>JAJJWX010004826.1:0-70125 GCA_023529315.1 Papaver bracteatum
CACCTAATCTGTTCAACGTCTCGTTGAACAACATCGATTGATTTCTTAACTTTCCTTAACCTTATGCCCATCGAGCCCTTCTCGAATCAGCAACTTTACTTGGCCTTTAACCTTGCCAAATCTTTTTAAACCTAGTGCTTTCGCCACCACTTAGCTTGTTTGCTTTGCCATTGAGCCTATGAATTCCAGACTTCATTGTCGCATCGATCGACTATGCTTCAATCTCTACTTCATTAGCATCTCAACACCCCAATGCCACTTGCAATCTGTTGCTATGCCTTGCATCAGACACAAATTTTCTTTCAAGCCATTCCGTGCCTAAGTGTACACTTCAAACAGCCAACATATCTGGGTGATATGTATAACTTAGCTTACTTGCCTTCAATCGGCTCGACATTGCACTCTTGCAATTCAGCAGACCTTCTTGTAGACTAAGAGTTCTTCGATCATGTTGCAACACTCTTTTGCAAACTCACTGAAATGCATGACATTAGCCATGACTTAGGATACCCCTAACATTAGACCGACTCTCCCACCGAGCCAAGGTTCCTCTTCACGTGCCTTTGAAACCAGCACTTTAAGCATCACTTGCTCTTTCAAACTGCTACGCTTTAATGTAGCGGAAAAACAACATCATGTTCTTCCTAACTATGAGTTACTCTTAACTCATTTACTTGATGGACTTACATCTTCATTCTTGCTGCGTTACTCCATGCTATCGCTGCCATACGCCGTCGCACTTCCACATAACTCTCAACAGCAAACTCGACTATGCCACCAACTCCTCTATTTGCTTCTTTCACTTTCAGCGTCTTCTATTGTATATTTTGGCTTAATATACTATGTAGCATCTTCCACGCGAATTAGCTTTACTTTGAACGAAAGAGGCAAGATCTTTCACTTCAAATACCCTCATTCACTACTACCTTACATAGAGAGACTTCATTCCAACACCAAGGTCCACTCGACCCAAACTGAAAGTATACTCAAACTTGAGCAAATACTCATGCCAACTGATTGCAACTTGTAAGACCTAACAAGCCTTGCAATACTGACTTCAACTTCGCTTCTAAGCAACAAAGGAAGCGAGACAGCACCTACTGTCCCCAATGTAGCATTTAACTTTGCCACATGCATTCTTCCAACTATCAACGTTCTTATGCGACTCCCATAACGAAGCATAATATAATTGACACTTAGTTGAATACTCCTTTTAGACTGATGCTATCATTTTGCTTTAGCTTTCATGAAGATTTCTTCTAGAATGGCCACATGCCATCTTTATGCATCACCACTACTTTGTCCTTCTTCTCCATGCATCTATGAGTCGCCTAATTTTGCATTTCCAACCGCATTATGCATTCTGGCCATGCCCAAATCTCATTTGGCGCATGCTACTCTATGCATACATGCTATGCCAATTAGCACTCAATTCTTGACACAAACTTGTGCACCTTTGCACAACTCGAACGGACTTAACTTGGTGATTATGAGCATCACCATAGAGCTCAACAAGTCATATCACTCAATGACTTCGCGGACAATTATCTTGGACAATATTAACAAGGCACAATCCTTGCAAATGAGGCGCCACTGCCTACGTTCCATGAAGCAAGAATGCCATATTCTTCTTCAAACTTGGAACTCATTTTTACTGCCCACGCACATCTGGTTACTCTTGTCTTTCCCTCCGCCAAAATCAACTTGAGTAGCAACAATTGTTGATTTGCAGTCGACAAGAACATCCGCTTGTGGTTATGATCAAATGCAGGTCTTTGGACACCCTTGTCCAAGCATATTGATCCCACTCATAAACCAAGTGCAAGCACACTCCTTGTGCTCATCTAGCATCAACGAAGAACTCTTTGCAAACGCAAGACCGTGGTGTATCGGTTTTCCTCTAACTTGCGCTTATTTCTTCAGCCTTTCAATAAGCTTTATGCTAGATAAGAATTGGCCATCCAATTCTTCTTTTATGGCATCACAATTGCCACAAAAATGCTGGTTCACAACTAGACTTTTGCATTACCACCAAGGCAGGTGTATCTGAGAGAGATAACTTTAATCTTCCAACCAATCACAATATGAAAACACCCTTAAATCTATTGCATAGATGTTCTTCATCTTCTTTTCCACTGCAAAGGCCATTAACTTCTTTGTATTCCGGAATTTCCCCTAAAATTCCCATTACCTTTTGTAATGTACTTTACATTGATAACACTACGAAATTATGCATTCCTAATGCATTATCTTTCGCATACTTGTGAGAAACATGACTTTAACACCTGACTTGCACCATAGAAGTCAGCCTACCTTAGTTTTGTCATGCCAACACTTGAAAACCTGGTTTCCAATGATTTGCACGCTCATCTAACACTTTGGGTATGAATTCGACACCTTTGTCATAAAAATTCATGGCCTGCTACTACTTCAAGCTTCAAGTTCATTCCAATTGATCTTTACACACAAGACCAACTCCTTCTAGTATCCATACTAGCGAAACCCAAACAATTCACAACTGAATTTGACAAACAAATGACACCAACTTGAGTAAAAAGAGAGAAAATCAGCAACTGTGTCCCCAAACACACGCCTTTGATACCACTTGTCACATGCCCATTTAATCGCCTAAAATTTTCACGGACATGACCGCAATACTATGTGGTTCAGTTGATTCAACATCACCCACAAGTACTCAGCCTTGCACACTTGCATCAAATTATGCATCCGCTCACCATAGCAATACGCAACGGAAGTCTTTTCTTCTTTTCTCTCTAACTCTTCATGCCCCATAAGCATAAGAGGTTCTGCCATGCACTTCAACAATTCTCACACAAACTAGCAACATAATGAACACAAAGATATGACACAATTAACCCATTTTATTGTATCAAAGTAATATTACAAAACTCGTCCATCACATGGACCAAAAACAGGCCATTCACCCTCTTGGTGAATGCCTAACTCTCTCAAACATGAGACTAACTCTCTCCTATGTAGCCTACTCGATTTTCCTACTCCCTAGGACTATTTATACAGTGGTTACAATGGCCAAACCGTGCACAACACTTGCACACGCTGGGACAGCCATGTGTCCCATCAGGTAGTTTCTATAACCGCCGCCTTTTACTTTTCAACCGCCATCTTTTGTGTTGTCAAGCCACCGTATGCCACATCTTTTCTTAGTGGTTAGAAACACTCCCACACGGTTATAACTTCTCCTATAAACTGCTCCTTCGTCTCACATCATTGGCATGCTTGTAAATCTCATAACCAACTTGTAACCATACTTGAGCCGTATTGCACCACTTGTTGCGCCATACTCCCGCCTGATCCAACGCTCAATCCCTCTTGGCCCTACATGATTATTACTCTAAACTCATGCATGGACAATTATTAAGCTTCCATCATCGAGGCCAACTCCTTAAGCTCACTCTAGTTACTTGTGCGTCATATATGCTTCCACTTTGCCAATTAGCTTGACAATAGCAATGCAACTCTTGCATTACCAACTTGTTTGCACTGCTCAGACTTTTGGCCCCATTAACCAATGCATAGACTAACCTTAGTCTATTCCACTCTTCTTGCATCATCCTTGAGTTTTGGCCAACTCAATTCCATGGATATGCATCGATGCCAACATCGCATGATTGCATCTGTCAACTTTGGCCATGTCTTTCCTTTCCTCAATGAAGCCTATTGTGTCGCTAATAAGCTTCATTCTTTACCCAAATGTATTAACAATTTAGCTACCACTTGCGCTTCATTGGCCCTGTAGGGTTATGCCATTATTGACACTTGACAGTTTATACAATATACCGCTATTATGGCTTCCTATTGCACCATTACGGCTATACTGATCTGACGCAACTCAGAACGCTGTCATAATTATGCCACTAAAGTAACAACACTAGCCACACCACTCGCTCCAACGGAAATCATGTCAGCCACACCAACCGCGAAAAAGCATGCCAACCATGCTAGCTACACCTCTGTGCCAATGGCAAATCATTCCATCCACACTGAAGGCTTAAGCATGCCAACCATGCTACCGCACTGCTCCAATGGCAAATCATGCCAGCCATTAATTGATCAGCGCTAAAGCATGCTAACCATGCTAGTCGCGACCTATTTGCCAATGGAAAATCATGCCAGCCACACTGACCGCGCCAAAGCATGTCAACCATGTTAGCCGCACCTCTCTCGCCAATGGAAAAATCATGCCAGCCACGCGACCGCCAAAGCATTCCAACCATGCTAGCTTCACCTCTCGCGTGCCAATGGAAATCATGTCACGACACCGATCGCGCCAAAGCATGCCAACCATGCTAGCCGCACCTTCGTTCCAATGGAAAATCATGCCAGCCACACCTACCGCGCCATTCCAAACGCACCTCTCCATGGCCCCATGCTGCGTCACCATACTGGCCTTCACTACGCGGCTTTCAAAACGAAGGTGTGCAACAATCAATGGTTGCCCTTCAATCCCAGGAGCAAATCCTGGCCGTCTAAGGTTACCAAACGACCTTTTCCCCAAAACCCTAGCTTGGTCACACACCTAGCCCAAGCTAGTCACGCCATGGGCCTATGGAAAACCCTTGGCCCCACATGCCAAGCCAAAACTGCACCTACCCCAAGCTAGTCCCGCCATGCAACTATGGAAAACCCTTGGACCCACATGCAAAACCAAAACCGCACCTATCCCAAGCTAGCCACGCCATGCTCCTATGGAAACCTCTTGGCCCCACATGCCAATCCAAAACCGCACCTAGCTCAAGCTAGTCCCGCCATGCACCTATGGAAAACCATTGGCCCCACATGCCAAGCCAAAACAACACCTAGCCCAAGCTAGCCATTCCATGTGCCTACAACAACCAAATGGCCCCTACATTCCAATCAAAACCGAACAGAGCGGCTATCCGCGCCATGCCAAACTCACTCTGCATTGGCCCTAGCTATGCTAATCACACCATGCCAAGCCAAACGCCCTTGCCTTGGCCCTAGCCACGCCATGCACCCATGGCAAACCCTTGGACCCACATTCCAAGCCAAACCACGCCAAGGCATGCCAACTAAGGCAGCTAATTGCGCCAAGGCATACCTGGCCATGTCGCCACCCCTCCTAAATTCTTCATGAGTTTTACTTTCAGACTATTTTCACCTCCTAAACGAGTTCAAAACCTAAATATCCTCGCGTAAGGAGATCAGAAATGCTTTTCCGGTCGAATTGAGGTGTGGACCATCAAAATCCAAGTCCGTACTAGAATTATACAACGATTCTAGTAAAGGGCGCTAATTAGGGTTTCTAAAACAAAGGCGTGCGGCCATCAACGGCCACCCTTCCATCTTAGGAGAAAATCCTAGCCTTCCAAGGTTACCAGAAAACGCATGGTAACCTTTGACCCAAAACCATAGCTTGGTCACGCCCATGCCAAGCCTAACCACCCTAGCCATGGTGGCCCTTCCCACGCGCCACCAAAACGAAGGCATGCAACGATCAACGGTTTCCCTTCAATCCCAGGAGCAAATCGTATCAATCCAAGGTTACCAGAAGACACATGGTAACTTTTGTCCCGAAAACCTAAGTTTGGCCAGGCCAAACCATGCCATGCCAACCTAGCAGCGCCACCACGTTGGCCCCCACGAAGGAGTGCAACGATCAACGGTTTCCCATCCTATCAAGATGCAAAATCTCGACCGTCGAAGTCACCAGGCAAGCAAGTTTCCCGAGATTGACTTGCCAAACCACAACAACATGCTACATGTTTTCCAAAAACATTCGAGACATCAACACAAACCGGGGATCCTATTTGGGTATTAGTTTGGCGGTTTACAACAGGCGTACACTACGCCCGTCATAAGGAAGTGTCAAAGGGTGCGGTTGTTACGGGAAGTTATGTGTGAAACATGGGACATAAAGCACATGCGTTAACAATTTTATGGGACATCAATTCCATAACGTTAGCAGTTTCATGAAAACCAGTTTCATACGTTAACAACTTTATGGACATCAATTCCATGCATACGGTTACCACCTCCTCCCATTTACTTGCCCACTCCTTAATGAGACTAGGGTACGTTTCTATTCCGACTTGTATAAATAGGTCTTACTTATTTCCACTGAACAACAAGTTCATACGGAATAGATACAACACTCAGAAATACTAGCTTGCTAGCTCACCTCGTGAGATCTCTCACTTTTCTGATAACAAGTCATAGGAACCAAACCACTCTTCTAGAATCAACTATTCTGGTCTCACCACTTTCCTTGCTTCCCTCCCCAAAACCAACCCATTCTCCTCCACTTTGTGACCGAAGCAAGTCTGGAAAGACCATTTCTTGGTTTAGGTCGGACTTGTACAGATTGATCTCTCGAATATAAAGTACTCCCTTGCAGTACATTTTAGGGTTGAAATTGTTTCTCACCTGCACACCCGCAATTACCGAAATCAGCAGAAACCATTTTCACCTACAAACAATTGGCGACCACAACGGGAGGTTCGATCTTTCGGTTACAATGTCAATTTTTGTCCGTCGATCTCGTTCTTCGACCCAGACGTCAAGTTGGTAGAGGAAGACGATCCACTCCGACTTAGTTACCCGGCGGCTCGATTATCAGTCATGACACGACAAGGGATGACTGGGGACTTCCCGGAGGATAGAAGAAGACGATTCGTCCAAGGATCAACGGCTCGGTTATCAGACGGCTCAGTAACGAATGCGGACTTTCCGTGGCGGTGTTTCCCATAAAACTCGGTCTTACACCCGGAAGATTCACTTTTTATCAGGAAATCTAAAAACCGAGTAAGTCTTACCTAGACAAGATACAAGGTTTGTTATTTCAAGTTTTCAAGACAAGATACATAGTTTACCGAATGTCATCTACCAACACACAGTTCTAAGGTTTTTCCTAGGATGTCCGTGTCACTTTCAATCATAACCAAAACAATTCATTCCAAAAAGAATAACCCAAAACCTTCAAGGTAACATTTATCTATCAACCCGAGAAATCCATGAAATCAAAAACCATAAACCAGGCATTTAGTTTGACTTTCAAAAAAAAAAAATCACCTACCCGTGCCTACTTTGCACAACAATGATTACATGTCACTATTAGCAGACGTTACTACGGTGACATTCGAATAATTGTTTATGATGAAGTATTTCCACAAGTTTATGAAAGGCATACCAATGGCTAGGGTTTACACTAGTTCAGAAGAAAAATGTTTCTACAGACTTATGGAAGGCATACTTATGGCTATGATTTGCACCAGCACAAGAAAAAAATTAAAAAAATTAAAAGAGAAACTCTTGGGGTACATAGATGGGATATGCTTGCCCACTTTATCACTACCACGCTACCGCTAACACTAGGACGTGATAACAAAGATATGAGATAAAAAGGGGATCCAACCCATTTCATAAGCATAACACTTTTTGGAATTTGAATAAGGAAAGAATTTCATGTTTGAGCTACGTATGGGAAGAGGCAACTGGGCCCGCAAGAACAAATTCGCGTCACGCCAAGCCAGCACCGTGCTGAGCCAACGGTCCACGCCGTACCAAAATCCAAGACAGTATCCATGCCTAGCCAGCGTCCACGCCAAGCCAGCGCCCATTCCAAGCCGATCCATCGCTTTCCATACATGCTTCCCAGACGCGCTTCCCAGATGCGGTTACCAGGCGCGCTTGCCAGACGTGCTTACCAGACGCACATGCCAGGCACACATGACGCACGCGCACACCAGCCACAATACCACACCCTGTGCTAACAGCTTGCATCCTTTCAGTGCTAATATCTTGCTCCCTACCAGCGCCATCTTCTCCGCTCCGCAACCAGCCAAAGCAGCGACATGGATCCAACACTCCATGAGCAGAATAGTGTCGTCTCTACACGATACACTTACGATCACCAGAACCAGATCCGCTTCCACCACCCCAATGTTTCTTCAAGCATGACAGCTCCAACCGTCACCAGAGACGCTGCTCCACCCTCAGGGCAAGATACTGGAAGACCCTGGAAAAGCCGACCTCCTTTTACCACTGTTGATTTGACGAAAAGATAACAAGAACTTCAGAAGGACGTGCATTTATATAAAGAGGCTCGCGTTGCTCTTGAACACCCAGTGGAAGGGGATCAGCAATCCAATTTCATCACACGTAAATATCAGGAAATACTTCTCCAAAATAGAAAGCAAAGAAAATTAACAACCCTCCTGAGTTCACGGAGACCCTTCTCCCGTCAGGACCCGCCCGATGGGAGCTTCGCCCACAAAGTCGTACAGTCTATGATGAAACAGTTATGTGAGGTTCTATATTTCTCCAAGGCGTAGCGTCAAGACATATTTGCAACCCTCAACCGCACTGCATCAGGAAAGAATGTGTTTCTATCCAGGGAAGACGTTCCCAAACCCCAACCTCTCCTGGAAAGCACGATCGATAGAAGGAACTGGGGACTCCTAACCTCTGTTCTCTTGAGGGATGTCGAGTTTGACAGAACGTGACGCGGCCTCCGACTTCAACATGGTAACCGTCAAGGAACTGAGAGTTGCAAGGCGTCGTTTCAATGTTCTTCAGCAGCGGCTCCGCTTCAACGTTCGCTTCAACACCACTCCTTCCTGCAAAGGGTCGTGCCTCCACACTCCATATGTCAAGGATCATGATCACAGCCATCCAATCTTCGTAGTCATGGCCACCCTTTGGTCCATCCCGCCAAAACTCGTGACCATGGACAGTGTTTCTCGCTTACGCATCCAGCCAATCCTTTTACTTCCATGGGTGCCCATACAATTCTAGCCAACCTACTTTGTTACCATGATAATGTAGTCTCTCCTGATTACATCTCCTATGAATAACTGTTGTCGGTCATTCGTTGATACCAGCCAGAGCTTCACCATAGAAGAAATTACTACAAATATAAAAACATGTAAACCATACTTGAGGACTGAGGATATACACGGTATCCATTTACTGTCAAAGCTCAGAAGACATAGTCAACCAAAAAGCCATACCCAAAATGATGTCATCTACTCTTCAAGGGTGCAACGCAAGAATACCATCACCTCTCTGTCTAGAACACGCCTTCAACACTTTACGAGGCCGCGGAGGATCCCAAGCCTGCACTATCCATAATATTTCATCATGAGCATCCCAGTGTCACATCCGGAAGAGTACGATAGGCTTATATCAAATCCCGTGGACAGGGATTCAAGGCGATATAATGAAAGTAGGTTACGCATGGGGACTACCAACACGAGACGTTTTCATTCCCCTCAACCAGGTTATTACTGATTTCAACATCATCACTGTCGAGGTTTTACGAGCCGCGGGAATTTCTCAACATGAAACCGTACATGTACACCGAAGACCCCAAAAACACGTCAGAAGGTTACGTTCACATATTCATCCATGCCATCATATCAAACCGAAGTATAACCGGGGACTTCTCACCGCATCCCATTCTGTACGATAGTCTAAGATTTAGAAGATGGTTCGAAGGATATAACTTGGGACAAAGTCCCGGAAGACTTGATAGCAGCACATCGGCAGTGGTACGTCTCCCTATTTCATCCAGGGGTTCCAAAAGTTTTTGACCGTGCAAGAATTCACAACACATCATCATCACTATCAGAAGGCCCACTGAATAACCTAAGATCGAGGATGTACCGACGGCGCAACCAAAATCTCCAAGATTACCCCTAATGTGATCGTTTCCGAGTATATAGTTCATCCATCCGCCCCAAGAATACAACGGAGTTTTGGTAAATTTTTGGAATCCAATGGAGAGACACTGTAGATGAAAACACGGATCTAGACGAACGCAGAAGAACATAAGAGGGTCGATACCTATCTTCATGTAGACAGAGTTTTTAGAGATTGAGCCGAATGAATATGCATTCTTACTCCATGGATGGGAAAAGGTGACTGGCGCGTGACTATGCCACCCCGGGCCCGCAACATCCCTCCTGACTTCTTCCTGATTTTCACTGTCAGGACATTTTAACCTCCTAAGCAAACTCGAAACCCCAATATTCTCGCGTAGGGAGATACATAATTCTTTTTCGTGTCCGATAAAGGGGCAGACTATCAAAATCCGGGTCCGTACGCGGATTCTACAGTGATTCTAGTGAAGGGCGCTAATTAGGGTTTCGGCGTGTCAAACCCTAAACCAAAAGCGCTTCCCTTACCAGCATCATGCCTTGCCAAGCGCTTTACAGAGCCTCCCACATCCGTTCCATTCCCATCAGTACTAATGGGTCCCCTTCATGCCAAGTCCATGCTAGCAGCTCCGCCTCGTGTTCCAAAGCCTAGCCCTGAAGACACCCAATCATACCGAGATTTTTGCAAAGCTACCAGATGAAAGGATTGCAGATACTACCTACCTCTAGAAAAATATTTTTTGAATAAGGAAAGAATTCCATGTTAAATCCGCGCATGAAGAAAGGAAATCGGTCCCACAACAGAAAGCCTTGCCACTCCCAAGATATCTGCTCTTTCCTTGCCAGTGCCAGTCTTTCCAGCGCTCCCCGTTCAGTTATTGCAACAATCCGCTATCAACAATTTGTTATTAGGCTACTCCCACGCCATGCTAAGGGCATGCCAGCATAGCAGCGCCACCATGCCAAGGGTACGCATGGTTTGGATAGGCATCACCGCCGCTACCGCTCTATAATTGGGGACTGACATTCAAACGATCACTCTCAAGACACAACTTCATCAGCCGTAAATACCGTGGAAGCCCTAAAGGAAGAAAGAGAAACACAGGCTGAATAAGCGGAACATGATGGAATCACGGCCGGGAAATCATCCTCAAACGAAACGCCTCATCAAAACTTCAATGAAAGCTAGGCGGGATAGAAAGGTATGATACTTTAATGTTCGAAAGGGGAAAGAATTTCCCACTGGCATCGAATAAGAAGCAATCGGGCTCCAAACACAAATCGCAACCGCGCCGAGCCTCCATGCATACCTTGCCTCACCAAACCATTCGCTCCATTGCCACGGCCCCACCATGCCTAGCCGTCCGTGTACGCCTCGCCTTGCCATGGTTGCACCAGGCCAAGCCATACACTCCATTTCCGCGGCCCCACCATGCCTAGCCGTCCGTGTACGTCTCCCCTCGCTATGGACGCACTATGTCTGGTCGCCCGCTCCATTGTCGTGTCCCTATCATGCCAAGTCATCCACGCGAGCTTACCTTTCCAAGACCGCGCCACACCTTGGCCCCACGAGCCAATCCGTCTGATATGCTTTTCCTTCCAAGACCGCGTCTATTTCGCTTCGGATATGTACGACCAGATCAAACCGGTAACCCTCATTTTACCACTCCACAGTATGTATCAATGGACCTTACGCAGGGCCGGCAACACGGGAAGTCAAAACTCTCTTCTCCCCTCAAAAAGGTCAGTCGAATTTTCCTGATCATCTTTGCAGTGATTTACATCTCAATTCCGTCCTTATCTGTCACCATCATATGCTTACCTCGCAACAAGGTACATGTTCCGGGCTAAGCAGGGGACTTAATGTTGATGGTGGTTTTTAGTTTAGGGCTAAAATCGTAAAATACTAAACCCTAGCAGACAGTGATGTCACAACATTTAAAGTAACAAGCATTTACATGGCATATTTACTGGAACCTTTAATGTGTCTCTAAATAATTACCACGGTATCTTTTCAAATTAGTGTTACGACAATACAAACCCTAATTCCCCTCTATGCCAATTAAAAATCATGCCAGCCACACCGACCGCGCCAAAGCATGCCAACCATGCTAGCAGTACCCGCACCTCTGTGCCAATGTCAAATCATGCCAGCCACACCGACCGTGCCAAAGCATGCCCACCATGCTAGCCGCACCTCTATGCCAATGGAAAATCATGCCAGCCATACCAACCGCGTCAAAGTATGCAAACCATCCTAGCCGCACCTATGTGCTAATAGAAAATCATGCCAGCCACACCAACCGCGCCAAAGCATGCCAACCATGCTAGCCGCACCTCTGTGCCAATAAAAAATCATTCCAGCAACACCTACCACGCCAAAGCAAGCCAACCATGCTAGCCGCACCTCAGTGCCAATGTCAAATCATGCCATCCACACCAACCGCGCCAAAGCATGCCAACCATGCTAGCCACACCTCCGTGCCAATGTCAAATCATGCCAGCCACACCTACAACGCCATGCCAAACGCACCTCGCCATGGCCCCATGTCGCGCCACCATACTGGACTTCACTACGCGGCTTTCAAAACGAAGGCGTGCAACAATCAATTATTTCCCTTCAATCCCAGGAGCAAATCCTGGCTGTCTACGGTTACCAAACGACCTTTGCCCCAAAAACCTAGGTTGGTCACGCACCTAGCCCAAGCTAGTCACGCCATGCACCTATGGCAAACCCTTGGACCCTTATGCCAAGCCAAACCCACACCTAGCCCAAGCTAATCCCATCATGCACCTATGTAAAACCCTTGGCCCCACATGCCAAGCCAAAACCACACCTAGCCCAAGCTAGCCACGCTATGCGCCTATGGAAACCCCTTGGCCCCACATGCCAAGCCAAAACGCACCTAGCCCAAGCTAGTCCCGCCATGCACCTATGGCTATCCCTTGGCCCCACATGCCAAGCCAAAACCGCACCTAGCCCAAGCTAGCCACGACATGCACCCATGGAAACCCCTTGGCCCCACATACTAAACCAAAACCGCACCTAGCCCAGGCTAGCCGCGCCATGAAAAATGCACTCTGCCTTGGCCCTAGCTATGCTAATCACACCATGCCAAGCCAAACTCCCTTGCCTTGGACCTAGCCACGCCATGCACCCATGGAAAACCCTTGGACCCACATGCCAAGCCAAACCACACCAAGGCATGCCATTCCAACCTAATTGTGCCAAGGAATACCTGGCTATGCCGCCACCCCTCCTAAATTCTTCCTGAGTTTTACTTTCGATCTATTTTCACCTCCCGAACGAGTTCAAAACCTAAATATACCCGCGATAGGAGGTTGGAATTCTTTTCCGGTCGATTTTAGGGGCGGACCAGAAAAATCCAAGTCCGTACTAGAATTCTACAACGATTATAGTATTTTTTTTTTTACTCGATCAATATGTAATAAAAAACGAAACAACTGTACATGGGGAGCCTTACTAGAGCATAGACGTTAGGCCATCCCTAGAAGAAGACTCATTTGAAGCGAAAATAAACCTCTCCAGGCCACTCATATATTTTAGTGGACACTAGCATACCCTCATAAAACTCAAAGATATCCTCGGCCAACAAACAAGCTTGTTTGGCCGAGGCATCAGCTGAAAAGTTCACTTCCCTATAGCTATGAATACATCTAATATTGTTATAAAAATATCTAGCCATTCTCCACTTCTGCATAAGCTTCCACAGTAATTGACCATCCTCAAAATCTTGCATGCAACTCCTCGAATCCGATCGAACACACAGATTTTTAATATTCCAGCGCTTGGCTATTATCGCTCAATAAATAATAGCACATACCTCAGCATAGAAATTCGTTTTCCAACCTAAGCCAACCAAAAGGCTGCCTAGGACTTCCGCGTTAGAGCCACGGAATGTGACGCCACAACCTGCCTGTCCAGGGTTGCCAAGTGACGCGCCATCACAACAGATCAATATCTCACCTGGATTCGGATGCCACCAAGTAATTTCCAACGGAGTAGAAACTCGGCAAGCCCTATGCGCCACCTTGAAATAATTCAAAATCCGCAAATCATCTTCCTTGTTGTACATGTAGCCCTTCATGCGGATCGAATTATCATGAATCAACTGATAAACTCGGCCTTTAAAACCGAGCCAATTCACCTTAGCCTCCTCAAAATAAATTTTGTTCCTCAGCTTCCATAATTCTGTGGCAATTGCAAGATGAGTAACAAGCCACAAGTCCTTAACAAAGGCGTTAATTAGGGTTTCTAAAACAAAGGCGTACGGCCATCAATGGGCACCCTTCCATCTTAGGAGAAAATCCTATCCGTCCAAGGTTACCATACAACGCATGGTAACCTTTGACCCAAAACCATAGCTTGGTCACGCCCATGCCAAGCCTAACCACACCCTAGACGCGTCACCTTGTTGGCATTCCCTAAGCGACCACCAAAACGAAGGCATGCAATGATCAACGGTTTCCCTTCAATCCTAGGAGTAAATCCTAGCCATCCAAGGTTACCAGACGATACATGGTAACCTTTGGCCCGAAAACCTAAGTTTGGCCACGCCAAAACATGCCATGCCAACCTAGCCGCTCCACCATGTTGGCCCTCACTACGCGGCTACCAAAACGAAGGCGTGCAACAATCAACGGTTTCCCATCCTCTCAAGATGCAAAATCTCGACTGTCGAAGGTCACCAGGCTAGAAAGTTTCCTTAGATTGACTTTCCAAGCCACAACAACATGCTACATGTTTTCCAAAAACATTAGAGACATCAACACAAACTGGGGGATCCTCTTTGGGTATTGGTTTGGCGGTTTACAGTGTGCGGTGTACACTACGCCCGTCATAAGAAAGCTTCATAAGGGTGAAGCGGTTAGTAAATACGGGAAGTTATGTGTGAAGCGTTCATGGGACATAAAGCACATGCGTTAACAACTTTATGGGACATCAATTCCATAACGTTAGCAGTTTCATGAAAACTAGTTTCACGCGTTAACAACTTTATGGAAATCAATTCCATGCATATGGTTACCACCTCCTCCTATTTACTTCCCCACTCCTTAATGAGACCAGGGTATGTTTCTATTCCGAGTTGTATAAATAGGTCTTACCTATTTCCACTGAATAACAAGTTCATACGGGAGATACAACACTCATAAATACTTGCTTGCTAGCTCACCTTGTGAGCTCTCTCACTTTTCTGATAACAAGTCATAGGAACCCAACTACTCTTCTAGAATCAACTATTCTGGTCTCACCACTTTCATCGCTTCCCTCCCTAAAACCAACCCATCCTCCTCCACTTTGTGACCGAAGCAAGTCTGGAACGACCATTTCTTGGTTTAGGCCGGACTTGTACAAATTGATCTCTCGAATCTAAAGTACTCCCTTGCATTACATTGTTTAGGGTTTAAATTGTTTCTCACCTGCACATCTGTAATTACCGAAATCAGCAGAAACCATTTTCACCTACAAACACTAGTCTAACTAGATATTATCATCGGGGATATAACTCAACTCTAATAACAATTAATATCAGTAGATCCATCTGATTATATAAAACAACATTAATAAAAGAAAAAAAATTACAACTTTAATTATTCTTCAATAGAGTAATTTTTTATCTATCAAAATGTAAGGATTTCCGCCTCTGATGAATTTTAGGGTTAGGGTTTGGACGAAGACGAAGAAAGAACTGAGATTTGAGGACACTTATTTTCATTTTATAACACCTATAAATCTTACTAGATCTCTTTGGAGATAAAATGTGATCGTTGATTTGTTTGCCCTATTCGATTTAACGGACCATAATTGCTTCCCCAAGTATAATCTGACTGACCGTAATATATGTTGGTGCCACAACTATAAGTATAAGGGAAGACCCATGGGAATGGCCTAAACTGAAGCACACCCCAAGAGTTTTCAAACAAAATACCACACCCCTTGAATACCTTGATGTGGGTGAGATCTAAGTCAAGTCCCAAACATGTTAAATTGTTGGATTTCTATCTAAAACTTCCTCTTATACAATACCTAATCTAAAAGAAAGATAAGGCCGCACTTCTTGGAAAATATCTTCAGCCATCTCTCCCTCCCTACATAAACTCGCTTTTTAGATCTGAACATCCCCGTCAAAATTCATTCTCAAAAAATGGATGATGCTACTTCAAGAATATATATATTTCTCTTCTATCAAGATGAAATGTGTGTCTTGTTATTCTAGCTGTCGGTGCTATTGAACTCTTCATTTTACAATGAGATGTTGAGTTTGGTTATCGTTGCTACTGAACTATTTATTTTATTTTGTCCATAAAATACAAGAGAAATAGTTAAGAAAAGCATATGAGATTGATACTCAAAAGATGTAATTTAGGCACCTATCAGCAAGGTTAGTGCAAGCCTCCTTCAATACTTGCATCCGTTGGAAGATGTCTATAACTATTCTTGAGGTACCATGGTAATGGCACATTTGATGGCGGAGATGAGAAGGGACTCTAAGGATGTTACAAACCAATTTGTTGGGAATTTCACTCTGCTCTAGGTAATTTTGTTTTTAAACTTATATTCTTATGTATATTGTTCACATGTACCCTTATTATGAACTTAGAAACAAAATTTATTGCTTCTTATATGTATTATTCCATATTGGTATAGGTGTGGGCTTATGAACACTTCCCAACATTGTTCAAGGACTACCCATTTTTGAAGATCATAGACCTTCCTGAACCCGAGGCGGCTAGAGCTAAGAGATACCAGTTCAACAATATTCTGAAGCCTGGTAACAATCGTCAAATGATAGATATGAGATTGGCTCTAGACGTGATGACTACCAAAGACGTTGTGTTCGACCCTTATAAGGAGATTATAGAGAACCACCAAATTATGAGGTTTAATAACGTTGCATTCTACAATGGACCATTGTTCCACCCAAAGGGATACGTTATGGATGATCCTCGACGTGTGATGCGATAACTTGGATATAAGCAATTACCTTGTTTCATGACAGCCTCTACTTTAAGGTACACTCTTGACTTGGCTGAGTGCATTAGAACTTCCTTAAAGTTGAGGGTAGTGTATGATCCAGTTCCAGAACAAACACATTGGAGGGATATGGAACAAGTCATTTTGTAGATATTAGTAATTGGGAGCTTGTGAACAACGGCGATGAAGACGATCCCACCTACATTTATAATTACCTGGAATGGTCACATACTTTTGTCGTGCACCCAGACGACGTCGAAGTTCAACCCCTGAACACCCACCCCCCTATAGAGGCACCACCTACAATGGCCCAACTTAATAAGACTCTTGTATTTATAGTAAGTATTGTTAATTCCTTAGTCGTTTAACGCATGCATAATCTTATATTAGCATATATATACTAATTATGTGTTGGATGTATGAAACTAGCGGCGTCGGCTTGGTGAGATGAAGAAGATGTTTGGTTTCAAGTATGAGGAAGAGAGGTGCTATCCCTTGAATAAATGAAGGAAGTCGAGGAAAAGCTTGATAAAATTGAAGACCAAAGTGCAAAATCTTTGTTCGGGGAAACGAGGAAGGTTTCGGTCCACAAGAAGCAACATACCAAGTGATTAAATCTTTAGTTGCATTTCTTCATTTAGATGGTGGTTGTTACGTTTTGAACAATTCTGAACTTTTTTTTGTTTGTACCACATGATTTACTCTTTAGTTGTTTGTACCCTTTTCTTTGGAACCTCCGCTACATCGATTATGGGTGTGGCTTCAGAATCCGCCATTTGTTGTTGACTTGATATCGGTTCCTTCCTCGGCCTACCCTTTTTGTTTGCAACCGGAGCTTCCGCGAACTTTGCTTCCGAAATATCACATCCGGTTGGATCTCGTTTCTTAGTTTCCTCGAGTTCACATTCACGTTGACTCATTTCTTTCAATTATTTCCTTTGTTTTCTCCTTGCCGTTTTAGTTCGTGGTCTATTGGGAGGATCTCCCTTTGTTGGCTCTTTAATTTATGTTGTTAATGGGAATATAATTAACCTTAGTTGGATAAATAAGACTTTCCGGCTAACCGAGTTTCCACGTGAGTAAGCTTCGAAGAATTCCTTTGCTTCGTTCGTATCCCAAGGTGATTGTCCGGGATCTTCCTTAGGGGTATAGGGGTGAAAGATAGTTACTTCCAAAATGGATCAATAAACTCAATAGGTATAACTTCTTCATACTTCACAAGCATATGATGACACAATCCCCAATGAAGACATGTCGGGACAAATACACACATCACCAGGTTTTCCTTAGTTTATCTCATTTTGCATTTCTCTCAACATATGTTTTACTGCCCAATGAGAGACGTTGAACTCTATTCCTTGGAGAAACTTACCATATTGTAAATATGAAGTCATCCTTTCCATTGAGATTTTCTCAAAAGATTTCTTGATCCTATCGATATCACTCTTAAAGTATTGCTCCATTGCTTCAGTGATCGTAACCAAGTTTCCTTTGCCGGACTTGATAAGATCTTTAAATCTCCCATGAGCGGACTCCTCTATACTAGTTACTTCTGAAAAAGCGTGGGTCTAACAACCACACCCAATATTTCGATTAGAAATCTGTATGGACAACTCCGAGTTACTTTCTAGAGAATCAAGACAGTTAGACTCAATTAATAGAAAATATTATTATCTCAATCTCTCAATTTGATTTACTCAAGAAAATACAATTCGCGAGTCTTAATCAAAGAGAGATAACTTGGATGGTACCAAAGAACAATATCCAAGTGTCAATCAATTTAAATCAACAACCAATAAGGTCGTATATTTTAATTGATTGAACAATGCACAACCTGTATTATTTCAATTATATAACGAAATATAATACAGAAAAGAAATAACACAGACACCAGAATTTTGTTAACGAGGAAACCGAAAATGCAGAAAAACCCCGGGACCTAGTCCAGATTAAACATACAATGTATTAAGCCGCTACAGACACTAGCCTACTCCAAATTAACTTCGGTCTGGAATGTAGTTGAACCCTAACCAATCTCACACTGATCCAAGGTACAATTATACTCCTACGCCTCTTATCCCAGCGGGATACTGCGCACTTGATTCCCTTAGTTGATCTAACTCACAACCAAGAGTTGCTACGATCCAAAGTCGGAGACTTTAATAAACAAATCTGTATCACAGAAAATTATACAAGTAATAGATAAATTCGTCTCCCATGAATAAACCTACAAGTTTTGTTCTGTGTTTTCATAAATAAAGGTGAACAGGAACCAATCAATAAAACCATATTTATATTCTCGAAGAACATCTCGGTTTTATCAATCACCTCACAATAGTCTTAATCGACGGGACGAAAAAAGATATTGTGGAATCAAAAACGATGAGACGAAGATGTTTGTGACTACTTTTATATCTTTCCTATCGGAGATTGAAATCACAAGCCAATGATTACAATTATACTCGTATGATAGAAATAGAAAGATCAGATCACAAACCTACAAGAAAAGTAGTATCGATCTGGCTTCACAATCCCAATGAAGTCTTTAAGTCGTTAACCTGGTTTTAGAAGAAGAAAACCAAAGGTTAAAGGAGAATCGACTCTAGCTTAGAACAACTAGTATCACACAGAATATGTGGTTATTAGGTTTCCCAGTTGCTAGAGTTCTCCCTTATATAGTCTTCAAATCAGGGTTTGCAATCAATGTTAGCTTACTAACAAAGCATTCAATATTCACTGTTAGATGAAAACCTGATTATATTTAAGCTAATATTTATCAACTGTTAGATCGAAAACTTAGCTTGTCATACACACATGTACTAGACAATTTTAGGTTCGTGTAACCGTTCCCAAACTTGTTCATAGTTGGTTCAACACTAGTTAACCAAATGGTTAGCCAAATGATAACTTTCATATCAACCATATTATTCTTCACCATAACTAGTCCAAATGACTCAATTGCTTAGATCTTTATGTACTACACAAGACACAATTGAAGCAAAAACGATGTGATTCACTGGAATCGATTCATGAACTTTAAAGCCACGGTTTGCAATGGAATTCCTTAGTTTATTAAGATAAGTTCACAAACATCGTTTTTAGACATAACCTACTCAAGTTCACAGACTGGGTTCGAGGACTTAAGTTCCCGGACGGAGTTCACAAACTCCAGTAGTAATTTTCGGGTTCGAGAACTACGCCAGTTTGAGGACTGGGTTCGCAGACTGAGCTTATATGCTGAGTTCGCGAAATGAGCTCACGCACTACTCCAGTTTCACTTGATCAACAAAGTTCCAAAATTTCGGTTCAAGCAATAAGGACTTATACATATATGTGTTACCACAACAATGCTTATATCCCCCAATGGTTATATTGTCTAAACTCTCATTTCAATCATTGAAACGTTCTCAGAGGGTGTTATATAGTTGTTATTCACAATCTATTTTTTGTCAGAGCGATTTCCAAAATGATTGAAACATAACATCACTTTCGTCACTAAGTAAAGATGAACTTGGCTAAAGCGAAAGCTTTACCAACACATATTTCGAGAAATAGATAAGCTAGATATACTCAGCTCGAAATATCACATGTGTATAATCTTTGTCTATATAGTAATACGACTTTTATCTCAAGATAGAAGATATAGTAGATAGACTTTTGAGCAATAGATAAGTTCAAGTCTTCACATACCTTTTAGTCGATGAATATCCACTGGTTCCTTGAGTAGTCCTTCGTCTTTTATGATGATTTCCATGGAGTTCTTGAGATCAACTACACTTTATATCCTAGTCTGAGACCTTAGCTATAATAGACTAGAAATCAAGAATTTATAGTTTTGATCACTAACATTGACAAACATGCTTGAGATAGCAACTCATGCGAGTTCGACCGATTAATGCTCTAACAGCTTCATTCCCGTAGTGTCTATACCTGTTTTTCCATGCATGCATAATTTTTTTCTTGAACTCATCCAACCATTGAGTCCGACAATACTTGACGGCAGCCGGTTAAACTTCATTCCAATCAGCAATAAACTTTTCCAATCTCTTTTCATACATATCCTCGGTAATAGACCAATAAACTTTCTCCCAATCTCTTAGAAATTCCAACCACTTTTTATGATTTTCCTCATGTTCTTTGTCCACTCTCTCTTTGATCTTGCTTCCTCTCTCATCTTTTTCTTCTTTGGGTGATAGTTTTTTCTTGCGAATATCTTCCTCTAGTTGAAGAATCATTCTCTTCTTAATATCCGCCTTAGTGGGTTCAAACAAGGCATGGAAAGTTTTTATGATATTTTGGCGTATATGATATGTACATAGGAAATTTTGTGCATTCGGGAAGACGTCGAATATTGCATTCATTAATACGTCACGTTGATTGGTTATGAAGACCCTCAGAAGTTGATTTTCCGGGAATAATGATTTCAATTGTCGTAATGGCCAATGATAATTATAATCCCTCTCGTTTTCCATTAAACACCAAGCCAATGTGAATGATACCTTGTCCGATGTTTGCCCCATGATGTTGAACAACGGTATATTGTATTTGTTTGTCTTGTAGGTGCAATCCATCAAAAGAACACCACAACATGTATGAGCCAATTGTGAAAGCAAAGGATGCGAAATGAATATTTGAAGGGGCTTGTTGTCCGACCCTCTTTTAATGATACGCGTATAGTTGTTATCCCAAACTATCTTCTCAAATTATTGTGTAACGGTCCTCCCTTCCCATTCAACCCTTCTAATACTTGTTTGTGCGCTATAAATTGTACTTAGAGAAGACACGTTCGTCCGATTCTTTTCCTTGAATCCTCTGATAATTTGTCTCGGTTTGATAAGTTCTTTGGTCAATCTCTTTACATCCTCCATTTCATGAGGTTTTAGCTTCGCAACTAGGGAGTGACCAACAAAATCTTTCGGATCCCGGTGGTTATGGCGGCTGAAAAACACCGCACAATCCCATTCATTATCCTTGTCTCTTAGATGGAATACAAGCTTGAAGGTGCAATATCCTCGTACGAGTCTTGGATACCCTATTAGTCTTCTTTGGATATACATAATATTTTCTCTTGTGGCTATTCTTCTTCTTGTATTTACCACTTCTCTCGCAAACCATCTCAAAACGATTATTTGAATGTTGAGTATTCCTCAACAACACACACATTTCTTAAGAGCCGTCTCTTCAGCCCAAGCAATTGCTTTCTCTGAAGATTTTATTCCCTACATTGCAAAAAATGGGAGATTATAAGGTTCATTACAAGCAATCCATTAGTAAATTTCAAAATGCTAGGTGAAAAGTATTCTTTGGTAACATACCAGAGGCATTTTATAGTATTCCGACGTATCCCGACCAAGCGGTTTTGCATTTGTTGGATCAATATATGTGACAACCTAAGGATCGAATGAAAACAAAATAAATTAGTTCCAAAATAAATTAAAATACTATGCCGGATCACAGTTCCGGCATTGTGAACTGAACCAAAACTGAAGTCCAAATTTTAAACTCTTTCCGGCATACATATTTTATTTGAAATCAACGCCGGAAGTAGAAGTGCCGGCATGCTTGTTATCTATGGTTCCACGACGGTTCAGATTTCCGGCGTGGACCATAATTAATATACCATGCTGGGATTTCTCTTTGGAAAACACGACTTCCTGTATGTTTTTTTTTTGAAGGTGCCGTCATGGTAACGTTAAAATTAAACAATGCCGGTGCATGTACCGGCATTTCCATCATCTACGGTTCCACGCCGGTACACAGTTCCGGTTTGGTAGTTAATTAATCTAGTATGCAGCTTTGGAAGGCACTGCTTCTTGTATGTTTTTCTTGCAGTACCGGCATAGTACCCTTTGAATTTAACCATGCTGGTAGCATATTTCGGAGAATATTCCGTGGTTGGGAAAAAGTAACTTTTGTACCGGCATAGGTTTTTGGTTGAATACTATGCCGGTTTTAGTTTCAAATTGGGGGATATCGAGTTGCCGGCATGGCCGTAGTATGAATACCATGCCGGTAGAGAAGCTTCCGGCATTGTATTCATAAAACATCCATGCCGGCACTGAGCTTTTCCAGTTGCAAAAATGGTGGATTCAAAGGAAAAAAAAAACAAATTTTCAACCTCTTAGAAGCTTTACCTGTGTGTTGTGCAAATTTACTCTATTGTGTAGGTTCTTCAAAAAACTCTCCATGCTCGTAAAAATAATCATTCAAGGGTGTTTGCTAAACAAAGAGTCGCAGTTGTGAGTTGTTGTCATTGGCTGAAGATTCAAGATATACTCCTTGTTGTAGTTGAGCTAAAGATTCAGCAACATCAATTCTCTCTTCACAATCATCTTCCATTTTCACCAAAAAAAGTTCTCTCTCAAATATTTTTTCTCTCCTTCTACTCTCACCTCACTCACCCAAATACAAATAAAAACACACACTAATCTTTTAACAAATACTTATGTTTTTTCCTAATTATAATTAATCACTAAACCTGCCTAGTGAGGGATAGATTAGGAATTAGGCAAAATACTTAGATAAGGGGTGACCCTGATTTGATATTTGGATCCGGTTTTTTTTCATTTTCCTCTATCCTCCAATTAGTTTTATTATCCCCCAATCGCGCGTTCTTTTTTTGGGGGACCATGGTTCTATTTTAGTAAGACATTTAGAAATAAAGTTAAGACACCCCTTAACCAAATATCTATATTAATACCAAAATTACCCTTCCTAATTAAGTTTGTGTAATGATTAGTTAGTGTAATTAAGTTAGATTAATTAGTGATTAGTGTAAGATTAAATCAATATTATTTTTCTTAAAATTAAGCTATTGAGAGGGAAGAAGAAGGAGAATACAAGAGTTGTAAAAACTCAATTATTTTTTTATTTTTTGAATCCGAACCTTCAAACCACCCAAGTATACTTCAAATTTAGTTTTTTGTTGCTTGTATTGGCCAAAATTTTCTGAAAATGAGAAATTTTATAGCTTGATTTGGGCTAAGTCAAACAAGTTCAGCTACAAGATCTGAAGAACAGGTAGCCGAACTTATATGGTAATTTAGTTCGGCTAATGTTTATGAAAACGCAGGTAGCCAAACTTAGTTTTAATGGAGTTTTTTACTTTCAGAGAAAAGTTCGGTTAGGAGAAAAAATTTGCGACGTAACCGAACTTTTTACGACGTAATCGAACTTTTTGGGACGTAACCGAACTAAAATTTCGGTCGGGACATTTTTTTTGCAACGCAACCGAAAAGTTCGGCCGGGACATTTTTTGCGACTTAACCCAACTTTTTTACGACGTACCTGAACTTTTTGCGACGTAACCGAACTTTTTGCAACGTAACCGAACTAAAAGTTCGACTAGGACATTTTTTGCGACGTATCCGAACTTTTCTATAAAAAAAAACCCTCCATCAAAGTTGAGTTCGGCTAGTTCTACAAAGTTTTTTACATAATTCCTAGCCGAACGTCTCTTTGCAACTTCCATTTTCAACTCATTTTGATAATTACTTCTCATTTTTTCAACCAAAAACGATTGACAAGTAATGGGTTTATGAGAATATCTTTGTTAATGATTTAAATTAAGGTATATATATATATATATATATATATATATAGGTGGTGGCGGTAGTAGTCGGAGGTGGTAGGTGATGTTCGATGGTGATGGGTGGCGGCGGTGGGAGGAGGTGGTTTTAAATTAAATTAGGTTAAGGGTAGGTTAGATATTTCCATATTTTTAGGACACCCCTTATAACTTAAGGGTGATATTCTTACCATATAATGGTCCCCACCAAAAAAGGGTGGTACCCAAAAAAAAGAGGGTTGTTTTTGGGCATACCAAAAAATTATCGGGCATACATTTTGTCTAGGTTCGGCTCACAAGTTGTGAGCCGAACCTAGCAAACCTAGGCAAAAAAAAAAGTTGTGACCCGAACCTTGAGTATGCCCGATAATTTTTTGGGATGACCAAAAACATGTCTCCAAAAAAAACGCTTCTATTCTTTGCATCTGAAAAAACCAAAACAAAAAAAGAAAAATCGTAAGTCCAGCAGCAACATAAGGCCAAAATGAAAAAGCCCATTAAGCAAACATGTGACACACCCACTTTGCAATTGAATTACAGTTGCACTATGTTCGATTCACAGCGTTTTATGACATCCGCTAGATTCAGGCTGCTATATAATTTAGGTATTCCACCATCTTAGAACCCTAAATAATATTTACCCTTACTATCTAAACCTGCTTTCTTCGGAACTAAGGGTTTTCATGGGTAATTTTTGTAATCTCCCAGCAGAGATCGCATTAGATATCCTCGCTCGTTTACCTACCGAATCAGTTCTTGATTGCAAGTTGGTATCCAAAACATGGGGAAATCTCATTCAACATCCACCGTTCTCCCAGATACACTTAAAACGTCTTTATCATTCTATTGATTCATGTAAGTTGAGTTTTTTTGCCTTGTCCGTGAATCGACAACTCTACTATATCAAGAGTAATCATGAGACACCCATTGATAGAATTCGAAGGATCAATATACAACCACCATTTAAGTTTAATGCTATTGTTGGTTTATTTAATGGTTTGGTATGTCTCAGGGGTTCCAATAGTTTTTGTATTTGTAACCCCGTGACCAAAGAGTATGTTATCATTCATATCCCTAAGGCAAAATCTGGTCAAAACTTTGTGTATTGGTCGAGCGGATTTGGTTACGTTCCTTCTACCAATGAGTACAAAGTTGTCTCAGTGTATACGTTTCGTAGCTTTGTGGAGGTCTGGGTATACACTCTTGGCAGTGGGATTGGATGGAGAAATGTTCAAAACTTCAATTCCAAAGTTCGTATTAATAATGAAGATTGCACGAAGTCCGGAAGACATGGTATCTTCGCAAATGGAGCTCTGCACTGGAGGGACAGAGAAGAAGGGATGATTCTGGTTTTCGATTTGGCTAATGAAAACTTTCATAGACAGCTTCCGCCACTTGCTTCGCCAACAGACAGTTATTGGAATGATGGCGATACAATAGGAGTTTTAGGTGCGTTTTTGTTTTGTGCTATTGAATATTCTGTAAAAAACAACAACAGACTCAAATGTTATGACATATGGTTGCGAAAAAAGTGGAATTATAATCAAGACATGGAAGAGCACGAGGAACAATGCCATCCATCATGTTGGACAAAAGAATTTACACTACCCAATAATGAACCATTAGACATCACAAAGAATGGTGGGGTTGTTTTTAGATTTTCCGACTGCCTTACTATTTACCACCCTAAAGCTTCAATCTGGGAAAGGTTTGTTGGAATTAATTACAATAATCGAATGCAAATGGAAAATAATACTTAGATTACACTGATAGTAGTAACAAATAACTCAATAAACTTAGTAGAGGCACGTATGAGATCTTGAGCTAAAGGTAATATTGCCCCGCTACTCCCGAGATGCTATAGCAATTAACAAATTACCTCCAGGATACAACTATCGTTAGTTCTCCTCTATGTGTAGCATACATAGAGAACCCTTAGAACTTGCAGCAAAAATGAAAAACAAAAACACAAATCGAAACTACAACCAGCTTTAGATAAATATAAAACTAATTTATGTTTATGTAAACTATGATGTTTCAGTAAACTAATTTCTGTTAAACAAAGTTTTTGTAAACTAATTTACGTAAACAAAGAAGTAGTAATACAAAATTATGTTTCAGAAACTACAACTTGTTTAAGATAAGAACTCGATTTTATGTTTTCGTAAACTTAAAAAGAAATTGTTTCTGAAAAAGCATAAGAAAAGAAGAAGAATTTAAGAGAAGAGTTAGAAAAGGTATGGTTTACAAATGAAGTTTACAACTCGTATTTATAGCAAGAAAATGTTCGAACGTTGGAAGAGAATCCAAAGCACGACGACGCTGTCCGTGATTCACGCATCTCGAACGTTGCAAAAGTAAGGTAAAAAATCGCGTTAAAAGAACAAAGTGCACACGCATTCAAAATTTGCCAGATTCTTCTCGAGGAAAAACAAATGTGTACTGGTGTCAAGAAAACCGTGTGACACGCGTGAAAGAAGATGCTTCTCGAGGCTATGAGGATATCCAAAACCGAGAAGGCAAAGAATAAAATTCTTTACATGTGTGGGAGAAGCGTGTGGTAAATTTCAATAAAAAGGATGGGTCGGATACACCTTCCCGCGCCCGCGCCGAGCGTGCTTCTGTGCGAAGCACCGCTCGAACGGGAAAGGCAATAAGAAATGCAATAAGGTTTAGGCAACCTTGCCATAGTCTAGGGCTTTCCCCATACACAAAGGTCTAAAGACCCAAAGGGCCATGTCCTTAAGGCTAAACCAATGTTATTTAAGTCTAAAACTCTAAATGTTTTAGTCTATATGGGACTAATGTTTTATTCATTCACATGTAAAAACATCTAGGGAGCATAAGGTCTTGGGATTAAAACATGGTTCATGCATTTTTAAAAACGTTTTTTCTAACAAGGTTTGCAGTTTTCAGTGAAGGATTTCATCAAGTATTCCCTCACAAGAACACCTTACTTTCTTTGAAAGAGTTGGGAGAAGAAGATACTAAAACAATGGAGTCGGGAAAGCTGGGCGAGGAAGTAGCTGTAGGAGGATGAAATTTTTAGATACAGTCTTGTCATTGTTGTGGCAGGTTATGGAAGTGAATTGTTAGTCTTCTCGTTACAAATATGTTTAGTTTTGGAAAATGATTGTATTATTATCTTCATTTGACTTTGTTCTTTCTCTCCATATCACATTCAGCTAGACAAGTTCTTTTTTTTTTGAAGTAAATGTTTGATTTTCTAAGTTTTAGCATTTGAGGTTTTGTTTTTAATCGAAGAGGTTGGATGGGCTTTAAGCAAACAAATAACTCTATTCCTCAAATTTCGGAATGAATTGTCGAACATGATTTCCCTGCTAATTTTTATTAATTATTGGGGCTTATCTCTGTTCTGGATGGATTAATTGTTGGAAAATAAGTTACAATTTCGTATGCAACTGAGAAATAATACTTTGATTACACTGATAATAGTAACAAACAACTCAAGAAACATGAGAAAAATACTTAACACTCACTGATGTGTTACTGTTATACCGGAGATGCACTGATGATAGTATCAAAAACTTAGTAGAGGCACGTATGAGATACTGAGCTAAAAAGGTAATATTGCCTGCTACTCCTACGAGATGCTATAACAATTAACAAATTACCTCCAGGATACAACTACTCGTTAGTTCTCCTCTATGTGTAGCATACACAGAGAGAACCCTTAGAGCTTGGCAGCAAATAATGAAAACAAAAACATAAATCGAAACTACAACTGGTTTCAGAGAAATGTAAAAACTAATTTATGTTTCGTAAACCAACTATGTTTTTGTAAATGCAGAAGTAGTGTTACAAAATTATGTTTCGTAAACTACAACTCGTTTTTTATGTTTCTCGTAAACTAAGAACTCAATTTAATGTTTCAGTAAACTTAAATAAAATTTCGAAAGAAAAAAAGGAGAAGAAGAATTTCAAAGAGAAGAGTTAGAAGGTATGGTTTCAAATGAAGAATTCATCTCGGTATTTATAGCAAAAATTATTTGAACGTTCGACTTAGAATCCAATGTGCGACAGACTGTCCGTGATTCACGCGTTTGCTTTTGTCGGACGAGTAAAAGCATCCGCAAAAATACAAATGAAAATTCTTTTTGTCGGGACATTTAAAATTCTCGAGATTCTTCTCGAGGCACAGGTGTCAAATGCACCGTGTGACACGCGTGAAGGAAGATGCTTCTCGAGGTCAGTCGGATATCCAAACCGAGAAGGCAAATAATTAAAATTCTTTGCATGTGTGGGAGAAGCGTGTGGAAAATTTCGGAAAAAGATAGGGGTGGGTAAACCCACACCCACACCACACCCTCACCCTCCCCCTCCCTCCTCCTCGCCCGCCGCGCCCGCCTCCAGCGCCGGCCCGAGCCGAGCCGAGCCGGCGTGCGTGCATGTGCAACAACACGCGTGAACGGGAAAGGCTATAAGAAATGCAATAAGGTTTAGGCAACCTTGCCATAGTCTAGGGCTTTCCTCATACACAAAGGTCTAAAGACCCAAAGGGCCATACCCTTAAGGCTAAACCAATGTTATTTAAGTCTAAAACTCTAAGTGTTTTAGTCTATATGGGACTAATGTTTTATTCATTCACATGAAAAAACATTTGGGAGTAATAGGTCTTGGGATCAAAACATGGTCCATGCATTTTTTGATTAAAATAAAACATTGTTTTTTCTAACATTAATTATGTCCGGTAAACTAGTCCAATCATAGTTTACTGTAGTTTTAATTGAATGCATGCACGAATAGTATGTTGGTATTTTGAGAGCTTCTATGTGGCTAGTGACAGTGAAACTGTTGGTTATTCTTCCAAGGAAAGTTCTGATTGTTTAAGTGATTCAGAATCTCTTGGTAAGGGACGTTATGGTCAGGATGTCGATGAATTAGAGAACCATAGAAAAAGGACCCCGAACTTTGTAAGAACGATGTTTGTGTTCTCTATTGACAGCAAACAATTTGAAGAAAATATGCATATTGTTTGAATTTTCTCAAACGTAGGTACACGAAAATTGTGTTTTATTTAGTCTGCAGAAATTCATCAGCGAACAGGTTTTGTTAGGAAATTTTATGGAAGCTGCTTGACTAGGGTGAAAGTTCGCATTCTTGTCTCTACGTTTGGCGTCCAATAGTCAAGAGTTTAATTCTAACTGCCATGTACATGTGTGACTGCAGCAAGTTAATTGCCATGTCTTAGTTTCCTTTAGACTAAAGGGCACATTATTTTCGCCGTTTATTTTTCCTGTCATTTTGTTAAATGGTCGGTGGTGATTAGCTTTATGATTCAACACCTTTAGTTTGCTCTATGTTGTATTTGTTTTTCTTATTTAGGACTTTTCTAACCATTCCATTGTAGTCCAGCCCGGTTAGGATACCTGGCTTTCACCCAGGCGACCCGGGTTCAAATCCCGGCAATGGAAACTATTTTCTTTTAATTTCTGCTGCTTACTCTTTTTTCTCCACTGTCGGCTGAAATGATAATGTTGATGCAAATGAAAATTACCTACAAGCTGATCGGAAAATCCACCATGTTTTTACGGAGCTCAGATATGCTGTGGCTGATGGTCAATCTCAATTCTTACACCAAATTATACTTTCGCTCTTTCCCCTGCCTTATGTGTTTCTCTGGTTAGTGTTCTCATCTGTGTTATTTTCTTCAATTGCTTGGTGTATTGTTTTAGTGCTTGCTGTGTTGAAAATGGTAAAAATATAATTAGCTAGAGAAAATCGTAAACTCAATATACATTTACTTTTAAATAAAAACAGGAGGAGTAACTAAGGTCAGATAAGTAGCCAATAGGAGTATAGGACCATATAATATAGATCAGAGTTTTAAGTGCATAGCAAGGACGCATGCTTTCATCCATGAATCAACGGAGTACAGAAGTGCTATATTTCCCCGTATGTTTCCCCATTAGGTGTCAAATTTTCACCACTTATTCTCCTGGATTGGGAGTAATAAGGAGCCCTTTTATATGTTATTAGGCTACTATTCCCATGACACCTCATGGTGAATTTTTTTGATGGACATGATAATGCAGAGCATATACAAGTTCTAGAAGATTCCACATAGAAGCTTGGCTTCTAAGTTTTTCCTAATTCATGTCTTTCTTTATTTTAGAACTCTTTTAGATTTCCTTTTTGTTTCACCTTTCATAGCTTAGTTGTTTACTTAATAAGCCTATATAAAGGCCAGTCCTTTTTTTTTTTTGTTAGACACAACTTATTAATCGATTATTATTGTTAAACTATCTTCTTCTTCATCTACTTTTCTATGTTTCTTCTTCTTCTTATTCAATTATTTTCTTTCGGGTTAATTTGTGTTACCTCTCCTGTCGAAGATCATAATTTGAGTTACCTCCCCTACAGAAATAAAATTAGTGAAACCTCCGCTCATTAAGATTTCGTCCAAAGGTCAGTTAGCTGACTCAACAAAGTGTACGCGTGGCTGTATGTTTGTTAAACCTCCCCTCTTTACATCAATCAATTTGTCTTTCAAATCTGTATGTTTGTTAAACTACCAACGCCTTCGGAATCCATCAAAAAACTAAGTGGTGTCTGCCTCTTAATCCATTGTTGCAGCAACAGGGAGGAAAAAGAAAAAAAAAAATTGAAGATAGGAGGTTGAAGAAGGAGGCGATATGGATGATTGCGGCAACAGGGAAGAAAGAGAAAGAAATGGAAGAAAAGAGGTTGAAGAAGGAGGCGACAGGGATGAATGAAGATAATGAGTCGGTTTTCTTCTCATGTTAGCGTAAAGGCTATAGGGTGAAGGCTAATTAGGTAATGATGCTTTCTATTCTCGTGATATACTGACCAAAGTCAATGAGAAAATACCAAATTAGTGGGCCCGGACGGAAAACCAAACGGCATGGGTATTAAATATATTACGGAAAAAAAACGTAGATATTTTCTTAAATGCCTTTCCCCACATGGGCATTTTTTTAAATTTCCTTAAGTTATTCTTACTCGTACCAAGTGGTAAGGTGGTGTGCTATAACACCAAGGAAATGAAGTCAGAGGAAATTCATAATTTAGGACCAAAGTTTTCCGGAGATAAGTTAATTTTCTGTCAGTTCCTAGAGTCACTGGTTCATATCTGATGTAAAAGGTGTCGTTCTATAATTATAAAAGGTTCAGTCTTGATCTGGAATCCTCTTTATGGAATGGTTTCTACGGCTATTTCGCTGGGGTTTTTTTACAGCTCAACGTTGATAGCTTGTTGTAGTGGTGGTCCTGATTCTATAGCTTTCGGTGATCAAGGTTTTTAAAGCGTGAAACGAATCGTGACTCGTTTTTTATTTTTAAGAAGCGATGTGTATATTGAAGCGTGAAGCATCGTTTCATGATTGACCTTTGAAGCGGATGCTTACTTATAAATAACATTAATTTTTAGTGGGAATCATAAAATTTATGAAGATAATATTTTTATATATGTAATATATGTCCAAATAATATCAAAAACGGTATAATTTGGTCATTGCATCTTATTAACGGGAGCGTCTACAGCTGGGACACAGGAGATAGTCGAAATCTTGGACATGAGGTGGCACAATCTTAATGGTTGAGAGGGGAATAATTCTAGCATCGAGATTAGTAGTGGGGTGAAGAGGAAAATGATTAAAGGTCCAGATTTATCATCCCGTATCTGAACAATAACAGTTGTCCTAAGTATAGAGTTTTCGCTTATTAACTTCCCTCTAAGCTTTTATTTCTGCAGGTACATCTTCTGATGTGAGTCTCTCCGCTTCTGTCTGCACCTTCCAACCCCTTCTGTCACTGTCCCCTCGCCCTATTCAGTTCAGTTATGAGAAACACTATTGCATCTATATTCAATACCAACTTCATTTGACATATTTCTCCCTATTCATTTCTTAATTAATTTGTTTTTGTGAATCAGCAGTTTGTTGGTCTTGGTCCAATATGTCATCCTTCTCTTCAAAGGCATCACTGGAACTTCAACTTATATGTCTTCTTGATGCATTACATAATCCAAAAAGAATTATAAAAACGTAAGAAAGATCTGAGTAAGCACATGGAGCTAGATTTTAATTTGGTTACAGCTCTTTACCTATGCAAAGAGCCGGCCAAAACCGAGATTAGGTGCCAACCTGGGTTGCACGGATGCGGACGCGTAGACGCGGACACGACACGACGCGGATGCGGACACTACAAAATTCTCAAAAAACTAGGACGCGGAAACGTATATACATATTTTATTTATATATACAATTATGTATTTATACAGCAAAGTCAATTGTTTCGATCATAAAAATTAGAAAATAATACTACATGTGTATAAATTTCAAAAGAAAATGAAAGATCATTTGTTTATACACGCCGAAGGTCAAGCAATCAATCACTATTAAACACATGTCAATCAAATTGCATTCTTAGAACAACACATGCCCATCCAATGGTATATGTGATGTATTTCCAATTACAAAATCCTAATAAAGACTTAAATGATTGATCTAAATGTTTGTCTTTCTTCATTTAATTAATAATAGTAAAAATAAAGGAAGAAGTTTAAATGAAAATGGAAGAAAAAAATGCTTCAAACCCAAGTCATCGGTGCGTCCAAAAAAGACGCGTGCGGGACGCTATTTGGTGCTTCAGACACGCGTCACGTTGGACGCGGACACGACTCCAAAAACGGAGCGTCCGTGCAGCCCAGCTAAGGAAAAGATTGCAAATTAATTAAAGAGGAGCATGGAAAAATAAAAATAAACTTCATGTCGGCAGCTGATGACAATTCTCTAGGGATAACTACTCACATGTCAATGACAAACATTGAAGGTGGTGAGTCATCCGTGAACCTTGTAAATATGTGAGTAAAGGCTAAACGGTCATCATATACACTGTGAAAACAGGTCTATGGTGCGGGTGCCACATGTTTTCAAAACTTCATGCCTCCACAATAGGGGTGGCAAACGGGCGAGTCGGGCCTCGCTTGGTACGGGTTACACGGGTTCGGGTTAACACGGGCTGAAACCTGCGGGTTGATATTATGCACGGGTTGTCATTTCTTCAACCCGCGCCCGTAACGGGTAAAGCTTGCGGGTTACGGGTTAGTCCGTAACAGTTATAGTGTGGCACCAAAATTTAAAAACTTAGTGAAAGTGTTCGGTTCTCGTTTTACAAGTTACATTGAAAGTATCAAGATAATTCAAAAACTTAACAATAAATTGAGCCAAGTCAACTGACAATAGTTTTGCATAATAAAAGGCACACAAAAGAATCTGAAATTTCAAGCAAAAATAAATCACACAAAAGAAAAGATTTGCATAATAAAAGGCACACAGTTACACACAGACACGACAGTTCATCAGTTCATGATATGATATCTTGAACAAAGTAAAATAACCTTTGAGTTGCTCCAACTATTCAATAAGAATCTGTAATTTCAAGCAAAAATATATCAAACAAAAGAAGATATTCAAGTCAAATATATGAAATTTCAATAACTACCCCGCTTTATATTGAAGAAGTACGCATACTAATTAGATCAAGAAAGTGCACAGTTAAGCTAATGTACCATGTAGTCGTAACGGAAGTCCACATATCTGATGTTAGACACACCCTACCTGTAAGGATAAGTCATACACATCAGCACATCTTATCATAATCAATTACTCATACATAAATAATCACATATGAACTGAATCGTACCTGGAGCAAGTTTCAATCTGTTTTGAATACCTTCTTTTCGTGCTTTATGTTTTTTGACAACATCGGCTTTCCCAGTATTCCTTGATATTGGCTTAGTATCCTCATTTAAATAAGAACATATGTTCCTAAATTCTTTCCACTCCACCAAAGAAAATGGGACATTTCTTGCAATGATTAATGCTGAAAAAAGATCTCGCAAATTCATTTGATCAATTTTGCGTACGCGGGATGACAGCAGGCCATTCTTTGCAGTTAACATCATCTGCCCTATGTCCTGAGAATGACGCTTCATGCACTTATGCCTTATCATAGATGAGGTTCCACCATTCTTGCTATCATATTTATATCCAATATTACAAGCCTTGCACACTCCCTTCTTCGTTCCATCTTCATATTTCACGAGTTTAAAATATTCCCAAACATCAGACCTAAGTTTATGATCATTCTCACCTGAAACGGGTGCAGCTGCAGTCGCACAACCAACAGTTGCAGAGTCATTCACAGAATCTAGCATCTCAACATCATCACCGTCATTAGATTCATTACTCATAACATCATTATAATGGCCTTGTTCTTGTACACTTGACATCCTGGAACCTGGATAGAGCCACAAGAATAGGAAAATTACTCACAAATTAGTACATTACTAACTTGCATCCCACTTAATTGATAATCACAGACTCACAGTATCATTGATAGTTGGATACTCAACAAAGAAACAACAATCAAGGAATCTCATAAATATACAGATGAATACAGAATCACAGTATCATTGATAGTTGGATACCAACATTTTCATTAAATCATGGCTACTGGATAGTCTGGATTTGAGACAATTGCTTGCACAAAACAAAATCACATAAATAAGCAAATCCCTAATTAAAACCACATAGTTAGAGCCTGTTGCATATAAAATCTCAACAAAATCACACAAATCAGTCAAGCGCAAATCAAACATCCATCCAAATCAAAACCCATCCTTTAATTCTTCTATTCATAATCCATTTTACAGTAATCAATTATTAAATCAAAGAACCCTAAATTAAAAGTAAGATACAATAGCACTTGCAAACAAAATAATCATAAAAAGTACCCATCCAAATTAGAGTAACCATCCAAATCAGTCAGTTACTATATGATACAAACAAAAAAATCATAAAAATTAAGAGAAAATATAATATACGTACAGCTTGTGAATGAAACTTAGAAGCAGTAGAAACTTGATCAACAGCGGGACTGCAAGAGGAGGAGTGATTGATGGTGAGACTGGGGAGTCTGAACTCTGAAGACGGAGGAGGGGGAGGCGCTCAGCGCATTTGCAGGAAGATCGTGGAGAAAAAAAAATTAGGAGGAAGAAGAAATGAAAAGATTCATTCGACTGTCTCTAGGGTTAGTGTTTTTATATGTTAAATGTAGGGCTATGATTAAGTTATCTCTATATCCAACGGTGAGTATTAAATTTATTTTATCAGACATCGGGTTTACCCGTATACATGAGTTTACGGGACGGGCACGGGTTAACCCGTTTACTAACGGGTCATCATTTCTTTAACCCGCGCCCGGCCTGTTTATAACCAAGTCAAGCCGGGTTCGGGTTTTCACGGGCCGGGTTCGGGTTTATCCGCGGGTTTCGGCTTGACCTTGTCGTCCCTCTGTAAGTTTGCATATCTTCACAAAAGATTATGCCACCACAGCCTTGATTTTAGGTATATTAACAAATATGTTAACCCGTGTGGATTGACAAATTTAGTTTTACGAAGTGAAGATATAGTTTATCGAAAAATAACACAAACCAATGTTCTGAAAACCGGCCCGGACGTCGACCCGGAAAGATTACTGGGTCAAGGGTCATTGGTTCACCCAGTGGTTCAACCCGGGTTTACCGGGTCAAGATGATCGGGTGTTGGCTTAAAAAATAAAAACAACCAGTACACTTTATCACCAACCGTGACCGTCTGTAAGGGTCCTATGGGACAATTCATCTTTACATTATTTATTTGCATCTTAAAAAACCCTAGATGTTGACCACTTTCTGTTTGCATCTAAACTAAAAACTCTCCATTATCCATTCGACACCGCCTCCACATCACAGTTTTCTTTCTCAACCAAATATCAAATGGTATATGGATGAATCAATCTTTCTATCCAGCTACCACTATATCACATCGGTCCCTCCCTCCTCTTGTTTTGTTAGTTAATTCAATTTTAAATCTTCTTTCCATTTCTTCATTATTTGATTTCTATATCACCGCCACACCCATAACCAGATCTGCATTTACCTTTGCTCAATTGATTGGGTCTCTAGCAAATTGAGTGTGTATGTCCTTACCATCTTGCTGCACTCCAATAACTGCACTACCAAGATTGGGTTTTTAGCATCTATATTCTGCTGTAAGATTTTGTTACTTTCGTGTATATGTTTAATCATTTTTAAGCCATTAAACAAGAAACCAATAGTGTGCTACCTCTTTTTTTTTTCTTTTTGAAGCACTGTATTTTTCTTCTCTTAATTTGTAATGAATGTAAAATGAGATCTATATTCTTTCAAACACCATTTGTGTGCTGGACTGAAGAACCAAACTGTGTGAAGACGCATATCAATTTTTTTTTTTAAAGTTTTTGTTGTACTCAAACCCATTTGAACCGTGCTGGGTCGACTGAATCACGAGTCAACCCGTCCAGGTCACCCGATTCACACTAAAGAGAGCGGTTTTTTGTGAAGTTACTGTGCCAATGATCAACCAGCCCGGAGAGGTGACTGGGTCACCGGTTTACTGGGCTGACCGGCCGGTCCGGGCCGGTTTTCAAAACATTGACACAAACCCGTGTTACGCACTGAGATCGATGGAAATTGACCTCCCATGCACTAGTCCAGAAGGGGCTATAAATAACGGTTGAAGTCTGTTATAAAACATGGTTTATCACGGTTTTTATCTGTAATTCGAACCGTTATATATTTGGTGTGACTCTTTATAAATTACAAACAAAACCCGTTATTAAGTATGACGAATAAAATTTGTGCTTTAAAATCACATACAAAATCTGTTATTAAGTATCACGGTTGTTGTATGTAATATACAATAACAGTCCATGTATGTAATAAAAAAAAATATTTATTTCAAATTAATATTAATTGCAAAAAAAAAAAAAAAAATCTTTTGAATTATTATTTATTTACAAATAAAAATCTCCGCCATTTTCTCAGATTTCTTTTCCATCACGAGCCCATTTGGTTCTAATTCAGCTAAGGAACTGTAACTAGATCAATTTATCTTAATCATCTAAATCTGAAGATTTTTTTTTTCTAAAATGCAAATTCATTTGAAAGTGAATATACCTTAATTTTATTTAAAAGATGGATTCAGGCTTACATTAACATCCCAAACTCACATACACAAAAAAGGATAAACATCCAAAACACTAATCCGGAATTCAATTTACTAAAATTATCACCTAATCTTGCCAGTCCAATTAGGTAGATCTCTTATATGATTTATCAAAGTTTTTGGCCACCTACTAAAATATCTCCAAGTACTCCATCTCTATCGTATTTGTCGAAGTTTCATCATCATTCTGTGGATTTCCCTTAAACACTTGCAGCTGCTCTTTTCTCGAAGTTCATTCAAACAACAATAGCTATACGAAGGTATAGGGATCCCAATACCCTGTATAACAAGATTCCAAGTTATTTTTAAATACTTCTTGATGTGAATCAATTGCATAGATGAAATGATTAATCATATTGCACAGATGAAATACAAATTAAAAAATTAAAACTACTCATTGAGCTATGCAAGAAGATGGAGGAGTGAATTTAATCCTAGCAAGACCTAAGAATGGCACTACTTAATCATCAGAAACAATGTGTATTCATATATACCCGGGAGTCGCGCATCTTCAATTTAAGTTTTTGAAATCATGATTCGCCTTTGATTTCTACTAGATGCATTTGAATTGCAGCTTATCTTCAGAGAAGACTGCAGATTTAAAGTAAAACAACATACTTTGTATTAAAGATATAGTGGCTACAGAAACATAGACTGAACCAGGGGATTAAAGTACATGCATACAGGTAAATGATATAGCTTTACATGCTATAAAACTGAAGAAAAATGAAAGAAAATAAATTTGAACTACATAATTACAAACCTTATGTAGTGGAGGATTAACCAATTTCTTCTCAAGCACTAATAAATACACTGCCTAAGGAACAAACCCTGTCCAAGGAGGAAGATTCAATGATGGTGGGACACCAGCAGTTATACTTGTCTTAGCAGCTACCTGAAGCCATTGACCTCCCAAGCAACAATAGTAAGTAAACCAATTTGATGTTGCACTATTTTGACAAAGGGGCCACCAAGACCAGTGAAGTTGAACCGAGCCCGAGAAGAAAACAGAACATGCGAGAGGAAGTTGACCATCTAGCTGAAATTGTAGAAACCAAAAAGGCTGAATTAGTAAGGATCCTTTTTTAGGTGTAATTCAGATCTGGACTAAAACATAAACCACAAATATAAAGGAAGACTAGATCAATAAACTTATGAATTACCTGACAATGAGCATGTATTAAAGGATAGACAACAACATTTCTTCGTTATTGGTGAATTAGATTATCTATTTCAATTAAGCAAAGAAAACTAACTTAATTAAGTTGGCTTTAAATAAAATAAAAATCAAATAAGACATTATGTTTTGTTCGACTCACAAAATCGCAAAACAAACCATTTCAAAGGTCCATTGTATCCTTGGCACTGGGATGGAAGAGTTTGTACAACCAACAAAAAATCTTAAAAGTCCCGTATATAATAGAAAACCATATAATCAAGAAGATACAAGCCTACCTTGAATGAAAATTAAAGCCTATCTACTTGCTTTGAAATATGTGCTCTAAGTCATCTCCTGAAAATCTTCCTAGAGTAAAATACAAACAAAAGCTTATGAATTTTGCACCTCTTCCTTTTCATATTTTTTTCCCATTCTCCACTAAAAACTATGCACACAACTAATAGCAACAGAACATGGAATTCCTACATTAGCTACGACAGAAGGAGACCAAAACTCAGGGGTTTTGTAGGAAGGTAGTATCCAAACTCAACTGATCATTATCACCATAAAAACAATGATATGTTAAACTATCATCAGCATCATAAAACCACCAGCAAAAAACATATAAGGATAATGATTGTAGAATCAATACCTCCACCAACTTAAACTTTCACAGTACTACAAGTGGTAACTACCAGAAAAAAGGAGAAATAATCTTACAAACCCATATCTCCTGGTACAATTTTCAACTCAAACCCTAACACTACTGTGTCACATCGCCATCATCAAGTTTCTTTTGAAAACAGTATAAACTCCGGGCAGATAATGATTAAGTAAAGCACATACCTCATTAATCACCCACATGTGTCCTAGCCTACAAACCAAAACATTAACTCGGTTATCTTGTAATCCACAATTGTGAAACCATAATTATTTCCGAAAACTGACTGAAACCCAATTTGAAGAATCGAAGTATATATCCTAACAAATAAAATTGAGATGGATCTTGTCATTAGAAATTAAATAATTAATCGAAGTAGAACCCCTGAAAATCTAAATTGAAATGGATCTTGCCACTAGAAACTGAAGAATCAAGTAAAAACCCAAACAATTTCTGAAATTGACTGATACTCTAATCAGTGTTAGCTAGGGTTCTTAACATTTAAAATATTCATGAACTCGTCTTCTTCTTAGTGCTAATATAATGCCTAACAATACCATTAAAAGATAATAAAATCTTACAGAGACGAGATCGACGTAGAGAGACCAACTGAATATCAATTCCAATTTACAGATTAAAGATGAGGAAGGAATTGAAACTTACTCGATTACCTTCTCCGCCTTCTTCCGATGAGTTTGAGATCAAGGAAATGTGATCGAGAGAGAAAGATGGGTTTAAAAATAAAAAAATTATCGAGTTTTGGGGATCTTCTTTTTGGGTCTTTTTTTATTTTTTTTAACAAATGAAGCTTTGGGGCCCGTTAGAATGGATATCGGACCAGGTGAAAAGATTACGGCATACAAGCAAGTGGCTAACTAGTTTTCACTAACTATTTTTGGGTGTGCAGCAGAAGACTGCTTGTGGGTGTATTACATATTGTATATCTGTCGGACTCATTCCGTCATTTAAGAAGTCACCCATAAATCACGCTTTTAGTAATCTCCCACGTATTAAAATGACGGTTATTGTATGTTAGGCAATGAACCTCACTATTTTCATGTTATATGACGGAATTTGTTCGTAAATCCTTATTCACATAATTAATCTGTTATTTAAAAGCGTGATATATAGCCCTTTATGGACTAGTGATGGGTGAGGCGGGGCTTCTACCGTACACTTCCCAGAAAGGGTCCAATTAATGCTGCAGTGTATAACAAAAGCACCATTTATCATTATAGTTGGTACCAAATTCACCTAACTACGTATTAATAGGTAATAGTCGGAGAATAATAAATCCTCTTAAAGAATATTTTTTTGAAAATATTATACCAACCTTTGAAATTAATAAGTAGTTCATGACATTGCCAACATTAGTATTATCAAAAAGCATACTCGATATATCAATATCGAGTGTGATTCTCACGCTTGATATATAGTTCAATCAATATTAGAGATACTAAAAAATATGATCTAGAATACAAAACAAAGCTTGGATAAGTTAGGCTAGATAAAGAGCAGTCGAGATTTGTCTAGGAGGGATAAATCTACGGCCGTTGTTTTTTCAACTAACCATTATAAATACTTTATTAATTAGTGTCCTATTAATTGCTCATGATTAGTGATTAATCAATTTTTTCATGATAAATGTTCATTTAATGAATCTAATAAATACATATTTTTATTAGTAAATAAGTTTATTAAAAACTGTATATATATTGATCGGTAAAGAATTTGATGCTGGCGAGTTTCGAACTCAGGTAAATGGTATTATCACCTAATGACTTTACCACTGTACTATAGTGACCCATGTTAAAAATTATATTAATAATTTTTAATGGTGGTAGTGAAAGAAGCAGTGGGTGGTGGAAACAGTGGCTGGTATTTGTGAGTGGTGGAGGTGGTGACATAACTGGTGGTGGAAAAAATAGTGGGCGTGGCTGGTTTTTACGAACAGTGGATGTTAGTGAATATTAGTGGACACTAATAGTTTTGTGTCTTTACAAAATGGGCAACATTTTATTGTGATATATGTAGTTGGTTGTTTTTAGCGCAACTGGTAAAGACAAAACACAAATATTATGAGGATGATACTAAATCATATAAGACAATATGATCATGACCGTTGGATCTCCCAAACGGGATCCCAGCTATTTATAGTACCTGATCGAATAAATCACGGTTTTTAGTATTAAAATAAAATTGATTACATTTCCAGAATACAAAACAAAGTTTGGACAAGTTAGGCTATATAAAGAACGATCAAAGTTATGCTTGCAGAACATAAATCTACCGCTATGAATGATCACGTTTAATTAAAATTTAATAATAAATATCCATTGATATTTCATAATAAATGTTTCTTTAATTAATCAAATGAATATATTTTTGTTGATACATAATAAATTTATTTGAAATTAACCATATCAGTAAGCATTAATGGTGGTTGTGATGGTGGGAAGTGGTGGGGATAATGGTGGTGGCTATTGGTGAGACTGGTGGAGTGGTGATGATAATGTGGTGGTGGAATAAGTAGTGGTAGCAGGGTGAGAAAAGGGGTCCTAAGATAGGTAAATTAAAAACTAATGGTGGTTGTGATGGTGGGTATTGGTGAGACTGATGGAGTGGTGACGATAATATGGTGGTGGAAAAAGTAGTGGTAGTAGGGTGAGAAAAGGTGGCCTAAGATAGGTAAATTATTTAGTCATCCTTGGTTAAATTTTTTTTGTTTTTTTTTTTAATTTGATTTTAGTTTTCAAATTTTTATTTTTATTTTTTTTATAATTAAAACAATTTTTAAAGGTCATATTTTTCCAAAAAAGAAGATGTTGTGATTTTAAGATTTGCCGGGTAGGGGGCTGGGCGAAAAATGAAACCTATAAAAAAAATTGACCAAACACAAGGCTATACGCGAATTAATCATAATCGGTTCAATTTCTCACATCTCTCTTTATTCCCTTTTTTTGGGGTCATTATTTCTCCACTACTTCATGGGATTATGCAATGCTACGCATGAATTTATTGTAATTGATTCAGTTTCTCACTTCTCTTTATTCCCCTTTTTTGTCATGATTTCTGTTTTTGTCATTTCTCCCCAACTTCGTGTAATTATTCATGCTTGAGACATAGTTCATGATAATAGATAAAGAGACAAGAAAAGAAATGGATCAAGAATTAAATATTATTATAAATTTTAAGAAAATGAATAAACACAAATCTATTGAAATTGGGAAGCCAACAATTTATATCAAAAAGAAAAATTAAATTCCAATGCTAACAGATTTTACAAGATTAATCTAATTGATTTTAAAGTAATTTTAGGTGTTTTTAGTTTTGTGATAAGTTTGGTGAATGACCTTTGATGATATTTTTTTGAAGTAGTGAACGAAGTAATGTTCTACTGCCCATAGGATTTTCTCTAACGATCAATTATGTTTTCCCCAAAGGGTTGTATTACTTACATACACAATATTAAAAGATTCGAGAATAAGGACATGTTTATTAACCAACTCCTCAAAACATTTAGTCTTGGATCGGTCGGTTCGATTCTTCTCAGACAATTACGACATGTATGAATCGATGGATACATTTGAAAAACATATCCTTGCCCATGCCATTACGGCACGGGTTGAGACCTAGTATTGATATAAAATAGATTGTCAACTCTAAATAGTGCAAAGCGTATGAAGTGCTTCCGTCAAAGAAGATGTAATCAAGGAAATGCACTAATAAATCTTTCTTCGGAAATTATATTTTCGTTAAAGATTCAAGAGACCAACTCAACTGCTCTTCTAGTTTCCAACTTATTGTAGTTAGATGGAAAATCACGCTCATTATATTGGCATCGATATATGATATCAGAGTCACTAAAAAAATCACAATATTTATACAAAGTAAATTGCCAACTCTGAATAGTGCAAAGCATGTGAAGTGCTTCCCGTCAAAAAAGATGTAATCAAGGAAATACACAGATAAATCTTTTTTCTGATATCATAATTGTCTTAACAATCAAACTTCCAATTAAACTTCTTTTCTACGCTCAAAATTTTTGTAGTTAAATGTAAAATCACATACAATATATAATTATATTGATATTTGACATTAGAGATACTAAAAAAAAAAAAAAAACTCGATATTAATATAAAGTAGATTGCCAACTCTGAATAGTGCAAAGCATATATGAAGTGTTTCCCATCAAAAAATATGTAATCAAGGAAATGTACTGATATATCTTTCTTCTGAAATCAAATTCTTTTGTTAAGAAAGAAGCCAACATAATTCTTCTTCCGGGCTCCAATTTATTGTAGCTGAATAAAAATCATGTTGTTTGTACCATGAGTAAAAATGCTACATAATGGGCCAGATCACTTTTTGGCCCTCATCCAAGCCTTCCACCGGCTAACCCAGTGATCCATGAAGTCAACGCCGGGTAAATGGTCAAAGTCAAGTGTCGAAGTCAAATTGCAAGTCGTGCCTCTAGCCAATTTCCAGTCATGTTGCCAGCAGTACTTCCAACTAGTTTTCAGCTAAGTACTCTGATGTACTGCCAGTCAGTCTCTATCCATGCTGACAGATGTGCTGCCAACCAGCCTTCATCCAGTCTTTATCCATGTTTCCTAGCAGGTCACACCATTTAAAGCATGACAATCGCAGTCAATAGAAAAAATGAGGCATATATGCAGGGAGATTAATTCCAGGAGGCATGCATGGCAGATTAGTGCCAGGAGGCATGCAGGGAAAGTTAATTCCATTTAGGTTTATCTCTAAATTAGGTGTTCTGTATAAATAGGGAAGCCCTGATAGAGAAAAGGGGGTCTAACGAATATGGAAAATATCCATTGTAATCCTGATATCAATAAAACATCACTCCCCTAGGGGATTCGTCCGTGGATGTAGGCAAAACTTGCCGAACCACGTAAAATTCGTGTCTCTCATCTTTATGCTTGTTTCATGTTTTTAACCATGTTTTGATCATCATCACCAAGATCATCGTTTTTAAGTGCCTATAAATATTTCTGGGTACAAACATTGGCGCCGACTAAGAGGGACTACGAGAAAAGGAACCATGGTTTCCCACTGAGAAAAGTAGTGCAGAAAACTCCCAAACCCTGTTCGTGATAAAATAGTTTGAAAGCCGTAAAAAATAACTGATGCAGTCCAGTTGATCGCAACTACCGCGATTACTGCAGTCCAGCTGATCACAGCTGATGCGGTTCAGTCAATCGCTATTATTATAGTCCAATTTATCGCAACTGCTGCACTCAAGCTTCGCAGTTCGAGGTTTGCAGAAACTATTACCTTCAGAAGCCACCAAAACTGCATCACTACAAAGTTCGACGAAACTGTATCCAGGACGTTGGGTCCGTAGAAAAGATGGAGTGAAAGCATCATCAAAACTGTTGCTAGGATGTTCGATCCGCAACATGTATAAGTCCAGATTTCGAAGTTCGTAGCCATCCCCTCCATCATGATTAGCGGTTGTCAGCCTATATATCTCTAATTGCTTCCATCAGTTACCTGCACCAGATGCACATACGACAGAGACGGAAGACGAAAAAGAAAAAAAAAATCAGGAAAAAGCCGGCGGCTAAGTCCTGAAACCATTCATCATCACCCACGTCAAATTTCTACTAACCCACCTAAGTTGCCTGATCACCCACGTAAGCTGATTGGTTCAACCATGTCATGGATTTATGTCACCCCTATTTGGTGAATGTCACCCATATCTGGTTCTTTTTCACCCACGTCATCAGTGACAACACCACATCAGCAGCTACGTCAGCCGGCCACATCAGCATATATGTGCCACGTCAGCATGCCATGCCAGCTATAAGAGTCTGTATCAGAGTGCTATGTCATCATGAAGGTCCCATGGTGTACCATGTCCACGTTGATGAAGTGCCACATCATCAGGGAGTCACATACTTCCGGTCATCTTCTCCGTTACCGGTATTATTCTTCGGCGACAGTAACAGCTATAGTTATCGGTGGATCCAACGGGCGGCTCGACTAGGCGGAATTCTCCGATCGGCTACCTCCATCGTGCCGGTGAGATCCAGTGCTTCGCGCCATAGGTAACTTCAGTGGCCCTTGGTTATTTCCACTCCGCGACATCAAACTGATGGATTTTTAAGCCCACCACATTTAAGTTGTTGGCTCGGTCGATGTTTCAGCCCCTCCACATTTGGCTTACAGATTTTTCCACCAGATCATGGGATTAGCCAATTATAACCATTTCTTGGGCTTGGTGTTCGATTATGTTTCTATGATATCTCCTTCATATTACCTCTGAACTGGATAATTTTGTCTCGTTGCGACTGTCATTCAATTTTCTACATCATGAAGGTAAAAATTTCTACATTTGGAAAAAATTATTTTTGGAGCAATGATATATCAAAAATAGTTGTGTTCCCTCACCAAGCGAATCCATAGAAAAGGATAACGACATCAACATGTCAATGTCGGGTCGTCAACCTGATGATATCCATTATCTAGCATCTTGCCATATAAGTTAACACGTTAGCAACTTGCTACCATGTCAGTAGAAGTTGCGCTACATCATCACGCTCAGGCCAGGCAACAATCTATTCGCCGGCTTACTTCACATGCAAATTTATTCATTCGATAACTTCTTCATCAAATGCGTCAATTTTGCGATTTGCCATTTCGTGGAAATTGCATGTAACATCATGAGGTGAAATTCTCAATGATTGGAGAAAATTTATTTTTGGAAATTGGAGCGACGACATAAAAAAATGACGCATTCAACGTTTGTGAACGTTTTTGTGTCGATTTTTATCCCAAAATTGCTCATATACAAAGTTCGTGAGTGATGATACGACTCTTAAACCTCAACATGCTCATGTTCGATGGTGGTCATAACTACTACAATCCAGTTGATCGAACTGATGTAGTCCAGTTCCCCAATAATAGATGCAGTCCAGTTGAGGCATGGTGCGGCTACACCAAAAATGGTCATCAACCAATGTCAAGTGGAAACTCCATATCATCTCCAAGTCTACAACATGATATGTTTGACAAGTTCATGGAATTGTTGTCTACAACGTCCTTACTACTCGTGAATTTTGGCTCAAAACCTCGTCGGAAGAAAGATCGATCTCGATCAACTCGTTTAATTTCCAGTTCGATGGATTTGTTGCGAAATATTTTTAGCAACATGCGGTTCGACAATAAATGCCACCATGGACAATGGACGTCTAAGAACCACATACATGGAGTCGAAATAGTACTTCTCATAAGGTACACAATATTTTTGCATCATTTTATATAATCATTCATACTTTTGTTCAATGGGACACCTACAACTTCGCCAGCATTTTCTCACAAGGAGATACACATATTTCAATTTTGCGTGCATCTGTAATAGTGGGATTGGCCCCCGCGCGAATTCCAAATAGCAGAAAGCTTCAAAGTTTCATGCGCGAGTAGGATACAACAAGGAAGTGCACCCTTGTCCGAGCATTGAGCGTCATGAAAATCACTACCTTCTGGGGGTGAGTTGCATATCACTTCAATGTGACTGGCCATCACTTGGGGCTGAGATATGTAACACCTTACGGTCTAAAATAGATCATTTAGGGTGAGATGCGTAACACTCCATACGCTTGGGGGTGAGTTACGTAGAACATAAATACAATGTGAAATTCAAATGCTGGAAATTGAAACAAAAGGTAACCCGAGCTTCTTAATCCTCCAACGAGTTACATGATTAAGAAGGGGCGAACATACACCCTAATATTTTGATGAAATTATCGCAAACAGAAAATTTAATAACTGTTATATTCCAGTTCCTAAGAAGCGGCACTCGATTGGACACAAGCGATCGATCGATTTTGCTAACGCTACACTGATTGGATGCAACTAATGCGGTCTAGTTTTATTTGCAATTGCTTGTTGCATTCCAAATTGACGCAAGCGATGCATTCGATTTTCTGCTGGCTGTTGCACCTAGTAGGAAACAACTTATGCAGTCCAGCTTTGCTCATCAATTTTGTACTCAGTTGGAAGCAACTGACGCAGTCTAGTTTTATTTGTAACTGTTATACTCAAGTTTGTTGAACTGTTTAAATCCAGTTCCTCATCAGCTGCCACAATTCAGATGATCGAAGTTGTTGTAGTCTTGCTTTGTTTGTATCTCCTGCAGTCCAGCTGATCGAAGTTGTTGTAGTGCATCTATGTTCTTAGCTCCTGTAGTCTAGCTAGTTGATCGCAGCTACTGCAGTGCAACTCTGTTCGTAGCGAGTGCAGTCCAGCTGATTGGTTCAACCACCTCAGAGATTTCTGTCACCCCTATTTGGTGAACGTCACCCATATCTGGTTCTTGTTCACCCATGTCAGCAGTGACAACACCACATCAGCATCTACGTCAGCCGTCCACATTAGCATATATGTGCCACATCAGCATGCCACGCCAGCTATAAGAGTCCGTATCAGCATGCTATGTCATCATGAAGGTCCCACATCAGTGTGCCATGTCATCAGTATAGTGCCACTCCAGCAGCGAAGTGCCACGTCATCAGGGAGTCACATACTTCCGGTCATCTTCTCCGTTACCGGTATTATTCTCCGGCGACAGTAACAACTATAGTTATCGGCGGCTCCAACAAGCGGCTCGACCCGGCGGCATTCTCCGTCCGGCTACCTCCATCGTGCCGGTGAGATCCAGTGCTTCGCTCCATAGGTAACTTCAGTGGCCCTTTGTTATTTCCACTCCGCGACATCAAACTGATGGATTTTTAAGCCCACCATATTTAAGTTGTTGGCTTGGTCGATGTTTCAGCCCCTCCACATTTGGCTTACGGATTTTTCCACCCCGCATCATGGGCTTAGCCAATTATAACCATTTCTTGGGCTTGGTGTTCGATTATGTTTCTATGATATCTCCTTCATATTACCTCTGAACTGGATGATTTTTGGCTCGTTCATGTTGTCATTAAATTTTCTACATCATGAAGGTAAAAATTTCTACATTTGGAAAAATTTATTTTTGGAGCAATGATATATCAAAAATAGTTGTGTTCCCTCACCAAGCGAAGCCATAGAAAAGGATAACGACATCAACATGTCAATGTCGGGTCGTCAACCTGATGATATCCATTAGCTAGCACCTTGCCATATAAGTTAACACGTTAGCAACTTGCTACCATGTCAGTAGAACTTGCGCTACATCATCTGCTCCGACCCCGACAACAATCTATTCGCCGACTTACTTCACATGCAAATTTATTCATTCGATAACTTCTTCATCATACGTCCGAATTGTGCGATTTTAGGCTCGTGGAAATTGCATGTAACATCATGAGGTGAAATTTTCAACGATTGGAGAAAATTTATTTTTGGAGATTGGAGCGGCGACATTAAAAAATGATGCATTCAACGTTTGTGAACGTTTTTGTGTCGATTTTTATCCAAAAATTGCTCATATACAAAGTTTGTGAGTGATGATACGACTCTTAAACCTCAACATTCTCATGTTCGGTGGTGGTCATAACTGCTACAATCCAGTTGATCGAACTGCTATAGTCCAGTTCCCCAATAATAGCTGCAGTCCAGTTGAGGCATGGTGTGGATACACCAAAAATTCTCATCAACCAATGTCAAGTGGAAACTCCATATCATCTCCAAGTATACAACATGATCTGTTTGACAAGTTCATGGAATTGTTGTCTACAACGTCCTTACTACTCGTGAATTTTGGATCAAAACCTCGTCGGAAGCAAGATCGATCTCGATCAACTCGTTTAATTTCCAGTTCGATGGATTTGTTGCCTGAAATATTTTTAGCAACATGCAGTTCGACAATCGTTGCCACCATGGACAATGGACGTCCTAAGAACCACATACACGGAGTCGAAATAGTACTTATCATAAGGTACAAAATATTTTTGCATCATTTTATATAATCATTCATACTTTTGTTCAATGGGACACCTACAACGTCGCCAGCATTTTCTCACAAGGAGATGCACATATTTCAATTTGGCGTGCATATGGAATAGTGGGATTGGCCCCCGCGCGAATTCCAAATAGCAGAAAGCTTCAAAGTTTCATGCGCGAGTAGGATACAACAAGGAAGTGCACCCTTATCCGAGCATTGAGCGTCATGAAAATCACTACCTTATGGGGGTGAGTTGCATATCACTTCAATGTGACTGGCCATCACTTGGGGCTGAGATATGTAACACCTTACGGTCTAAAATAGATCTTTTAGGGTGAGATAAGTAACACTCCATACGCTTGAGGGTGAGTTACGTAGAACCTAAATACAATGTGAAATTCAAATGTTGGAAATTGAAACAAAAGGTAACCCGATCTTCTTAATCCTCCAACGAGTTACATGATTAAGAAGGGGCGAGCATACACCCTAATATTTTGATGAAATTATCGCAAACAAAAAATTTAATAACTGTTATATTCCAGTTTCTAAGCAACTGCAGCACTCAGTTGGACACAACTGATGCAGTCCAGTTTTTCTAGCAACTAATGCACCCAGTTGGATGCAACTAATGCAGTCTAGTTTTATTCGCAGCTGTTGCACCCAGCTGGACGCAACTGATGCATTCCAGTTTTTACTGCAAATGCTGCACCTAGTTGGAAGAAACTTATGCAGTGCAGCTTTGCTCATCAATTTTGTACTCAGTTGGAAGCAACTGATGCAGTCTAGTTTTATTTGTAACTGTTATACTCAAGTTTATTGAACTGTTTAAATCCAGTTCCTCATCAGCTGCCACAATCCAGATGATCGAAGTTGTTGTAGTCAACTTTGTTTGTATCTCTCTGCAAATCCGGTGATCGAAGTTGTTGTAGTGTATCTATGTTCTTAGCTCCTGTAGTCTATCTAGTTGATCGCAGCTACTGCAGTGCAACTCTATTCGTAGCGAGTGCAGTCCAACTGATTGGTTCAACCACCTCAGGGATTTCTGTCACCCCTAATTGGTGAACGTCACCCATATCGGTTCTTGTTCACACGTCGTGATGACAACACCACATCACATCTCGTCCACCGGCCACATTAGCATAAATGTGCCACATAAGCATGCCACGCTTGACTATAAAGTCCGTATCAGCGTGCTATGTCATCATGAAGGTCCCACATCAGTGTGCCATGTCAGCAGTATAGTGCCACTCCAGCAGCGAAGTGCCACGTCATCAGGGAGTCACATACTTTCGGTCATCTTCTCCGTTACCGGTATTATTCTCCGGCGACAGTAACAACTATAGTTATCGGCGGCTCCAACAAGCGGCTCGACCCGGCGGCATTCTCCGTCCGGCTACCTCCATCCTGCCGGTGAGATCCAGTGCTTCGCTCCATAGGTAACTTCAGTGGCCCTTGGTTATTTCCATTCCGCGACATCAAACTGATGGATTTTTAAGCCCACCACATTTAAGTTGTTGGCTCGGTCGATGTTTTAGCCCCTCCACATTTGGATTATGGATTTTTCCACCACGCATCATGGGCTTAGCCAATTATAACCATTTCTTGGGCTTGGTGTTCGATTATGTTTCTATGATATCTCCTTCATATTACCTCTGAACTGGATGATTTTTGGCTCGTTGCGACTGTCATTAAATTTTCTACATCATGAAGGTAAAAATTTCTACATTTGGAAAAATTTATTTTTGGAGCAATGATATATCAAAAATAGTTGTGTTCCCTCACCAAGCGAAGCCATAGAAAAGGATAACGACATCAACATGTCAATGTCGGGTCGTCAACCTGATGATATCCATTAGATAGCACCTTGCCATATAAGTTAACACGTTAGCAACTTGCTACCATGTTAGTAGAAGTTGCGCTACATCAGCTGCTCCGACCCCGACACCAATCTATTCGCCGACTTACTTCACATGCAAATTTATTCATTCGATAACTTCTTCATCGTACGTCCGAATTTTGCGATTTTCGGCTAGTGGAAATTGCATGTAACATCATGAGGTAAAATTTTCAACGATTGGAGAAAATTTATTTTTGGAGATTGGAGCGGCGACATAAAAAAATGACGCATTCAACGTTTGTGAACGTTTTTGTGTCGTTTTTTATCCAAAAATTGCTCATATACAAAGTTCGTGAGTGATGATACGACTCTTAAACCTCAACATGCTCATGTTCGGTGGTGGTCATAACTGCTACAATCCAGTTGATAGAACTGCTGTAGTCCAGTTCCCCAATAATAGCTGCAGTCCAGTTGAGGCATGGTGCGGCTACACCAAAAATGGTCATCAACCAATGTCAAGTGGAAACTCCATATGATCTCCAAGTCTACAACATGATCTGTTTGACAAGTTCATGGAATTTTTGTCTACAACGTCCTTACTACTCGTGAATTTTGGCTGAAAACCTCGTCGGAAGCAAGATCGATCTCGATCAACTCGTTTAATTTCCAGTTCGATGGATTTGTTGCCTGAAATATTTTTAGCAACATGCAGTTCGACAATCGTCGCCACCATGGACAATGGACGTCCTAAGAACCACATACACGGAGTCGAAATAGTACTTCTCATAAGGTACAAAATATTTTTGCATCATTTTATATAATCATTCATACTTTTGTTCAATGGGACACCTACAACGTCGCCAGCATTTTCTCACAAGGAGATGCACATATTTCAATTTTGCGCGCATCTGGAATAGTGGGATTGGCCCCCCGCGCAAATTCCAAATAGCAGAAAGCTTCAAAGTTTCATGCGCGAGTAGGATACAACAAGGCAGTGCACCCTTGTCCGAGCATTGAGCGTCATGAAAATCACTACCTTCTGGGGGTGAGTTGCATATCACTTCAATGTGACTGGCCATCACTTGGGGCTGATATATGTAACACCTTACGGTCTAAAATAGATCTTTTAGGGTGAGATGCATAACACTCCATACGCTTGGGGGTGAGTTACGTAGAACCTAAATACAATGTGAAATTCAAATGCTGGAAATTGAAACAAAAGGTAACCCGAGCTTCTTAATCCTCCAACGAGTTACAGGATTAAGAAGGGACGAGCATACACCCTAATATTTTGATGAAATTATCGCAAACAAAAAATTTAATAACTGTTATATTCCAGTTCCTAAGCAACTGCAGCACTCAGTTGGACACAACTGATGCAGTCCAGTTTTGCTAGCAACTGCTGCACCCAGTTGGATACAACTAATGCAGTCTAGTTTTATTCGCAATTGTTCTTTTGAAATTTGGACGCAAGCTGATGCTGATCAGTTTTTCTGAATCATTGCACCTAGTTGGAAGCAACTTATGCAGTGCAGCTTTGCTCATCAATTTTGTACTCAGTTGGAAGCAACTGATGCAGTCTAGTTTTATTTGTAACTGTTATACTCAAGTTTATTGAACTGTTTAAATCCAGTTCCTCATCAGCTGCCACAATCCAGATGATCGAAGTTGTTGTAGTATTTCTCTGTTTGTATCTCCTGCAGTCCAGATGATCGAAGTTGTTGTAGTGCATCTATGTTCTTAGCTCCTATAGTCTAGCTAGTTGATCGCAGCTACTGCAGTGCATCTCTGTTCGTAGAGATTGCAGTCCAGCTGATCGAAGCTTCTGCAGTCCATCTTTGTTCTTATCTCCTCTAGTCCATCTGATCGCAGCTGCTGCACTGCAGCTCTTTTCGTAGCGACTATAGTCCAGCTGATCGAAGTTGTTGCAGTTCAGCTCTGTTTATAGCTCATGCAGTCCAGCTGACCGCAGCTACTGAAGATTAGCTCTGTCTATCACTATTGCAGTCCAGCTGATCGCAGTTGCTGCAGTCCAGCTGATAGAATCTTCTGCAGTCCAGCTATGCTCTTAGCTCTTCCAGTCCAGCTGATCGCATCTGCTGCAGTACAGCTCTTTGCGTAGCGACTGCAGTCCAGCTAATCGAAGTTGCTGCAGTTCATCTCTGTTTATAGCTCCTGTAGTCCAGCTAACCACATCTACTGAAGATCAGCTCTGTCTGTCACTATTGTAGTCTAGATGATCGCAGCTGCTGTAGTCCAGCTGATCGAAGCTGCTGCAGTCCATCTCTGATCGCAGTTGCTGCAGACCAGCTTTTCTCAAAGCTGTTGCAACCCAGTTTTGCTCATTACTGCAGAAGACAGTTTTTTGTGGCTGTCGTATTCCAGTTTATCGTAATCATTGCAATCCAGTTCCGCAACAAATATTGCGATTTAGTCTACATCGTTGCTACTATCCTAATTCATATAACTATTGACGATATATAAAGATCGATGTCATATCCAGTAGCACAAACAATACCGTTGGAGGTCCAACAACACACAAAATCTGTTACCATCCCAACTATTGAAGGATCACACCCTTTCGCTCGCAGCTACCGCAACTCAATCCGTAATTGACATCAGCTTAATACCAGCAGCTACGACTGCCTAGTTTGGTCGGAAATTATTGACAATCTGCAAATTCAAGTTTCGTTTACAATAACAGGTCACACAGATTCTAGCTGAGTCACTTCAAATATATATCATCTTTTCCAAACAACTATTAATAGTCTAGTTCTACGCAACTACCACAGTTCGGTTATACATCAACAATTACATCTCACTTTCAACACCACTCCGTTCCAGTATCACGCTTCCATTGCAGACCAGTTCAGACTTCAGTCTAGTTTTTGCATACAACAATGGTTCATACTCAACTGTTTCCCGCCGATCTTCTAGTCACAATAGCCTCACTTGGGGGCGTCTTGATTATGATTTCCGCAAATAACAAAGGAAGGTTGCCAATCACCTCAGGAGTAATAATCCACACTTGGGGGGGGGGGGGGGGGGGGGGAGTTTTGTCAAAGAGGGGACGATATTTGTACCATGAGTAAAAATGCTACATAATATGCCAAATTGCTACCTAAATCACCTTTTGGCCCACATCCAAGCCTCCCACCATCTAACCCAGTGATACATGAAGTCAACGCCCGTTCAATAGTCAAAGCCAACCGCCGGTCAACTGTCGAAGTCAAGTTGCAAGTCGCGCCACTAGCCAATTTCCATTCATGTTGCCAGCAGTGCTGCCAACCAGTTTCTATCTAAGTACTATTCCGTACTGCCAGCCAATCTCTATCCATGCTGATATATGTGCTGCGAACCAGCTTCCATCTAGTCTCCAACCATGTTTTCTAGCAGGTCACACCATTCAAATCTTGACAATCGCAGTCAACAACAGAAAAAAGGCATGCATGGAGATTAATGCCAGGAGGCATGCAGGGAAGATTAATGCCAGGAGGAATATATGGAATATTAATGCCAAGAGGCATGGAGGGAAAGTTAATGTCATTTAGGTTTATCTCGAAATTAGGTGTTCAACTGTATAAATAGGGACGCCCTGATAGTGATAAGGGGGTCTAGCGAATATGGAAAAAATCCATTATAATTATGATATCAATAAAAAAACACTCCCCAAGGGGATTCGTCCGTGGATGTAGGCAAAACTTGTCGAACCACGAAAAATTCATGTCTCTCATCTTTATGCTTGTTTCATGTTTTTAACCCTGTTTTGCTCATCATCACCAAAATTTTTGTGTTTAAGTGCCTGGAAATATTTCTGGGTACAAACACATACTTAATATATAGGTACCGATATATATATATATATATATATATGATATTGAAAATGCTAAAAAAACTTGATATATGTAAATGTGGGGGTAAAAAAAAAACATCACTAACTTTTTCTTATGAAACCTGTATGGACTAAACTCAATTCCGAGAGTTACAACTAAATGAAGCTCAATCAGGAATTATATTAAGAGTTTAAATCTCTTTCTCTCGTAATCAATATATAAACGGAGGAAACTCCATGAACCTGATTATAACATGAGATTACTTGGACGATTCCAAAGATCAATATCCAAGATCAATCAAGTTTTATCCAACAATTACGATGGATGTATCTACTTTGATTGATTTACGTACAACCTGTGATATTTAAATTATAAAGATAAATAATATAGTGCGGAAAAAGAAATAACACAGACACAAGAAATTTTGTTAACGAGGAAATTGAAAATGCAGAAAAACCCCGGGACCTAGTCCAGACTTGAATACCAAACTATATTAAGCGTTGTAGACTCTGGCCTACTATCAACACTTTGGACTGGAATGTAGTTGATACCGAATCTATCGTCACAACGATTCAGTTATAGTCGCTCTCCTTACGCCTCTTGAACTGCGCTATTGATTCCCTTAGATGATTTCCTTTACATCCTAGAGTTGCTTCAACTCAATTAAAGACTTTAAACCAATAGCTTCCTCACACATATAAGCCTATATGTGATTTTCATTCTGATCAAAGATCAAGGTGAGATAAGAAATTGATTGCAATAGACAAAGTCAAGCAAACCTCAAAATCCGGTACTTACAACCCTCAAAGAGCAGCTTAGATTATTATTCACCTCACAAGTAATTCCTACTATGATTTCAACAAACAATATTTCTCGTGGAATATACATGTGAAATCAAAAAGTCTGAAACGAAGAAACTTTGTGATTTCTGTCTATCTCGCCTGATTGGAGTGACACTCAAAAATCAGTAGAAATATCAAGATACATGAATAATCAAGATAATGATAGTTGGACCTGGCTTCATGAATCCCTAGGTGAAGTATTTTTAATTTCTACACCCTAAAAGAGTTTAAAGGAGAGGATGACTCTAGTTTACAACTAGGACACAGAAGAATAGTGTTGGGGATTCAAAGATCCCAATTGTTTAAGGTTCTCTATATATATATATATATAAACTTCCAAGGTCAAGGCTGTTTTGGATTTAAGATAAGGTAGATTTGGAATCAAGCAATTGATAATCACCGTTGGATAAAAAACTTGACTTGAGATTAACATAACAGAATATACACTCTGGTTATGATGAACCATAACCGAACCGTATACAATGACTTTTCATAAAAGGTTAGTTGAAACTATCCAGACGAACGATAAGTTTAACCATTTTCATATTAAACTTTAAGACTTTAAATTGAGTCACAACCGTAAGTTATAATGTGATCAAATATGTCTAGATAGCAGGGAGGATAGAGCAACCTTCACCTATCGCGCGAAGAGGGAACTCACGGAGAATGCGAATGGCATCACTGCTGTCGATGGTGGTTTTTAGCCTGGGTTTAAAATCGTAAAATCCTAAACCCTAGTAAGACAATGACGTCACAACATTTAAGTAATAATCTTTACTATCCGCATTTATTGAAACCTTTAATGTGTCTGTGAAAAATTACCGAGGTATATTTTTTTTTAATACTAATTAGGGTTACGAAAAGCCAAACCCAAATTCCCACGTGTGGCAATAGAAATCCAAGCCAGCCACACCTACCGTGCCAAGGCATGCCAACCATGCTAGCCGCACCCCTGTGCCAATAGCAAACCATGCCAGCCACACCTACCGCGCCAAGGCATGCCAACCATGCTAATAGCACCCCTTTGCTAATGGAAAACCATGCCAGCCACACCTACCACGTCAAGGCATGCCAACCATGCTAGCCGCACCCCTGTGCCAATGGGAAACCATGCCATCCACACCTACCGCGCCATTCCATGGCCTCCATGCTAACCTAGATGCGCCACCATGCCGGCCTTCATTATGCGGCTACCAAAACAAAGGCGTGCGACAATCAACGATGGCCCTTCAATCCCATGATCAAATCCTAGCCGTACAAGGTTACCAAACGACCATTATCTCAAAACCCTAGCTTGGTCACGCCAAACCCTTGGCCCCACATGCCAAGCCAAGCCACAAGCTTAATGCATCTGCCGTGCCCATGGAAAACCCTGGCCCCACATGCCAAGCCAAACCACACCTAGCCAAGCTAGCCGCGTTATTCTCCCATGGCAAAACCTTGGCCCCACATGCCAAGCCAAACCACACCTAGCCAAGCTAGCTGCGCCATGCGCCCATGTCAAACCCTTTGCCCCACACCTAGCAAAGCTAGCTGCGCCATGCTCCCATGGAAAACCCTTAGCCCCACATTCCAAGCCAAACCACACATATCCAAGCTATCCACGCCATGCGCCCATGGCAAACCCTTGGGCCCACATGCCAAGCCAAACCGCACCTAGCCAAGCTAGCCGCGCCATGCGCCCATGGCAAACCCTTGGCCCCACATGCCAAGCCAAACCGCACCTAGCCAAGATAGCTGCGCCATGCGCCCATGGAAAACCCCTAGCCGCGCCACCATGCTGGCCTTCCCTACGCGGTTACCAGCAACGAAGGCGTGCAACAATCAACGGTTTACCTTCAATCCCAGGAGATAATCCTATCCATCCAAAGTTACCAGACAACACATGGTAACCTTTGGCCCGAAAACCTAAGTTTGGACGCGCTACCATGACATGCCAACCTAGACGTGCTACCATGCCATGCCAATGGCATGCCAACCTAGCCGCGCCATCATGCCATGCCAACGGCATGCCAATCTATCTGCGCCACCATTTTGGCCTTCCCTACACTGCTACCCAAGTGAAGGCATGCAAAAATCAACGGTTGCCCTTCAATCTCAGGTGCAAATCCTAGCCATCCAAGGTTACCAGACAACACATGGTAACCTTTGTCCCGAAAACCTAAGTTTAGCCACGCCACCATGCTGGCCTTCCCTATTTAGCTACCAACGAACGAAGGCATGTGACGATCAACGACTACCTTTCCTCTTAAGATGCAAAATCTCGACCGATGAAGGTCACCAAGCTACCAAGTCTTCCAAGCTGGACTTGCCAGGAAACAACAATAGGATACATGTTTTCCACAAAAAGATTTGAGACATCAACACATATCACAAACTGGGGGATCCTCTTTGGGTATTAGTTTGAAGGTTTACAGCATGCGGCGTACACTACGCCCATCATAAGGAAGTGTCATAAGGGTAATAAGTTTAGTAAATACAGGGAGTTAATGGTGAAACACTCTGGAACATCAATTCCATGCGTTAACGGTTTTATGGAACATCAATTCCATGTGTTAAAGGTTTTATGGAACATCAATTCCATGCATACGGTTACCACCTCCTCCCATTTACTTACCTATTTTTCAATTCCTTAATAAGACCAGGGTATGTTTTACTTCGACTTGTATAAGTAGGTCTTACCTATTTCCACGGAACAACAACTTCATTCGGGAAAATACAACACTTAGAAAATACTTGCTAGCTTACCACTTGTTAGCCTTCCCACTTTTCTGATACAAGTCGTAGTAACACAACTACTCTTTTAGAATCAACTATTCTGGTCTCATCACTTTCCTTGCTTTCCTCCCCAAAACCAATCCATTCTCCTCCACTTTGTGACCGAAGCAAGTACGGAACGACCATTTTTTGGTTTAGGCTGGATTTGTACAAATTGATCTCTCAAATCTAAAGTACTCCATTGTATTACATTGTTTAGGGTTTAAATTGTTTCTTACCCACACGCCCGAAATTACCGAAATCAGCAAAAACCATTTTCACCTACAAACAATTAGCGACCACAGTGGGAGATTGATCTATCGGTCCCAATATCAGTTTCTGAATACGTTTCTCTAACTCAGAAGGATGGCCGATTTTAGGACTGAATACGTGTCCTCAAGTTCCACTCAGTCGAACGACAACATTTCTTTTCCCAACACAACGCCCAATGACGCGACCAACGAAGGACTTCCAAGGCTGACTGACCTGGTGAGGGTTCAGGAGATCCACACCAAAAACATGGGTCTGATGAAAGATGCAATTAATGCCATATTGGATTTCCTCATCAACCTGAAAACAGAGTTGAACGGTTTTCCTACCTCGGAAATTCTAGAACAGGGGACTAACGTTCCGAACGATCACTCTCAAGCCAACAACGTCACTACTAATCAGGGACCGGTAAGCCAGGAAGCAGCCTCACTGGTAGAAAACTTATGTGAACTATTACATCTTTCAAAGGATCAGCGGATGGAGGTGTTCTCGGTCATCAATCAAATAACTCTAAGCATGACCTTAGTTCCTTCGTGCTCGGAAACAACAAGAACGCCAGATTTTTCCATCAACAATATCACATTCACCGACGACGACATGATGGCAGAGGAAGTCCATAATCGTTCCCTACACGTCACATCCCGAATCAAAGACGTGGAATTAAAAAGGGCTCTCATCGACATAGGAGCGTCCTCCAACGTTGTCACCCTTAGAATGCTCAGGACGGCTAAAGTACGACCAAACGAGGTTATACGACAATCCAATACAATGACCGATTTCGAAGGCAACCAAACCAGTACATATGGGTACGTCAATTTAGATTTATCGGTGGGACATGTCTAGTCAAAATTAAGGTTCGAGGTAATCGAAAAGGAGCCAGATTACCACATGATACTGGGAAGGCCATGGATCCACGACAACATGATCATTCCTTCGACGTATTACCAGTGCTTGAAAACTATTTTAAACGGAGAGGTCCTTCGCATCGCTGAGTCATTATCTCCCTATGCGCTGATCCGTGGCATGGAATTTTTGGAGCCAAGACAGGGGCCGCAGGTCACAACCAACAAGGCTCACCACAATTCACTTCCAAAATGGACATCCATTGAAGAAAGCGATGGTCTTGCTCGACCCCGTGGAGAAAACCGGTCTCACATCACGCCTTCGAAATAGAGACATACCCACCTTCATCTGCAGAACCAGGGTTCGACTCAAACCAAGTGAGGACGAGCATTTATTATGGGTCACGACGAAAAAGGGAAAACCGTATATCAGCGCCGCTGTTAGCAATTAACAGGGGAGACTACCACACAGTCTCTCCAACCAATGGAACGCAAATGTGGTGACGAGACGCAAGAGGAGGTACCTGATGCACCACGACAGCTACAAGACGGCACCAACTCGACCATGGACGAGCTTGAGGTTGTTAATGTCGATAATGGAGAATCTCCATGACCCATCTATATAAGCTCGACTTTACGCGCAGACGAACACATAAAGTTGGTAAACCTCCTCAAGGAATATCAAGATGTGTTCGCATGGACATACAAAGAAATTCCCGGCTTGCACGAGAAGCTGGTCACTCACCATTTACACGTGATACCCAGATCCAAGCCGGTCAAGCATACCCCAAGGAAATTCCGACATGATATAGAATAACAGATTAAGGTAGAGATTCAAAAGTTACTAGTGGATGGTTTCATCAAACCGATCCATCACCCCACCTGGTTGGAAAACGTAGTTCCAGTAAAAAAGAAGAATGGACAAATTAGATGATGTGTCGATTTTAGAGATCTGAACAAATTTTTCCATAAAGATGACTTTCTGTTCCCCAACATTGACATGCTAGTAGATGCCACCAGCGGACACGGCATATTTTCTTTCATGGATGGATATATCGGCTATAACCAAATAAATATGTATGAACACGATACGAGTAAGACGGCTTTTCGAACTCCTCTTGGGAACTTTTACTACACTGTGATTCCCTTCAATTTGAAAAACGCTGGCGCTACATACCAATGCGCCATGACCACCATTTTTCACGATATGATGCACAAGCAAGTTGAAGATTATGTAGATGATATAGTGGTCAAGTCAAAAACTCGGGCTGCCCACATGGGAATCCCGCGACAAGTGTTCGAAAGGTGTCGTGAATACAAACTGAAGATGAATCCATTGAAGTGTTCTTTCGGTGTCTCCTCGGGAAAATTCATAAGCTTCCAAGTTACCGCTGAAGGAATCAAAGTTGACCCAATCAAAACACAAGCCATCCTCACGATGCCACCACCGCAAAACGTGAAAGAACTCCAGAGTTTCATGGTTAAAATAAACTACATTCGTCGCTTTATACCCGGATTGGCTCAACTTGTTGCGTCGTTTACCCCCTTACTGAAGAAAGGAGCGAGCTTTGCCTGGACCACACTACAACAAGAAGCATTTCGAAAAATTCAAAAGACGTTGTCTTCCCTGGCCGTCATGAAATCACCCATGCAAGGATGACCGCTACACCTCTACACCGCTTTCAGCGACAGTGATGTCGGAGTTCTCCTCGTCCAAGAAGATGACGAAGGGGTTGAACACCCCATATACTACTTCAGTCGGACTTTAAGAGACACCGAACTCAGGTATCCCAAAGCATAAAAGGCGTGCCTAGCTTTGGTCCACTCTATCCAGAAATTCAGGAACTACCTATTGTCTAATAAAGTGGTGCTGATATCCAAATCCGATCATGTGAAGTTCATCCTCTCAAAACCGACCCTGATAGGAAGACCGGACAAATGGATCCTCCAGATGTCAAAATTCGACATAACATGTGCTTCCCCGAGGGCCATTAAATGACAGGCAGTTACAGATTTGCTGGCGGCATTTCCAGGAGAAAATACTTTAAAACTACGTGAGGACCTCCCTGGGGACTTTCCGAAAATCTCTTTCATCCACGAAGAAACATGGATATTGTTCTTCGACGGCTCCGCTACCCCTAACAATAGTACGGGAGGATCCGGTGTAGTTATAGTATCCCCAACGGGTGAAGTTTTCTCACACTCCTTCAAGCTAGACTTCCCCTGTACCAACAATTCAACGGAGTACGAAGCCTTTCTCATCGGGATATCCTTGGATAAACAAGCTGGAGCCACACGTCTGGAAATAAGAGGGGACTCTAAAATACTGGTCAAACAAGTAAACAGAGTATACGCGCTGAAAGAAGTAACCTTAGCCCCATATAGAGCTGAGGAGCAAAGACTGCTGAACTAATTCGCTGACACAACAGTAACCCATATTGGGCGCGGCAGCAACCAACACGCTGACTGCCTGGCGACGTTAGCATCGAAACTGGGATTTGAAGGTCTTGAGGAAACCCTGATAGTAAAGAGACGAACTGTGGCTTCAACATGGCTCTCACAACCCGAAAAAGATGAAGTTGATGACTGGAGAACACCTATTATCTAAGAAATTAACAGCTCACTCTTTCAAGGAAAGGTTAGTCTCAAAATCTTACGTGATTTCTTCATGCTCCGAAGGGTGCTATATCATTGAAATACAGACGGCTCCTTGTCCAGATTCCTCGGAGAAGGGGAAGCACAAAAACAACTCAACCTCATCCATGGTGAGATCTGCGGACAAACATTGGTGGTAACCCTCTATCGCCGTTTGCAACGTCTTGGCTACTACTGGACGGAAATGGAGGACCAAGCTCGGTTACTTCAAAAAACCTGTTCTAACTGTCAAGCGCTGCCGCATCAATTAGAAGTTTTCAATATTGGTCGCGCTGGGGACTGGCAGGGGACATACGTCAATTACCTTCGTGACGGCATACCCCGCACCAATAAGAAAGTTGCAGCCAAAATAAAAAAAAGGACCGAGAGGTTCGTATTCCACGAATGAATCTTATATGGTAAAAGCTTTGGAGGAAGTCTTCTGCGATGATTGAGCGAAGCAGAGATCCCAATCATACTGAATGAGATGCATGAAGGCAAACATCAAGGAAAGCGGAAATTATTTCTCCAAATACATGAGAAGTACTACTGGCCAACCATGGAGGATGACACAGCTGCTTTCGTCCAGAAGTTCAAAAAATGTCAAATCCACGGAAACCTTATCCATGTACCGGCAATTCCCCTGCCTTCAATAAGAAGTCTGTGGCCCTTTCATAGTTGGGGACTCGACATCATTGGAAATATCAATCCACCATCCTCAGAACCTCACGAGTATATAATAGCACCAACCGAATACTTCACCAAATGGGTCGAAGCCATAGCTTTACGAGGAACAAACATAACCACGATCGCGGCATTCATTAAGAAGTATATTATCTGTCGTTTTTGGCATGCCTATACATATCATAACCGAAAATGGAACCCATTTCGTGAAAAAACAAGTACGAGAGTTTCTCGAGGAATACATGATTAATCAAGTCTTCTTCACCGTATACTACCCCTAAGGGAACGGGCATGATGAAAGCACCAATAAAACTCTGATCTGAATTCTCAGTCGGACAGTGCATGATAATCTTCGGGCATGGCATGAGCAACTTCCAAAATCACTCTAGGCGTACCGTACATCACCAAGAAGTTCCACCGGAGTCTCTCCCTACTCTCTTGTTTACGTCGCAGACGCTATCCTCCCAGTGGAAGTTAAAATCCCGTCAGCCAGGATTACTGAAGCGAGCGGAGTTCGATGGAATGAAGCTGAAGCGCTGAGCGCCAAAGTCACATAATTAGACTCTGTAGATTCCATAAGAGCCAAGGCGGAAGAACACGCACAAGCATACATAAATAGGGTTTCCAAAGCATATAACAAAACCGTGAAACCTCGAGTTTTTCAAGTGGGATATTTGGTACTAAAGACTTCCAAACACATCCAGCAAGACGCATCTACACCAAAATTCTCCACAAAGTGGGAAGGGCTTTATATAGTCACGAAAGCGTATAACAGTGGGTACTACAAAGTCATTAAAGAAGATGAAGGAAAATCGGAAGCAGTCATCAACGGAAAGTGTCTTAAGGCATACTACGCCTGACCACCGCCTCGCCCCCGTTGTATCTCAAACACGGAAAGACATGCATATTTTCACTTCCTTCCACTTCCCAAATATCAATTCTTTTATTTTTACTTTATTTGATTGAAGTAAATCAATAGAATTCTATTATTATTTCAAAAAATATATATATATATATATAAAAAGCTAAAGCTAAAGCATGTTTAAAACCCAGGAAGAGACCAAACATCTCACAACCACATAACTCAGAAAAGCCCATCCAAAAGATTATAATCCCTAGAAAATATCATCTTTAACCGGCTTTGATTCCTTTCAGTCCTAACCTTCAAGTTCCGGATTGACTCATCCACCTTCTGTGACTCCACGGCCAGATCTTTCTTCTCTTTTAGAATCGCTTTCGTAGCAGGGACCACGCCATCAAGAATACCGGCTCTATCGACTTTCACAATCTCAAGATGATGTCGCAACCAACTAATATGGAACTTCATAGATTCACAGGTAGATACCATGTTCTCCCACTTTTGAATAGTTACTTCCACGACGTCACGGATAGACACACTCTCCATTTCAACAACCATCGGTAGGAGGCAATTCACTAGGGAAACTAAAGAGGACGAAAAATATTGCACCACGTTCCTAGTGGAAATATGGCCGTATACCTTCCATATCTTTTTATAAAGGGTTACGAACTCTTTCCGCACCAGAAACCTACCAACGTTTCAGTAGTTAGAGGAAAGAAACCTCATGCGGGTCCCGAACGACAAACCTGCATTGGGATACTCATGGCAATAAATTCCTAAGTCAGTGTTCTCCAGATCTGTGGCGGCTGGTAGGATCGATCTCGAAGAAGAAGGGGTAACCAAATCATCTTCATAAATGATGGTAACACATGCTCCGACGAGATATCTCTACACAGAAGGAAAACTTTCATTATTTATTGGAAAATAAAGAAACACATGTTGATCAATAAGAACATAGCGGTTTGATCTTCTTGACCTGAACGACTCAGATGAGAGAATTTTCGCAAGAGTCAAGCCTAGCATGTTTGGCTAGAGAGCATGGACGGCTCGAGGAAGATTCACTTCTGATCGACATGACGAAAGTTAGACTTGACGAGAAGAAATCTTTGTTGAGAACTGGGAAGTCGACACAACTTTACCGGAAGTAAATACTTTGGAATCCCTAAAAGAAGAAAGACGCAGGCTGAATAGGCGGAACATGATGGAATCACGGCCGGAAAATCCTCCTCAAACGAAACGCCTCATCAAAACCCCAATAAAAGCTAGGCGGAATAAGAGGGCGCGATACTTTAATATTCGAAAGGATTCCCCAATGGCATCGAATAAGAAGCAATCGGGACGCAAAGACAAATTGCAGACATGCCGAGCCATCCACGCATGCATTGCCTCACTAACCATGCCTTATCGTGACCGCACCAAGACGTCCACCTCATTTCCTTGGCCCCATGCACCGATCCATCCACCATGCTTGCCTTCCTAAGACCACACCAAACCATCCGCTATGCTTTGCCTTCCAAGTCTGCGCCCGCTGTGCCTCGGTGATGTACGACCAGACCAAGCCGGTAACTTTCGTCTCACCACTCCACGGTTTTCATCCCCAGTACAACTTATATAGGGCCACCAACATGGGAAGAAAAAAAAAAAAAAACTCTTCACCCCTTAAAAGGTTAGTCGGATTTTCCTGACCATCTTTGCAATGATTTACCTCTCGATCCCGTCCTTGTCTGTCACTATCATATCCTTACCTCGCAACAAGGCACTTGTTTCGAGATAAGCAAGGGACTTAATATCGATGGTGGTTTTTAGCCTCTGGTTAAAATCGTAAAATCCTAAAACCTAGTCAGACAATGACGTCACAACAGTTAAGTAATAATCTTTTACTAGCCGCATTTATTGAAACCTTTAATGTGTCTATGAAAAATTACTGGGGTATATTTTTTTTTAATACTAATTAGGGTTACGTCAAGCCAAACCTTAATTCCCACGTGTGCCAATGACAAACCATGCCAGCCACACCTACCGCGCCAAGGCATGCCAACCATGCTAGATGCACCCCTATTCCAATGGAAAACCATGCCAGCCACACCTACCACGCCAAGGCATGCCAACCATGCTAGCCGCACCCCTATGCCAATGGAAAACCATGCCAGCTACACCTACCGTGCCAAGGCATCCTAACCATGCTAGACGCACTCATGTGCCAATGGCAAACCATGCCTTCCACACTTACCGCGCCAAGGCATGCCAACCATGATAGTCGTACCCTTGTGCCAATGGAAAACCATGCCATCCACACCTAACGCGTCATGCCAAACGTATATTTCCATGGCTTCCATGCTAACCTAGTCGTGTCACCATTCTAGCCTTCCTTATGCGGCTATCAAAACAAAGGCGTGCGACAATCAACGATCGCCCTTCAATCACAGGAGCAAATCCTAGCCATACAAGGTTACCAAATGACCTTTAGCTCAAAACCCTAGCTTGGTCACAAACCTAGCTTGGTCACGCCAAGCCTTGGCACCACATGATAAGCCAAACCACACCTAGCCAAGCTAGCCGCGCCATGCGCCTATGGAAAACCCTTGGCCCCACATTCCAAGCCAAGCTAGAAGCGCCATTCGCCCATGGAAAACCCTTATCCCCACATGCCAATCCAAACCACTCCTAGCCAAGCGAGTCACGCGAGCCACGCCTTGCGCCCATGGAAAACCCTTGGCCCCACATGCCAAGCCAAACCGCACCTAGCCAAGCTAGTCGCGCCATGCGCCCATTGCAAACCCTTGTCCCCACATGCCAAGACAAAATCGCACCTAGCCAAGCTAGTCGCGCCATGCGTCCATGGAAAACCCTTGGCCCCACATTCCAAGCCAAACTGCACCTAACCAAGCTAGCCGCGCCATGCGCTAAGGAAAACCCCTAGCCACGCCACCATGCTGGCCTTCCCTACGTGGCTACCTAAAACGAAGGCGTGCAACAATCAACGGTTTCCCTTCAATCCCATGAGCGAATCCTAGCCATCCAAGGTTACCAGGAAACACAGGGTAACCTTTGGCACAAAAACCTAAGTTTGGACGCGCTACCATTCCATGCCAATGACATGCCAACCTAGCCGTTCTGCCATGCAATTCCAATGGCATGAAAACCTAGTCGCGCCATCATGCCATGCCAACGGAATGCCAATCTATCCACGCCACCATGCTGGCCTTACCTACACGGCTACCCAAGTGAAGGCATGCAACAATCAACGGTTTCCCTTCAATCTCAGGAGAAAATCCTAGCCATCGAAGGTTACCAGACAACACATGGTAACCTTTGGCCCGAAAATCTAAGTTTAGCCGCGCCACCATGTCATGCTAATGGCATGCCAACCTAGCCGCGCTACCATGCCATGCCAATGGTATGCCAACCTAGTCGCGCCATCATGCCATGCCAATGGCATGCAAACCTAGACGTGCCACCATGCTGGCCTTCCCTATGTAACCACCAACGAATGAATATGCGCGACGATCAACGACTACCTTTCCTATTAAGATGCAAAATCTCAACAGTTGAAGGTCACCAAGCTACCAAGTCTTCCAATCTCGACTTTCCAGGCAACAACAATAGGCTACATATTTTTTACAAAAAGATTAGAGACATCAACACATATCACAAACTGGGGATCCTCTTTGGTTATTGGTTTGGAGGTTTACAGCGTGAGGCGTACACTATGCCCATCATAAGGAAGTGTGATAAGGGTGATCTGGTTAGTAAATACAGGGAGTTAAGGGTGAAATGCTCTGGAACATCAATTACATGCGTTAACGGTTTTAGGGAACATCAATTCCATGCGTTAACGGTTTTATGGAACATCAATTCCATGCATACGGTTACCACCTCCTCCATTTACTTACCTATTTTTCCATTCCTTAATGAAACCAGGGTACGTTTTACTTCGACTTGTATAAATAGGTCTTACCTATTTCCACAGAACAACAAGTTCATTCGGGAATATACAACACTCAAAAAATACTTGCTAGCTTACCACTTATTAGCATTCCCACTTTTCGGATACAAGTCGTAGTAACACAACTACTCTTCCAGAATCAACTATTCTGGTCTCGTCACTTTCCTTGCTTTCCTCCCCAAAACCAACCCATTCTTCTCCACTTTGTGACCGAAGCAAGTCCGGAATGGCCATTTCTTGGTTTAGGATGGATTTGTACAGATTGATCTCTTGAATCTTAAGTACTCCCTTGTAGTACATTGTTTAGGGTTTAAATTGTTTCTCACCCGCACACCCGAAATTACCGAAATCAACAATAACCACTTTTTGGAACACTCCTAGTTGAGGTTTAATATGCGAAAGAATTTGATAAAATAAAGGAGTTTCAGGGTCATAAAGATGGATGGGTAAACCTGTTCGTAGTTATTCTAATGTAGTAATAATTTTGTTCACTTTCCAGTTCTCCTTGATGAACCAATGATAATTTAGCTTGGTGGTCCATGAAGAACCATATGGAATCAGAAGCTTTGATTCTAATTCCGCTTGGAATTATGACAGAGATATTTTGGAATTTTATTGAATGGAAAGGTACATGTGGAGTTTATATTAGGTGTTGGGTCGAGTGTTGGGCCGAGTGTTGGAGAGGTATCAAGAGTTCATAGGAGTTTTAGGAGGCTACAGTGAAGAAACAAATCGCTGCAGAGAGTTGCAGCATCAGCTGAAGTACAAAGACATGTTAAGGTCAGTCGCGAAGATAATAATAGTCATTAAAGCCACAGTGACGAAACCAAGATATTCGAACATTTCTTTCCGAATCTGCAACACTTATTAAGATTTAATTGTGGGTGATGGCGTCTAAACATCATCAGCCATCAAGAAGGTTTTCATCATGAAGAAGAGCTAAGCAAATCATTTTGTCATGGGATGAATTTTGAAACTGGAATGAGCTTTACAAAAAATTTGTATTATACAATTTCTTCAATAAAAAACCTTTTTGAGCTATGAGAAATTATCTTGAGCGTGTTTTCATCATGAAGAGCTAAATACCCATCACTGGGATGAAGAAGTAAGCCAATCACTACACCAAATCCTGGATTTTGTCACAGGGTATATCTGTTACTAAAAAAATTTGTAACACATATCGCCCCGTTAGAAAACGTGATATTAATTGTTATATTTTTTTGTGAGTTTTCAAGTGACAAAATTTTGTTATAGTCACATTTATAAACTGTTACGTTATTTAATAGTAATATTTAACATAATTTTAGAATAGCGACACGTGGCTCATTTGTCACAGTAATAATAACAGATATAATTGTTATTCTCACTTTGCAACAATTCGGTGATGACACGTGTCAGGTATGCAACTATTTGGTTTTGGACACGTGTCACTTTTTGTAACGATTATTGTAACACATATAAGTGTTTCCTACTTTTTGCAACAATTTCTCAATGGACACCTATCTTATGTTTGTCACTATTACTGTAACGTTTAAACTGTTACTCTTATTTGTAACAGCATTAAGATGATGACACGTGTTGCTTTTCATCACAGTTTTGGTCACAGTTAAACCAGTGACAATTCTTTCAATTACAATAAAAAAATGGGTAGCCCAGGTCTTTATCATGGACATGGCCTTCCGGTTACATGCCTACAATACTAGTCATTATCGAGGGACCTACCCTTTCGATTCGGAGCCCGAGAAAAATAAAAATAAACCTAAAACACAATTGCAAACTATTTAGATTCATTATGAAATCTACCATTTATACATTCATTATGACACGATCTCAATCTGCAAACTATCTAGATTCATTATGAAATCTACCCAAAAAAAAAAAAAATTCAATATTCTTATTCAAGTACGCTCCCAGACAACAAAAAAAAATCTTCTCCACGTTTGAGTACAAGACTATAGGTTGCGAGGCATGACAAAGTCTGTCACTAGAAATACCAAGTGCACATCCAAGGTCAAGAAAAAGCACCAAGTTTTCTCTTTATTTGCACCTGGTTTCAAGATTGGCATCGATATTACTAACAATGAAGATTTCCAACAATGAAGATTATAGCATATATATATATATCAATCAATGACACAATCAACATACTATTTAGATGCTATTTAACTACTACTAGATGTGAAGTACCATTACTATATGTGAAGGTCATATCAGCTACTTCTAAAAACGGAATATCAGGAACAATAATAAAACATCAAGAATGCTCTATTATAGCACCACCCAGAATAAATAGTAGGGGGGATGTAGGTGTCCACGAGAGATCAAATAAAACTTAGGATCTAACAATCCAAAAGTGACGAAAAAAAATCAGCTGCATTATTAGCCATAACTATTTGAAGTGAGCAAGTATACCTTGACAGAAGCTCAACAAGATTAAAAGCTCCATATTACTGAGATTTTATTCTTATCTTCATGATTCCTACAAAAAACGGTCGGACAGATTAGTTCACATACCAATATACATGAAAATTATTGACAGCACCTACAAGATATACATAAAAATTAAAGTAAAAAAATAAAAATCAACCCATACTTCTAAGATCTTCCATC
>JAJJWX010004829.1:0-22577 GCA_023529315.1 Papaver bracteatum
TGATAAAATGATACCTAACATCGATGTGCTTCGTTCTCTCATTATACATATGGTTCTTGGTCAAGTGAATGGCACTTTGACTATCCATGAAACAAAGTTGCATTCTCTTACTTGAAACACAAATCATAACCAAACCCATCAACCATATACCTTCCTTCACTGCTTAGCGGCTTCCATATACTCTGCCTCAGTTGTAGACAATGCAACTGTGCTTTATAGACGACCTCCAACTGATAGTACTACCAAACATTGTAAAAGTATAACCTTTCAATGACCTTCTTCTATCAAGATCTGCATGTCGAGAATCAACATAACCCCAACATTTGTGAATCACCATAGTGTTTATCAAACACTAAACCAACATCTGTACTTCCCCTTAGAACTTCAAAATCCACTTTTACATCTTGCCAATGAGCCTTCCAGGACTTCCCATGTATCTACTTACCACACTCACAGCTTGTGCGATATCAAGCCTTGTACAAACCATAGCATACATGATCTTGCAGCTGCACTTTCATATGGAACTCAGAGACATATACTCTGCCTCATCTGCGGTTTGAGGTGATTGCTTTCTAGAAAGTTTAAAATGAGCTGCCAAAGGTGCTTACTGGTTTTGCATCTTTTCATACCAAACCGCTCCAACACCTTCTCGATGTAAGCCTTAAAGGACAAATGCAACTTTCCTTCGGCTCGGTTTCTATGAATCTCCATGCCCAATATCTTCTTTGCTGCGCCCAAATCCTTCATCTCAAACTCGCTACTCAGCTGCTCCTTCAGCTTATGTATCTCTGACATGTCTTTGCAAGCAATCAACATATCATCAACATACAAGAGTAAATACATAAATGAACCATCTTGGGTTTCTTTGTGATATACACAACTATCTTACTTACTCCTGTCATAGACATTTGCCACCATAAACATATCAAAACGTTTATACCACTGCCGAGATTGCTTCAAACCATACAAAGATTTCTTCAACAAACATACATGATCTTCTTTGCCAGAACTTCAAACCCTTTGGTTGTTGCATATAAATACGCTCTTCCAAATCACCATGAAGGAAAGCTGTCTTGACATCTAGTTGTTCCAATTCTAGATCTTTCAAAGCAACTATAGCAAGTAATGTTCTAATAGAACTATGTTTAACAACAGGAGAGAATACATCATTATAGTCAATGCCTTCTATTTGCGTAAACCCCTTTGCCACAATCCTTCCCTTGTACCTTGTTCCTTCACCATCTGAAGTACCTTGTTTCTTCTTGAAGACCCATTTTCTTCAACAATCTTCTGCCACTTTTAGTCTTGCAACTATCTCCCAAGTGCCATTCTTGTCAAGAGACTCAATTTCTTCAATTGAGGATGCTCCCCATTCTGCTAGTTGATTCTTACCACCGATTTCTTCTTCATAGGTTGTTGGATCATCCCTATCTATTCTCTCACCTACTGCAAATGCATATGTAACCAAATCATCATGGCCGTATCTCTGAGGTGCTTTAACATGCCTCCTCTCTCTGTCTCTTGCAAGATTATACTGATGACCTTGTGCTTCTTCTTCCTGGGCAGGTTCTTGCACAATATCTTGATCATCATCATCATCAGAAACAACAGTCTCATTGCTTCCTTGAACTTGCACCTCAAGTTCCACCTTGTCACCAAGCTCTACCTTATTGCTAACACTCTCTTCAGCTTTTCCATCTAGTTCTTCATTCTTTGGCTTCAACATCGATTGCTCATCAAATTTCACATCTCTGCTGATAAGAAACTTGTTTGATCTTTCTGCTGGACACAATAACCTGTAGCCTTTCATGCCCTTTGCATACCCAAGAAATATACACTTCTTTGCTCTAGGCTCTAGCTTCCCCTAATTCACATGAGCATAGGCTGGACATATGAATATCTTCAAGTCTTCATAGTTAGCATGCGAACCTGTCCAAACTTCATTTGGAGTCTTGCACTCAATGGAAGTCGATGGAGATCTGTTCACTAAATAAGCTGATGTGTTTGCTGCTTCTGCCCAAAACTGCTTTGGTAACCTGGAATTGGAGAGCATGCACCGTGCCTTCTCCATTATGGTTTTGTTCATCCTTTCTGCAACACCATTTTGCTGTGGTGTTTTTCTGACTGTGCGGTGTCTCACAATACCTTGCTCCTTGCAGAACTCGTTGAACTCACCCCACAAAATTCCAAACCATTTAATGCATCCTTAAGCACTTGATTTGTCTTCCGGTTTGCTTATCAACCATAGTCTTCCATTGCTTGAACTTGACAAAAGTTTCATCTTTGTGTTTAAGTATGAATACCCATACTTTCCTTGAGAAATCATCAATGAACGTCAGCATATATCTACCACCACCATGTGAATCAACGAGAAGGACCCCCAAAGATCAGATTGAATATAATCGAGAATACCTTTGGTGTTATGAATAGCTGCACTAAACTTGACTCCTACACTGCTTTCCAAAGACACAATGTTCACAGAAATCAAGCTTGTCTGTTTTATGACCACAAAGCAATCCCTGCTTGCTCAAAACATCCAACCCCCTCTCGCTCATATGCCCTAGCCGCATATGCCACAACTTGGTAGTATGATCATCAGAACTTTAAGAACATACCGCTGCATCACCCGTCACAGTAGTACCTTGCAGCGTATACAGACCATTAATTCTCTCGCCCTTCATAATTGTAAGACTTCCTCTTGAGACACGAATAACTCCACCTTCACCTTGATACTTGCATCCATTTGAATCAAGCGTGCCCAAAGAAATAAGATTTCTTCTCAGGTCCAGAACATTCCTAACTTTAGTTAAAGTCCTCACCATACCGTCATACATCTTAATTTGAATTGTACCTACACCCACCACTTTACAAGTGAAATTTTTTTCCCGTAAGAACTTTACCACCTTCTCTAGCTTGATAAGTAGTAACCACTCTTTATGAGGACACATGTGAAAAGTACACCCGAATCAAGAATCCACCCGTTCTCCGAGCTTTCAGTATGAACTGTAAGAACCGCTCCATCATCACTTTCTGCTTCAACATTTGCTGCGGTGCCTTGGTTGGTATTCTTCTCGACAGTCTTCAATTTTGGATAATCCTTCTTGAAATGCCCCTTTTCCTTACAATGAAAGCAATAGAATTTACCAGATTTTGATTTAGACCTTGACTTTGATATACTCCTATCAAATCCGCCTTTTTGGTTTCCTCTTCCTCTAACAAACAACCCATCTCTCGAATTATCTTTACTGTCGATACCCGTCTTCTTTAACTCCTTAGAGTTCAAGGCCGCTTTAACGTCTTCCATGGAAATTGTATTTTTTCCATACATTACGGTATCAACAAAATTTTCATAAGATGGTGGTAAGGAACAAAGCAAACCAAAAGCTTGGTCTTCATCTTCAATTTTGACCTCAATATTTACCAAATCCAAAAGAATTTTATTATAATCATCAATATGATTTATAATAGACGTTCCTTCATGCATTTTAAGAGTATGTAATTTCTTCTTAAGATATAAACGATTAGTTACGGATTTAAAACATTAGTCCCATATAGACTAAAACACTAAGAGTTTTAGACTTAAATAGCATTGGTTTAGCCTTAAGGGCATGGCCCTTTGGGTCTTTAGACCTTTGTGTATGGGGAAAGCCCTAGACTATGGCAAGGTTGCCTAAACCTTATTGCATTTCTTATTGCCTTTCCCGTTCGCGCGGTGCCGCACAGAAGCACTGCACGCTCTCGCTATGCTCGCTCGGCTGGCCGTGGGCTCGGCGTGGCGGCGTGGGCGTGGGCGTGGGCGTCGGCGTGGGCGAGGGCAAGGGTGAGGGCGAGGGCGTGGGCGTGGGATTGGGAGTGGGAGTGGGTGTGGGTGTGGGTGTGGGTGTGGGTGTGGGTGTATCCGACCCATCCTTTCTTTTTACTGAAATTTACCACACGCTTCTCCCACACATGTAAAGAATTTTATTCTTTTCCTTCTCTGTTTTGGATATCGACAGCCTCGAGAAGCATCTTCTTTCACGCGTGTCACACGGTTTCTTGACACCTGTACACACTGTTTTTCCTGAAAGAATCTCGAAAATTTTGAATGAAGAATCTTACTTTCTTCTTTAACGCGATTTTTACCTTACTTTTGCAACGTTCGAGATCGTGAATCACGGACAGTCTGTCGATTCACTTTGGATTCTATTCCAACGTTCGAACATTTTCTTGCTATAAATACGAGTTGTAAACTTCATTTGTAAACTATACCTTTCAGAACTCTTCTCTTATGAAATTCTTCTTCTTTTCTTAAGCTTTCAGAAACAATTTATTTTTAAGTTTACAGAAACATAAAATCGAGTTCTTATCTTAAACAAGTTGTAGTTTACAGAAACATAATTTTGTATAACTACTTCTTTGTTTCTTTTGTTTTGGGGTAGTTTGAGAAACATCATAGTTTACAGAAACATAAATTAGTTTTTTATATTTATCTAAAACAATTTGTAGTTTGATTTGTGTTTTTGTTTTTCATTTTTTGCTGCAAGTTCTAAGGGTTCTCTCTGTGTATACTACACATAGAGGAGAACTAACGATAGTTGTATCCTGGAGGTAATTTTTAATTGCTATAGCATCTCAGAGGAGTAGGGGCAATATTACCTTTAGCTCAGCGAATCTCATACGTGCCTCTACTAAGTTTATTGAGTTATTTGTTACTACTTTCAGTGTAATCTAAGTATTATTTCCCATTTGCATTCGATTATTGTAATTAATTCCAACAATCTAAAGGTAATAATTTCCTTATTGTAATACTGTAATATTCTTTGTTGTAAGAACATGGGAAAGAATACTGTAGAAAAACCACCAAAGTTCAGTGGTAAGGACTTTAAGAGATGGCGGTCTAAAATGCTATTCTTCCTAAACGACCAAAGGTTAGATGGATATGCTTTAGAAAAACCCTCAGAAAACTTCATCGCCGTGGTAATGAAGATAAATTGGACAGGTGGAATAGGAAGAATTATTTGTGCAAGAATCATATTCTTAACTGTCTTGATGACTCCTTGTATGACTTCTATAATGCAAAAGAAGATTTTAATGCTTTTGATTTATGGGAAGCTCTAGAAGAAAATATCATCTTGAAGGCTGCTGGAAGTAAGAAGTTCTTGATGGCTAAGTTCTTAGAATACAACATGGTGACGAAAAGCTTTGTGGTAGAACAGTTCGTCGAACTTCAACTCCTCATCAGCGAGATTCTTCTAAAGGCATGAATTTTGATGAAGCTCTACAAGTATCGGCTGTGATTGAAAATCTTCCACCCTCATGGAGGCGAATACAAGAGGAGGCTGAGACACAAGACTCGTGAAATCACCATGGTGGAGCTTGGCAAAAAGATCCGGGTTGAGGAGCTGATGTGCAGCAAGGACAAGAGCATGATCTTTGAGCAAAAACATGTCCAACAAAGCTCATGTTTTGGACGATAAAGATGCTTCAAAGAAAACTCCTGGAGAATCAGCAAAATGGGTAATAAGCATGTGACGTCGAAAACCCGAGAGGTAACAATTTTAAGCCTAGAGGTGGTGTCACTAAGCACACCATCAAAGGCGTGTTTTTAATAGATGGTAAACCTGGACATATGGCTAAAGATTTGTAAGGCCCCTAAAGGATCAAATATGATCCAAAACAGAAAAATAAGGCAAACATAGTAGGAGGACTACGGATATTTTGCTGGCATGGTGTGAAGTCGACCTTGTCTCTAGTATGACTAATGTGAGAGACTGGTGGCTTGATTCTGGAGCCACCAAGCATGTCTGTAAATTCGAATGCTTTCTCCTCTATGCCATAGTAGGAGATGATGAAATTGTTCATGGGAAATTCTTCCGAAAGTGGTGGGGAAGGCAGTCGAACTGAAGCTAACTTCGGGAAAAACTCTCGCATTGAATGACGTATTCTCGTCCCAGGACATATGCAAAAATCTCATCTCAGAAACCATCCTGCTAGGAAAAGGTTTTAAAAATTGTTTCTTGAGTCAATCTGTTGTGATTTCTAAGCATGGTGAATTCGTAGGAAAAGGTTATATTCTAAAGATAACATGATTAAGCTTAGTGTATCGATTTGAAATTGAATGTTAATGCATCTTCTTCTGTTTATGTTTGTGACTCATCACATGTTTGGCATGATAGACTTGGGCATGTTAATTTCAAATCGCTAGAAAGACTTGCTAATTTAGGTTGCATACCAAAAATAAACTTTGATAAAAAACAAAGATGTGAAATCTGTGTTGAATCTAAATATCAAGAAAACCATTTAATAAAAGTGTTGAACGTAGAACAGTTCCTTTGGAATTAATACACTCGGATTTAGGAGACTTGAAATCAACACCAACAAGAGGTGGTAGAAAATGGTATATCACTTTCATAGATGATTACTCACGATCTTGTCAGGTTCATCTTCTTAGAAGTAAAGATGAGGCCTTAGAGGCTTTCAAGTTTTATAAACTTGAAGTAGAAAACCAAAAAGGAGTTAAGATTAAAACTCTTAGGTCTGACCGTGGCGGTGAGTATGTGATACCCATAGGAGAGTTTTGTAAAAATAATGGAATCATTCATGAAACCACGCACCATATTCACTGAGATCGAATGGGTAGCTTGAAAGAAAAAAATAGAACACTCATAGATATGGTAAATGCTATGTTGACAAGTTCAGGGTTATCTTCGAACTTGTGGGAAGCTATCCTCTCGGCATGCTATATTTTGAACCGAGTTCCATTTAAAAAATCAGATAAAACTCCCTACGAATTGTGGAATGGTAAACAACCTTCCTATGCATACTTTAAAGTGTGGGGGTGTTTGTCAAGGTGGCCATTCCTCATCCCAAGAAAACAAAAATAGGTCCTAAAACAATTGACTGTGTTTTCATAGGATATCCCTGAGCATACAAATGCTCACAAAGGTTTATGGTCATCAGTTCTGACCACAATAACATTGGTCTGAACACCATAATGGAATCAAGAGATGCTGTGTTTATGAACACATATTTCCTTTAAGGTCTGGACCTCGTAAAAGGTCCATGATGATCTCCCAGGATGTTCCATTCGACTAGTCAAACTCCAACTTTGGAGTATGAGACTGAACCAAGAAGAAGTAAGAGGTTAGAACTGAAACAAGTTTTGGCCTGATTTTTTGAAAACTCTTACGGTAGAGTCTGAACCCCAAACCTATAAGGAAGCTATGACTTCTCAGAAGCTCCTTTCTGGGAAGAAGCTTCATTAAATGAATGGAGTCCATTCAGCAAAATGAAACTTGGGAGCTTGTAGACTTGCCTCTGGAAGTAAATCCATAGGTTGCAAATGGGTGTTCAAAAGGAAACTTAGAACAGATGGAACTATAGATAAATATAAAGCTAGGTTGGTAGCTAAAGGCTATAGACAACAGGAAGGGTAGATTTCTTTGATACCTATTCACAGATCTCTAGAATCACCTCGATTAGAATGTTGATTGCTATTGCTTCAATTTATGATTTGCATATACATCAGATGGATGTTAAAACTGCTTTTCTATATGGTGAATTGAATGAAGAAATTTATATGGATCAACTTTGAAGGCTTTATAGTAAAAGGTTATGAAAACAAAGTATGCAAGTTAAACAAATCTCTTTACGGTTTAAAACAAGCACCTAAACAGTGGCATGAAAAATTTGATCATGTTATGATAACTAATGGTTTCAAGGTTAATGAATCTGATAAATGTGTTTACATTAAATCTGTGTATGATTCTCAGGTTATTGTTTGCCTATATGTTGATGATATGCTCATATTAGCGCAACCTTGATATTATTAATACCATTAAAAGCATGCTTAGAGATAATTTTGACATGAAAGACTTAGGCCTACTGATGTAATCTTAGGGATGAAAATCAGAAAGACGTCGATGGATATAGTCTTAGTCAATCTCATTATGCTGAAACCGTATTAAAGAGATTTAATTATGAAAATGCTAAACTAATGTCTACTCCATTTGATCCCACTTGTAAATTGAAAAAGAACAAGGGTGAGGGTATTGATCAACTTGAGTATTCTCGCATTATTGGTAGTCTTATGTATCTTATGAACTGTACAAGACCTGATATTGCTTACTCTGTGAGTAGATTAAGAAGGTATACTTGCAACCAGGGCGGGATCACTTGGAATGCTCTCTTGGGTTTACGTTATCTGAGAGGACCTCAAACTATTGCTTAAGTTTTGGGAAGTATCCTGCTGTCTTGGAAGGTATTGTGATGCTTTTGGATATCTTGAGACTCGAGAAGAGTGCAAATCTACTAGTGGGTACATCTTCTTGCTTGGAGGTGCATCTGTCTCATGAAGTCTACCAAACGACATGTATAGCTAAATCCACTATAGAGTCTGAGTTTATAGCCTTGGAAAAATTTGGAAGGGCTGAATGGATCGATGTTTCTGGGAGGAATTCCACCTAAGCTTTTGTGTCTTCAATTGCCATCCTTGTTGACAGTGAAGCTGATCTTGGTTGCGCAAAGAACAATGTATACAAGCAGAAGTCTATACATATCTGAAGAAGACATAAAGCGGTGAAACAACTACTCTCTTGGTATTATCTCGATAGACTTTGTAAAATCCAAAGATAATCTTGCAGATCCTTTGACAAAAAGGCTTAACAGAGAGAAAGTTAAATTTACATCGAGGGGGATGGGACTTAAGCTCATTGAATAAATCACCATGAAGGATACTCAACCTTGTGATTGGATTTCCAAGATCAAGGTTCAATGAGACAACTAATTTATGGTGATATTGAAAGCACTATCTTTGTCCCTCCCATGGTGTAATCGTGCGATGATCTGCTGCCTGCGAAATTAAGGATGATCTTTTGCGATCTTAATGGGTACCATGGCTTTGATTAAAGCGGGGTGTGAAAGGATACTCTTTATGGACTCACCTTTTGTGGATGTTGGAAGTGTGGCCGCTTCCTGAGAATATGAGATGATTCTCTAGAGACATTCATTAAGTCAGGGATTTTAGCCCATGTCAAAATGGGCACAACACCAAGAAACTTGGCAGCTGTTTTCTTCGGTTGAGGCATCAAGTGTGGCTGTTATTTCGAATTGCATTCTTTGTTGGCGGTTCAAGACATTGCGTTCACCGTATCAACAAGCGATTAGGTAACCTCACTAAGTTAAGGTTCAATCTTTGGGACACCTTAGCCTATTTTGTTGCCTTATGTTTTATCGTGTTTTATCGACATGTTTTATTATTCATGTGGGGGATTGTTAGAAAAAACAATGTTTTGTTTTAATCAAAAAAAATGCATGGACCATGTTTTGATCCCAAGACCTATTGCTCCCTAGATGTTTTTTCATGTGAATGAATAAAACATTAGTCCCATATAGACTAAAACACTAAGAGTTTTAGACTTAAATAGCATTGGTTTAGCCTTAAGGGCATGGCCCTTTGGGTCTTTAGACCTTTGTGTATGGGGAAAGCCCTAGACTATGGCAAGGTTGCCTAAACCTTATTGCATTTCTTATTGCCTTTCCGTTTCGTGGTGCTTAGCCGAAGCACGCACGCCGCCGGCTCGGCTCGGCGTGGGCAGAGGGCGTGGGCGTGGGCGTCGGGGGCGAAGGCGCGTGGGCGTGGGCGTGGGAGTGGGAGTGGGTGTGGGTGTGGTGTGGGTGTATCCGACCCATCCTTTCTTTTTACTGAAATTTACCACACGATTCTCACACACATGTAAAGAATTTTATTCTTTGCCTTCTCGGTTTTGGATATCAAATGACCCTCGAGAAGCATCTTCTTTCAGCGTGTCACGGTTTTTCTTGACACCTGTACTGCTTTGTTTTCCTCGAGAAGAATCTCGAAAATTTTGAATGCGTGTGCACTGTTCTTTTTAACGCGATTTTTTACCTTACTTTTGCAACGTTGAGATCGTGAATCACGGACAGATCAATAAATGCTTTGGATTCTCTTCCAACGTTCGAACATTTTCTTGCTATAAATACGAGTTGTAAACTTCATTTGTAAACTATACCTTTCAGAACTCTTCTCTTCTGAAATTCTTCTTCTTTTCTTAAGCTTTCAGAAACAATTTCTTTTTAAGTTTCTGAGGAAACATAAAATCGAGTTCTTATCTTAAACAAGTTGTAGTTTCTGAAACATAATTTTGTATAACTACTTCTTTGTTACGTAAACTTTGTTTATGAGAAATTAGTTTGAGAAACATCATAGTTTACAGAAACATAAATTAGTTTTATATTAATCTGAAACTGGTTGTAGTTTCGATTTGTGTTTTTGTTTTTTCATTTTTTCTGCCAAGTTCTAAGGGTTCTCTACATGTATACTACACCTGTAGAGGAGAACTAACTTGATAGTTGTATCTCGGAGGTAATTTGTTAATTGCTATAGCATCTCGGAGGAGTAGCGGCAATATTACCTTTAGCTCAGCGTATCTCATACGTGCCTCTACTAAGTTTATTGAGTTATTTGTTACTACTTTCAGTGCAATCTAAGTATTATTTCCCATTTGCATTCGATTATTGTAATTAATTCCAACAACTTCATCTCAATTTGCATTAGATTTAGTAGAAAAGAAGAAATGTTGTAGCTGCATCCTAGTCTTTGCACTGCAAAGGAGAAGTTTTGGTGGTGTCCTTCTAGTTTGTAATGTCATAGATGACATGTTTCCAACATAGCTACATCCATGAAACCCAATCTAACCTCGTTTCATTTATGACCCATTTGGCTTCCCACCTTGTACATCAAAGAAGTCTAAGCTTCATTCATGAAACCTCAAATTGCAGAAAAGACCTAGCTAGTAACTGTTGGAAAAAACTTACCGGGCTGCAATGGAGATGAAACACAAAAGCAGTGGTTGTATAAAGCTTTCAAGGCTCTGAGTGATTTCTTTTAGACAAATATTTCTACCCTTCTTGAGTTGGCAATTGCTGCTGGTATGTGAAATGCCTTGAGGATCATTAAACCCCTGACAAAATTGGATTGAGTTTGCACCTTGACTTAATCGAAATTTACATGGAAAAGAGTTACGATGATGCTTTAGAAGAGAAAAGCGAGAGAAAGAGTTTTCCAAAGATGATATCGAAATGGGTTTGGGAGATGCTGCCATAGGGGTTTTTAAATGCGTTGGGAAAAGACATGTCTTTTCACCAGGAGTTTCTCTTAAGAGATGCGTCTCTTCATCAACGGTCTTGTACGGTGAGTTAGAAATTCACAGACGTTTCCTTCTCCAGGACCCCCTTAAGCAGCGCGGTTGAAAATATTCTGATACCGGCTCGGATTCGTAAGCCTCCCCAAATGTGTAGTTTATTTGATATATCAAATAATGTCGTTTAATTTACATTTTCATATCCACTTTCAATCCCATAAATTGCTTCCATGATTTGGTGCAGTTTTTATTGTTTCCTTATAGAAGCTAAGAATCAATATAGTTGGCATTCCTTACGCGGCCTCTTTTTTCAGCTGAAAGTTTGTCTTCTGGAGAACCTCTTGTCAAAGGCTTGGTTCATCAATAATAAGGTTGGTTGATTTATTAACACTCGAAGAGTTGGTTAATTTATTTATCTGAAGGAGATTATAATGAATCACAAATTTCAAAGAATTTGTAAATTATAGATGTAATTTATCATTTTAAACAGATTTGGATTTGTTATAGCTTTATGAATATTTTGGTGTTGTGACTCTTTTTCCTGGTCAAGGTTTACTAATATAGGTTTTCCTCAAGTAAGCAGTTTTTAATGAGGAGTCCTATTATTTTTCAACTTTATTTCATATGTATTTCTTACAAGAGTTATTTATTACTCAAAAAAAAAAAAATCCAAGAGGAGGTAAACACTAAACACTACGAATCAGTTTTTCACTGGATCGTTCACTTAACTTGTCCATCGATTTTCACCATAATTAGTCATCCTTTACTTCATCTCCAACTGAGGGAAGAACAAATTGAGAATAGTTTGTGGAGCTCTTTTGAGTGATGCAGAAAGAAGCATGGAATGAAGTGTGTGGTGGTGGCTCATTAATAGATTAACAAAGATCGAGATATGAAAAATAAAGTAGTGAACGAGTGCGTGATTAATTATCAGTAGTGTTAGTGTTACTTTGATATTCTGCAATTCAAACAGATAAAATATCAAATGTTGTAATTTCAACTACATTTCTATATATGTGAACTCACTTTAATCGCTTCCCTTAGTTTGATTTTATTTTAACATATTTTTCACTTATGAAGATAAGAAGCAGCGAGTTATTCTTTGATTTCATCTTCTCCAAGACCTCTGGGATGATCAAAAGATTGAATAGATAGAAATTAATGTCGGTTGCCTTTTGAATCTCTATACTATTATTATTTACTTTTAGTGTTGCTTCGGCTTTTTATTGGATATATGCGACTTAGGAGGACCAAAGGAGTACAAGTGCTACATATCTTCTTTGCCTAGTATAGATCTGAAGGTGCATTGTTTACTTTTAGTATATTCCTAATTCCTTCATGCTACTCGAGTGGTTGTCCTTCTTGAAATTGAAATGTTGTTGATTGTTCTTCTCAAAATAGAAAATGTATGTAAATTTGAAGGTGAATCTTACTTTTAGTGTATTTGAGTAGCAGAGGTTGGTCGAGAATGTTTGCCTACCTTGCATTTGAACTTCATTTTATATGCATTTAGAGAAGGAGAATCTAATATTTGCTTATTGAACCTATTTTACCATGTGCAAGAATTCTATCAATTTGTCCCATATTAGCTTGCTTGTGAACATCATTTGGTATACTCAAATTTTGGTGCAAGTAGTTGTCCAGTTCTTAAATTGGATCAAATAGCAGTTTTCACTTCTCGACAGATCACAAATTGATGAAATTAGTTAAGTTTTATGTATACTTGTTATGTTCTTTTAATGGAGCAGTGATTTAATTCATCTCAATATTATTTGCCTTTTCAGTTGCTAATTTATTACTTGTGGACTGCGGCCATTTCCTATTGAGTCTGTCACTTGACCAAGATGGTTAGATGAGCATTTCAATTGATTGGACTGCTATTATTGCAATAGGAGTACAACATGAATCTACTTATTTCCATACACAGTTTATGATGTTAATTTAGATAATTTAGATATTTAGGGTAGTGCTAGATTGCAGATGATCAAATGACCATTCTTAAAGTTTGAAGACAATTTTTTCAAGTGTAGTCTTCTTCTAAGCTGTCATGGAGGTGAGGCGAGGTTCATGATTTCAAGGCCTTGCGAGATTATGGACTACTCGGGGTAGTTTCCTTTCTTGCCACTTAGCCAGGTATGCCTCAGGGATTCTTTCTTCGGCAAGCTTGCTTGGGAGAGGCTGCCAATACTAAATAACTTTTATTGATCTGTCTGTCTGTATCGGTTTTCTCTTACCTAATCCAAATGTGGAGCATATTCTTATTCCTTTGTACTGTTATGCATGGCATTTGGTTCTATTATTTTGAGGTATCTGGGAGAAGAAGTGATCTTCCTCAATCAAGATTGAAGCTCTCATGGTTTCTTTGGAAAAGGTTTAATCTCATGGATCAAAGGAAAAAGATGCGGAGGAGGCTTAGGCGCTATTATGTGGATTGTGCGGCGCCTAGAAATGCCAAATCTTTGCGGCTAAAGAGGACATAAAAAAATAAGCTTTCAATCGGCTGAAGGTGGTTCTTTTTTTGCTGGTATTGAAACTTGTCTTGTAATAAAAAAAAATATCTACTGAACTCCCTTTAGGGTGGTGAGGGGTGGGTTGGGTTTAGTGTTTTCTTGTTCGCACCGGTTTACTTGTCTTTAAGGAGTTACTACTTACTAGTAATTCTATTTTGCAAACCTCTGTTGTTTGGGGTTTCCTTGGTCTAATTTATCTAATTTTTGGATGTTGAGCTTAAAAAAAAAAATTGAAAAAATTGTCAGTGTAGTTTTTAAGGTTTCATTATAAACATGTTTACGGGTTAAGCGAGATTGCGGAATGTGTTTAAGGTGTTTGAGGTTTCATTAGAATGTTTGTTTTTTGCCTTTCATTTCCTGCATTCTGAAATGACTGATGGTGTAGTGGAACTCAAAACACATCCATGATAGTGAAATCAGTAATAAAGTAATGGAGTAAGGCCTCTTCCTATGGGTATGGCAAAAAAATGATGTTTGCATGCCAGGTGGCATGCCAAATGAGTTTCCCCACTATGGTAGATATGCCAAACTTGATTAAAAGCATATATTTAATTGTGTTGGGTGGGACGCTAACGAATAAAAAATATATTTGTGTTTGTGTGGTGGGGTATTTATAAAAAAATTAGTATTATAATATAATCATTGGGACCCTTTAAATATAAAAATATATTATTAAAGTGAAAAAGTAGGAGAGAATGGGAGATTATATATATATATAAAATTACTTGGAGATAAAGTCTTTATCGCTGGAGATAAAGAGAATATCGCCAGCGATAAAGACTCTATCGCTCGATAGAAACTCTGTCGCGTATGCCTATATGCCAGAAATAACATATTGGCATATGAGTTTGGCAGTTTGGCATACCCATAGTGGGTGCATATATGCCAAATACATAAGTTTGGCATACCCATAGGAATAGGCCAAACATATGCATTAGTGATCTGAAGCTGAATATGTAATAAACGGCTGGATTACTTACTGAGACATACAAAGAGGTTAGGAATTGTACAGAACTAGGGTGAAGTCTGATGAAATCTGATGGCCAACCAATGGGGCTTAAGTTATAATACAAGGCTCGGGCTTGAGGTTAGCAGAAGGTATGATCATAGGAACAGGCTTTAGGGTTTATTATATGCACTATATAAACACAAGGGATGCCCTTTTCTTCTAGGGAAAAACACTACTCCGCCATCTCCACAATCCATGTCTATCTTTCTCACTGTGATCTGATCTTCATCATCCAAAAATAATTATTCTTCTTCTGCGTTTGAGTTAGTATCCGTTAATAAATGAAAGGATTTGTAGAATGAGTTATGAATTTGGATTTGTGTGGGAATCATTACGTATATCAAGGAGGAGACACAAACCAATCATCCTAGATTTGGCAAAATGATTTCTCCTCTCAACTTCAAGTATTATCCAATACCCAACACATCTTTCGCAATTGTCATACATCGTTCAGAGAGTGATGGTAGGGACAGGATTTAGGGTTTATCATATGCTCTGTATAAACACAAGGGATGCCCTTTTTGCTTCTAGGGAAAACACTATCTGTCGTTTTCACAATCCATCTCTTTCTTTCTCTCTATGCTCTGACCTCCATCATCCATGAACTATTATTCTTCTTCGTTTAAGTTTAGTATCTGTTAATAAGGATTCGTAGAATGAGTCATGAATTATTGAAATTTGGATTTTGTGTGGGAACCTTTACATATAGCATGGAGGATGAGATGCGACCAATCATCCTAAATAAATTTGGCACAATGATTTTTCCTCTCAACATTAAGTAATCTCAAAGTACACAAACTTGGGATGAGGTCATATACTAATGCCATGTTCATGTAATTTCCCTGAGGCACCCGATGGTGTCATAGTAGATCTGGATATGTGTAATTTTTTATTTCTAAATTAGCTGCTGGTTATTTTTTTTATTTTCTTTGTTTCTGACTACCCAGGGTTGAAATTCTCCCTCAAGATTTTTAATGTTTAGTTTTGATCAGTGAGTATTGCTTTGCTTGATCTCCTGCATTTCAAACATTTAAAATGTATAAAATACCTGAGTGGATTTCATTCTTATTTTGATGTATCAAAATGTTGTAGTTCCAATATCTATCAATCACATAAATTGCTTCCTTAATCTGATTTCATTTTTACATTGTTGTGCTGATAAAGCTAAGAATCCATTTAAGATTGGCATAATCCATTTAAGAACAAAATTAAGAATGGTGAAAGAAGCTAAGAAGAAAGTTGGAAATGAGTATTTGAAACTGATGGCAAAAATGAGGAGTCCACCAAGTTTATGCTCTGACTCTGTGTTGTGATAGTGTCGCAATGAGTACTTTCAGAAGTGTAAGTACTTAGAATCCCTTGATCTACTTCCTCGATCCTGACATTCAATCTCACAATGCACACGATCTTATCAACCTTAATTCACAAGGTTTGAAATCACAGCTGGTAGCTCGAATTGTAGGCTTGAAGTTTTAGTGTTGTTTCTTTTTTCGTCTTGAAATTAAAAATATATGTGCATCTGAAGGTTGATCGTAGGTGGACCAAGGAGCACAAGTGCTACATATATTCTTTGCCTAGTATGTAGATCTGAAGATGCATTGTTTACTTTTACTATATTCCTAATTCCTTCATGCTACTCAGTGGTTGTTCTTCTTGAAATTAAAATGTTGTTGATTGTTCTTAAAATTGAAATTGTATGTAAATCTGAAGGCGCGTATTTTACTTATATTTGAGTAGCTGAGCTCGGTCGAGAATGTTTGCCTACCTTGCATTTGAAATTCATTTTATATGCATTTGGAGAAGGAGAATCTAATGTTTTGCTTATTGAACCTGTTTTACCATGTGCAAGAATTCTATCAATCTGTCCCATATTAGCTTGCTTGTAAACAGCATTTGGTATATATACTCAAATTTTGGTGCAAGTTGCTGTCCAGTTCCTTAATTGGGTCAAACAGAAGTTCTCACTTCTAGGCTCGATCACAGATTGATGAAAATTAGTTAACTTTTATGTATTCTAGGCTCGAGGTTGCTAATATATTACTTGTGGACTGCGGCCAAGTTGCATGTTGAGTCTTCCACTTTAGCAAACATGAAGCTACTTATTTTCTCACACCAGTTTACTTGCTGTTTATTTAGATATTTAGGGTAGTGCTAGATTGCAGATGATCAAATGACAAGACAATTTTTGCAAGTGTAATCTATTAATCTGTTTGGAGTTGGCGGGGTTCATGATTTGCAAGGCCTTGCTGACATTATGGACTGCTATAGTAGCTAGTTGATGCTCATTTTTAGTATATTGGTCTTAAGATGGTTGAGATTTGTGCATGAAAGCTTCATGTATTCCGGTATAATCTTTTGAAAAAATTACTTTGACTTGGATTTTTGTATGTTAAATTCTTAGGAGACAAAATAATGGTTAGGGTGTTCAAAGTGGAAATCTCTGACTTAGGTGGTCTTGGTAGCACAAATGCTAGAGATCTTCTTATTTGTCAGTTCGAATCAGGAATTGAACTCGTTTTCTATTTGTATTTACTTTTAATTAACCTATGTCAGTCACTTAGGTGTACCAGGGATCTCAAGTGCTAGAATCTTCTTTGCCTAGACTATCAGGGAGTATTATTAATCTTGATGATGTTCTAGTATTCAAGTAGTGATTTAATTTTTCCTTATATTATTTGCTTTATCCATTGCTAATTTATTACTTGTGGACTCCGGCCATTGCTTGTTGAGTCCGTCAATCTAGCCAAGTTGGTTAGATGAGCTCTACAATTCAGTCAGACTCTTCATTATTGCAATACCAGTACAACTTGAAGTTACTTATTTCCTTACGACAACTTTCTTGTCGTTTACTTAGGTTGTGTTTGATAACAGAGAACAATTCCATGGAAAGTGTTTCCATGGAATCAGTTTCCTGGGTGAGGCAAGGAAAGACTTTCCATGGAATTCTACGGAATTGAATTTAAAACATACTTTAGGATACACTTTTATTGCAATTCCATGGAAACATATTTTTGACCAAACGACCGAAAAACACATCATTTCATTGATAGATGGCTAATTCCATGGAATTAACTCTATCAAACACAAATTTTAGATAATTAGGTCGTGCAAGATTGCAGATGCTAAAATGGTCATTCTTAGCATTTCAAGACAAATAATTTCTCCGAGTAATCTACTACTAATTTGTTTGTGTAACAGCAAGGTTCATTATATAAAGTTGATCTGGAGTCATGAATTGGATAGGCACTCTATATTAAGGTTCTTATATAATGTTTTTGTTATGACCAATGGCTCTTATAAGCACAATCAATTGAGAATTGAAATAGAAATGAAAACAAATGTAAAATAGGCACACACACAACACAAGGATTTATAGTGGTTTTTATAGGATGAACTCACTTGAACTCACTGATTTTGGGATGCCATACAAATGAGAAGTACAATGGTTTTTATAGGATGAAAGAATTGAAGAGTGTCGACATACTCCATCGACAGGGATAGCTCCAAGTTGCCCCACTTCTTTAGCCGAACGAGACTACTTTGTGCCGAAAAGTAACCAATATCGGCTCCAAACGAGTGGAGAAAGCAGCGAAAGTTAAAGTTCACTTTCACTTAATTAATTTGCTTGAAATTTCAAGTCATATTCTACAAATCTCCACGTTGACTTGAATACCAAGCCACTCATCATCATCGTCTTTCTCGGTCCCTCAAGGGATCTCAACACTGTTGACACCAACCAAGTTCAAGCAATGTTTGAACTTGATACTTGAAGGCAGCCAAATAAACATATCCGGCAGTGGGTTATCCGATGTAGGAACCTTTAAGATCATATCCTACCTTCCTCAACTGCATCCTTGATAAAATGATACCGACCCGATGTGTCGTTCTCTCATGATACACGGTTCTTGGTCAAACGAATGGCACTTTGACTATCCACGAACAAAGTTGCATTATCTTGCTTGAAACACAAATCACCAACCAAACCCATCAACCATATACCTTCCTTCACTGCTTTGACTTCCATGTACTACCAGCTTTCGTTGTAGATAATGCAAGTTTGTGCTTTCTCAAACCGACCTCCAATGATAGTACTACCAAACATTGTAAAAGTATAACATCAATGACTTCTATCAAGATCACTGCATAATCGTAATCAACATAACCCACAACATTTGTCGAATCACCATAGTGTTTATCAAACACTAAACCAACATTTGTACTTCCCTTAGATACTTCAAAATCCACTTTTACATCTTGCCAATGAGCCCTTCCGGGGACTTCCCATGTATCTGCCCACCACACTCATAACTTGTGCGATATCCGCCAGACAAACCATAGCATACATGATGCTACCAACTGCACTTTCATATGGAACTCGAGACATATACTCTGCCTCATCTGCGGTTTGAGGTGATTGCTTTCTAGAAAGTTTAAAATGAGCTGCCAAAGGAGTACTTACTGGTTTTGCATCTTTCATACCAAACCGCTCCAACACCTTCTCGATGTAAGCCTTCTGGGACAAATGCAAATTTCCTTCGGCTCGGTTTCTATGAATCTCCATGCCCAATATCTTCTTTGCTGCGCCCAAATCCTTCATCTCAAACTCGCTACTCAACTGCTCCTCCAGCTTATGTATCTCTGACATGTCTTTGCAAGCAATCAACATATCATCAACATACAAGAGTAAATACATAAATGAACCATCTTGGAGTTTCCTGTGATATACACAACTATCATACTTACTCCTGTCATAGACATTTGCCACCATAAACATATCAAAACGTTTATACCACTGCCTTGGAGATTGCTTCAAACCATACAAAGATTTCTTCAACAAACATACATGATCTTCTTTTCCGTGAACTTCAAACCCTTTGGTTGTTGCATATAAATACGCTCTTCCAAATCACCATGAAGGAAAGCTGTCTTGACATCTAGTTGTTCCAATTCTAGATCTTTCAAAGCAACTATAGCAAGTAATGTTCTAATAGAACTATGTTTAACAACAGGAGAGAATACCTCATTATAGTCAATGCCTTCTATTTGCGTAAACCCCTTTGCCACAATCCTTCCCTTGTACCTTGTTCCTTCACCATCTGAAGTACCTTGTTTCTTCTTGAAGACCCATTTTCTTCCAACAATCTTCTGCCCTTTTAGTCTTGCAACTATCTCCCAAGTGCCATTCTTGCCAAGAGACTCAATTTCTTCAATTGCGGATGCTCCCCATTCTGCTGATTCTTCACCACCGATTTCTTCTTCATAGGTTGTTGGATCATCCCTATCTATTCTCTCACCTACTGCAAATGCATATGTAACCAAATCATCATGGCCGTATCTCTGAGGTTCTTTAACATGCCTCCTCTCTCTGTCTCTTGCAAGATTATACTGATGACCTTGTGCTTCTTCTTCCTGGGCAGGTTCTTGCACAATATCTTGATCATCATCATCATCGTAAACAACAGTCTCATTGCTTCCTTGAACTTGCACCTCAAGTTCCACCTTGTCACCAAGCTCTACCTTCATTGCTAACACTCTCTTGACTTTTCCATCTAGTTCTTCATTCTTTGGCTTCAACATCGATTGCTCATCAAATTTCACATCTCTGCTTGATAAGAAACTTGTTTGATCTTTCTGCTGGACACCATAAATCGTAGCCTTTCACCCTTTTGCATACCCAAGAAAATATACACTTCTTTGCTCTAGGCTCTAGCTTCCCCTAATTCACATGAGCATAGGCTGGACATATGAATATCTTCAAGTCTTCATAGTTAGCATGCGAACTTTGTCTAAACTTCATTTGAGTCTTGCACTCAATGGCAGTCGATGGAGATCTGTTCACTAAATAAGCTGATGTGTTTGCTGCTTCTGCCCAAAACTGCTTTGGTAACCTGGAATTGGAGAGCATGCACCGTGCCTTCTCCATTATGGTTTTGTTCATCCTTTCTGCCAACACCATTTTTTGTGGTGTTTTTTAAATTTGTCGATTGTCTCACAATACCTTGCTCCTTTGCAGAACTCGTTGAACTCACCCCACAAAATTCCAAACCATTGTCTGTCCTTAAGCACTTGATTTGTCTTAGGTTTGCTTATCAACCATAGTCTTCCATTGCTTGAACTTGACAAAGTTTCATCTTTGTGTTTAAGTATGAATACCCATACTTTCCTTGAGAAATCATCAATGAACGCCAAAGCATATATCTACCACCACCATGTGAATCAACCCGAGAAGGACCCCAAAGATCAGATTGAATATAATCTAGAATACCTTTGGTGTTATGAATAGTTTTACTAAACTTGACTCTACACGCTTTCCAAAGACACAATGTTCACAGAAATCAAGCTTGTCTGTTTTATGACCACAAAGCAATCCCCGCTTGCTCAAAACATCCAACCCTCTCGCTCATATGCCCTAGCCGCATATGCCACAACTTGGTAGTATCATCATCGAACTTGAAGAACATACCATTTTGCATCACCCGTCACGGTAGTACCTTTGGATATAAAGACCATTAATTCTCTCACCCTTCATAATTGTAAGACTTCCTCTTGAGACACTTTAATAACTCCACCTTCACCTTGATACTTGAATCCATTTGAATCAAGCGTACCCAAAGAAATAAGATTTCTTCTCGGAGTCAGGAACATGCCTAACTTTTAGTTAAAGTCCTCACCATACCGTCATACATCTTAATTTGAATTGTACCTACACCACCACTTTACAAGTGACATTGTTTCCCATAAGAACTTTACCACCTTCTCTAGCTTGATAAGTAGTAAACCACTCTTTATGAGGACACATGTGAAAAGTACACCCGAATCAAGAATCCACCGTTCTCCGAGCTTTCGGTATGAACCGTAAGAACCGCTCCATCATCACGCCTTCAACATTTGCTGCGGTGCCTTGGTTGGTATTCTTCTCAACATTCTTCAATTTTGGATAATCCTTCTTGAAATGCCCCTTTTCCTTACAATGAAAGCAATAGAATTACTAGATTTTGATTTAGACCTTGACTTTGATCTACTCTATCAAATCCGCTTTTTCAGTTTCCTCTTCCTCTAACAAACAACCCATCTCTCGAATTATCTTTACCGACAATTGCGTCTTCTTTAACTCCTTAGAGTTCAAGGCCGCTTTAACGTCTTCCATGGAAATTGTATTTTTTCCATACATTACGGTATCAACAAAATTTTCATAAGATGGTGGTAAGGAACAAAGCAAACCAAAGCTTGGTCTTCATCTTCAATTTTGACCTCAATATTTACCAAATCAAAAGAATTTTATTATAATCATCAATATGATTTATAATAGCGTTTCTTCATGCATTTTAAGAGTATGTAATTTCTTCTTAAGATATAAAACGATTAGTTACGGATTTAAAACATTAGTCCCATAGACTAAAACACTAAGAGTTTTAGACTTAAATAACATTAGTTTAGCCTTAAGGGCACTGGCCCTTTGGGTCTTTTAGACCTTTGTGTATGGGGAAAGCCTAGACTATGGCAAGGAGTTGCCTAAACCTTGTGCATTTCTTATTGCCTTTCCGTTCGACGCGGTGCTTCGCACAAAAGCGCACGCTCGCTCGGCTCCGCTCGCTCGGGCTCGGCTCGGCGTGGCGTGGCGTGGCGTGGCGTGGCGTGGCGTGGCGTGGCGTGGCGAGGCGTGAGCGGCGTTAGCGTGGGATTGGGAGTGGGAGTGGGTGTGGGTGTGGGTGTGGGTGTGGGTGTGGGTGTGGGTGTGGGTGTAGGTGTGGGTGTATCCTTTCTTTACTGAAATTTACCACACGCTTCTCCCACACATGTAAAGAATTTTATTCTTTTCCTTCTCGGTTTTGGATATCAAGCCGGCCTCGAAAGCATCTTCTTTCACGCGTGTCACACGGTTTTCTTGACTTTGTACACCTTTGTTTTCCTGAGAAG
>JAJJWX010004831.1:600000-978732 GCA_023529315.1 Papaver bracteatum
TAACCAACATTTATAGGCAATTAGTTCTCAACTTAACATAACCAATCAAAGAGATATCTAGTTAATACGGAAAACAAGTCTGAATAAAAGCCAAACATAAGGTGGTATTTCAGATTATCCTACTGCTGCTTATCTAAAACTGTACAAGAGATCTCATATCAAATAAAGAAAACTAAATATGTGAAAACTTAAAATGTAACGAACACGGGCTCATTTCTCATATTCTTCACAGGGAAGTGTTTTCCATCAACATCTACACCCACCACCACTTGAAAAACACTATTTGGACAATATAGATAAAAGAAAAACTCCCGAATTAAGTTTCTCAACGTTCTGCCTGGGCTTGATGAAAAATGTTGTGCATTAAGATTGGAGCCATGAATCTTTTAGGCATAAATTATATTATTCACCTAAATCTAAGGTACATTTATCAACATCAAAACTTGTGTAAGAAAAGAGAAAAACTAAAACAAAATTCACCAACAAATAAACAAAAACAATAAACTACAAATGAACCCAAACCCACATCTAACAAAAGAAACTACAAAAAAGACATCAAACTAAACATCACATCAAATTCCATGGAACGCAAACTTCAATCAAAAGGAAATTAAAGAAATTGAAATTTGAAAAGTAAAAAACTTTAAAACAATCCTATATCTTATAGATTCCTCCTTTAGATCCTGCATAAAAAAAGTAAAAATAAATTAAAAGCAACATAGAAAAAAAAACCTAGAAATTTTTTAAAAAAATGAAATCTTCTACCTATAGACTCCTGTTTCCTCAAAGTTTCCTCTTTTAGTTCCTGTAAAAAGAGAAACAAATAATTAGCGGAAAAAAAACAACCAATAATGGGTTCCTTAAAGCATCCTTCAGAGAAGATATCTGTAACTAGAACTTAAGAATCGCTAAGTTTTCAATTGGGTTTTAGTACTAAAGGTTTCTGACGATTATACCTTAGATTCGTCTTCAATTGATCTTTGCAACTGTTCTCAACAACTTAAGAAATTAATATTTAGGGTTTCGTCTTCCTCTATTTAACGAACGGAAGATAAACTAACCCTAACTAGTAATCACTTGTGTAGTCGCTGTTTCTACATCTAACTAGAAATCTTCGCTCTTTCATGAACACAAGATTTCTGCTCTCATGGAGGTCTGCATCTAACCATTTCTCTCTTCTCTCTTCTCTCTTTCTTTGTTTCTATATCTGAAATGGGTCGATGAAGTCGATATAGTAGTATGTGAAAATATGTGGATGGCATTAGGCGAACGTGTGTTGATGGCATAAGACCAACATGTGAGTTTATAAGCCGTCAGATTTTCTAGAGATTTAATTATATTAAGATTTCCTATGTGTAAGAAGATTAGGTAAGGAACAAGTGTCATTATGTCATTCATTAAACCGTTGGACAAAGTTATAAGAGCTTCTCCAATGGCATGTGTGTGGAGATAAATGTCAAAATCCACCTAGGATGCACATCCATTTTCTCTAAAATCATTCTCCAACCCGGATGTGATAAATCGATGTATGCATGACTTTAGGTAGAAAATGTCAAGGGGAATGTCTAGTTTCCCACATTCCCCTTGACATTGTCTACCATCCTAGTCAACTTTTTTTAATTAAAAATATATTTTATTTACTAAAATAAATTCAAATAAAATAAATAATCATTTTAAATCTAATAAAATCATAAAATTATTAAATATAAAATTTACATTTAATAAGACAATGATCACAAACAACACCATTGGAGATGAATAACTTTTTTCACCTAAACTTAAGGAAAATTTGGAATAAAGATAGTTGTTTGTGTTGCTACATAGGAAATGCATACAACAACCATCGAAGAAGCTCTAAGAAAGTTAGATTTGAACTGGTAAATTATTAACTTTGCAAAGGCACACAACGTAAGATTCAAACATCCCAGGTTCAAAGATTACTAGAATTAGACCAGAGTTTCTCATTCGGCTGAACAGAGGACGAAATATATCCGAATTGAACATCACAGGTTCAAAGATTACTATAGTTAGACCTGAGTTTCTCATTCGGATGAACTGAGGACGAAATATATCAGAATTGGACATCACGGGTTCAAAAATTACCAGAGTTAGACCTGAGTTTTTCATTCGGCTGAACTGAGGATGAAATATATCAGAATTGAACATCACATGTTCAAAGATTACTAGAGTAAGACCTGAGTTTCCCATTCGGATGAATTGAGGACGAAATATATCAGAATTGAATATCACAGGTTCAAAGATTACCAGAGTTAGACCTGTGTTTCTAGTTCGGATGAATTAAGGACGGAATATATCATAATTGAACTTCACAGGTTCAAAGATTACCAGAGTTACACCTGAGTTTCTCATTCGGCTGAACTAAGGACGAAATATATCAGAATTGAACATCACAGGTTCAAAGATTACTAGAGTTAGACCTGTGTTTCTCGTTCGGATGAATTGAGGACGGAATATATCAGAATTGAACATCACAGGTTCAAAGATTGCCAGAGTTACACCTGAGTATCTCATTCGGCTGAACTGAGGACGAAATATATCAGAATTGAACATCACAGGTCAAAGATTACTAGAGTTAGCCTTGAGTTTCTTATTCGGCTGAACTGAGGACGAAATATATCAGAATTGAACATCACAGGTTAAAAGATTAACAGAGTTAGACTCGTGTTTCTCGTTCGGATGAACTGGAGATGTAATTTATCATATTTGAACATCCCAGATTCAAAGATTGCTAGAGTTGGACTAGAGTTTCTATTCCGGATGAACTTGAGACGAAATATATCAAAATTGAACATCACAGGTTCAAAGATTACTAGAGTTAGACTCGAGTTTCTCGTTCGAGTGAACTCAAGATAAAATTTATCAGATTTGAACATCCCAGGTTCAAAGATTACTAGAGTTGGACCTTAGTTTCTCTTTCGGGTGAACTGAAGATGAAATATATCAGAATTGAACATCTCAGGTTCAAAGATTAAGATGAAATATATCAGAATTGAACATCTCAGGTTCAAAGATTACTAGAGTTAGACCTGAATTTCTTGTCAGGATGAATTGAAGACGAAATACATCAGAATTGAACATCACAGGTTCAAAGATTACTAATGTTAGACTTGAGTTTCTCGTTCGGGTGAAATCAAGATGAAATTTATCAGATTTGAACATCATAGGTTCAAAGATTACTAGAGTTAGACCTGAGTTTCTGATTAAAATTAACTGGAGACTAAATATATCAGAATTGAACATCACATGTTCAAAGATTACTAGAGTTAGACCTTAGTTTCTTGTTCGGATGAACTTGAGATGAAATATATCATAATTGAACATCAGGGTTCAAAGATTACTAGTAGTTAGACCTAAGTTTTGATTTGGATGAGAGAACTATATACGAAAATATCGAATGAACATCGAGGTTCAAAGATTACTGAAAATTGAACATCACAGGTTCAAAGATTACTAGAGTTAGACCTGAGTTTCTCGTTCGGATGAAATATATACGAAATATATCAGAATTGAACATCACAAGTTCAAAGATTACTAAAGTAAGACCTGTGTTTCTCGTTCGGATGAACTGGATACGAGATATATCAGAATTGAACATCACTGGTTCAAATATTACTAGAGATTAGAGACGATTAGGATGAACCCGGAGATGAAATATATCATAATTGAACATCACGAGGTTTAAAGATTTCAAAGACTACTAGAGTTAGAACATCACAAGTTCAAAGTTTAGACTGAGTTTCTCGTTCGGATGAACTATATCGAAATATATCGAGAATTGAACATGTTCAAAGATTACTATAGTAAGACCTGTGTTTTCGTTCGGAACAGATATATAATTGGGTTCAAAGATTACTAGAGTTAGACATAAGTTTGTCGTTCGGAATTGAAATGAAATATATGAATTGAACACCACGGGTTCAAAATTACTAGTTAGACTTGAGTTTCTCGTTAATTATCACGAAATATATCAGAATTGAATATCACAGGTTCAAAGACTACTAAAGTTAGACATGAGTTTCTTGTTCGGATGAACTGAGGATGAAAATAAATAAGAATTGAACATCATAGGTTCAAAGATTAATAGAGTTAGACCTGAATTTCTTGTCCGGATGAACTGAAGACGAAATATATCAGAATTGAACATCACAGGTTCAAAGATTACTAGTGTTAGACTTGAGTTTCTCGTTCGGGTGAACTCAAGATGAAATTTACCAGATTTGAACATCACATGTTCAAAGACTACTAAAGTTAGACATGAGTTTCTCGTTCGGATGATATGGAGACAAAATATATCAGAATTGAACATCACATGTTCAAAGATTACCAGAGTTAGACCTGAGTTTCTCATTCGGATGAACTAACGATGAAATATATCAGAATTGAACATCACAAGTTCAAAGATTACTAGAGTTAGACCTAAGTTTCCCGTTCGGATGAACTATATACGAAATATATCAGAATTGGACACATCACGGGCTCAAAGATTACTATAGTTGGACCCAAGTTTCTCGTTCGGATGAACTGAAAACGAAATATATATCAGAATTGAACATCACGGGTTCAAAGATTACTAGAGTTAAACCTTAGTTTCTCTTTTGGATAAACTGAAGATGAAATATATCAGAATTGAACATCACAGATTCAAATATTTTACTAGAGTTAGACCCGAGTTTCCCATTTGGATGAATGGAAAATGAAATTTATCAGATTTGAACATCCCGGGTTTGAAGATTACTAGAGTTAGACTTGAGTTTTTGATTCGGATGAACTTAAATATTATGGAGACTGTGGAAATGACCAAACTACCCTTATCGGACATAAGTAAAGTAATTCATACAGACTGTGAAAATGACCATATTACCCTTATTGGAAAAAAGTGAAATAAATATTATGGAGACTGTGAAAATGACCATACTACCCTTGTATTTGGTAATATGGTCATTTTCACAGTCTCCATAATATTTATTGCAGTTTTTTCCGATAAGGGTAGTATGGTCATTTTTACAGTCTCCATAATATTTATTTCACTTTTTTCCAATAAGGGTCATATGGTCATTTTCACAGTCTGTAAGAATTACTTTACTTATTTTTGATAAGGGTAGTATGGTCATTTTCACAATCTCCATAATATTTATTGCACTTTTTCCAATAAGGGTAATATGGTCATTTTCACAGTCTGTAAGAATTAATTTACTTATTTTTGATAAGGGTAGTATGGTCATTTTCATAGTCTCCATAATATTTATTGCATTTTTTTCAATAAGGGTAATATGGTCATTTTCAAAGTATTTACTTTACTTATTTTCGATATGGGTAGTTTGGTCATTTTCACAAACTCCATAATATTTATTGCACTTTTTTCTAATAAGGGTAATATGGTCATTTTTACAGTCTGTAAGAATTACTTTACATATTTCTAATAAGGGTAGTATGGTCATTCTTACAGTCTCCATAATACTTATTGCACTTTTTTCCAAAGGGTAACATGGTCATTTTCACAGTCTGTAAGAATTACTTTACTTAATTCCGATAAGGGTAGTATGGTCATTTTCACAATCTCCATAACATATATTGCACTTTTTTCCAATAAGGGTAATATGGTCATTTTCACAGTCTGTAACATTTCCTTTACTTATTTTCGATAAGGGTAGTATGGTCATTTTCATAGTCTCCATAATATTTATTGCACTTTTTTCCTATAAGGGCAATATGTTCATTTTCAAAGTCTGTAACATTTACTTAATTATTTTCGATAAGGGTAATATGGTCATTTTCACAGTCTCCATAATATTTATTGCACTTTTTTCCAATAAGGGTAATATGGTCATTTTCACAGCCTGTAAGAATTAATTTACTTATTTCCGATAAGGGTAGTATGGTCATTTTCACAGTCTCCAAAATATTTATTGCACTTTTTTTCGGTAAGGGTAATATGGTCATTTTCAAAGTATTTACTTTTACTTATTTTCGATAAGGGTAGTATGGTCATTTTCACAGTCTCCATAATATTTATTGCACTTTTTTTTTCCAATAAGGGTAATATGGTCATTTTCAAAGTATTTACTTTTACTTATTTTCCAATAAGGGTATTCTGGTCATTTTCCACAGTCTCCATAGCAGTTTCAAATGGAATGCTTTGTTGTTACTGCATAAGGCTCAGGTTGTGAGAATTCAAGACAAAAATTGAAGATGATGGTACTGGACTCAACAGTAGATGTAGTTGGCCTTGCAGGAATTTTGTTGCTGAGTCAAGTGGTGATTGAGTTAGTCTAATAGATGAGTGCAGAAGGATGAAGGGTTTGATGGTATTATGATAATAGGTTCTGTTGGCACCAAGTCAGAATTTCAGTTCTGGTGGAGATACTGCAATACAACAAATGTCATATTCATCTAGATGTATGTTTAGGACTATGCAGGGATATGGAGAATGAACCATGAACTGGTTATGAGGTTGTATTCAAGGTACTGAAGTTGGTGATTTTGGTGTGTTGGCTACAGATGATATTATGAAGAGTGTTGTTCAAATGGGTGTTTCGAAATCAATTGACACACTTGAGTTTAGTTTTCGGTGTTCATTTCTTCAGTTCAGTTTCCATTCCATATGCATTTGATTATGTGATAAATGTTAGCTATTTTGAAGATTTACAAATTTATTTGATTGATTGTTGTTGTGTTAATAATGAACTAGAAATGTTAGTGATTATGAAGAAAATAGGCACACTGTATTTGGCAAGTTCTACCGAGATGATTTCTGCAGTTGAACCTATGAGAAATGTTGGTGCATTAGGCTTACCCCATTGGGTGAACAATATTTCGAGTGTGCTTAATAATCAAAAGCTTATAAAGTAGATGTCTGTCAGTTGCACAAACATACTCAATTATGATGAATATTGTTTGATCTTGATATGCCTTTTTTTAATGCATAATTATGGGTGTCATTAGATTTGTTGTCTATCAAAAACTGATATAGGTATTGTTTCTAATATCTGTGCACTTATCACAATTTCTATATTTCTGTATCATGTAGCTTCAAACCAAGGGTTGTGGCGCGTTTTAAGTAGTAGTAGATTTAATAGGTTTATCTGGGCAAAGGTCTACGTTTCCAATAGCCAGACTGAAGAATTTCCCCCTGAAAACATAGCTAAACCTCTCTTGGCCTCTGCTAGCCAACAACTCCTTCCTCAATACCCTACGCTTTCTTTACCCTATTTTTTTTTTCTACTTTATAAACCCTAGCTATCTCTGCAAACTGACTGTTGCTTCCCAATTACTACCATCATCATCATAATTTATGGTTTTGTGATTTCCTACTGATTGTGGAATATACTTCGCAGAAATATTAGAATGAGTTGTTGGAAGGAAAGGAACGTTATATGAGCACTAACTTGAGAATACTTGTACAGAAAAAAATTGGAAGGAAAGGAACGTTATATGAGAACAAGCGAAAAATTATTAAAGCTCTAGAAGGTATTGCATCTCTATAAGACTCTAGTTAACCTAATTTTATCGCTCCAGCTTTGTTCATGTTGTTGTCATTGTGTTTGCAGAAGTACTCAAACCATTACCTGCATGATTGATGCATTTAGAAATTTTATAACTGCTAATCTTGTGTGAATATAGAAACAACACTGAGAATCAATCACTCTTAACTTGAGGAGTAGTTCTTTGCTGCTGCATTAGATCTGAATTTATTGCAAATCAAATTAAGCCTATTGCATTAGTAAAAAATACTGAAATTGTTGCACATTCATGTATTAGAAGTGTAATCAATACTGGAATTCACAGTTTGCACTGGCAGCTACTTACCAGGTTATTAATCTCATAAGGCGTAACTAGATTGTTAACTCTTTTAATGCCATACTCTTCCATATGCGAGAGCGATTTATTTTAGATGATCATTTAAGAGGATTCTTACAATGAGAAATGTTCAGCTGGAATCAGTTTTGGGTGAATGTCCGAATTATTTAAGTATCAAGTTAGTGCTCTTACCCCACTAGCTTGCCAGACTACATCTCCAACCTCAATCCACTGGACTTGGTGTTGATTTATAAAAACGTTCTGTTTTTTGTGTTTCTTCTGTGTCTCTATATTAAATGGGTTTTGTCTAACTTGATATGTGAAAGAAAAAGAAGCCAATCATTTCGCACTTACTTCCTCCGTACTTATACACCACGCCACATTTTCAAGCTCTTGTTCTGAATGACACTTCCATTCGTAGACCTGACATGGTGGTTTGCCATTTTAACTCCTTTTTCTTTTTAAATCCCAGCTGGTGTGTTCAACTCACATACTATCCATTTTCAGTGTTAGCTAATTTCGTACCACTTCATTTAAAGGTGTTGATGGTGGTTTTTTAAACAAAGGGTAAAATTGTAAAACCACGAATAACCTAATGTCACCGGTGACACATTTATTAGGACATTTAATGCATGTAGTCAGTAATTAATAGGGGGTATTTTTTCAAATTAGGGTAACAACGAACAAAACTCTAATTCCCCTCCATGCCAATGGCAAATCATGCCAGCCACACCAAATGCGCCAAAGCATGCGAACCATGCTAGCCGCACCTCAGTGCCAATGGCAAATCCTGCCAACCACACCTAGCTCAACCTAGCCGCGCCATGCCAAACACACTCTGCCTTGGCCCTAGCTACACTAGTCACACCAAATGCGCCCAAGCATGCCAACCATGCTAGACGCACCTCCGTGCCAATGGCAAATCATGCCATCCACACCAAACGCGCCAAAGCATGCCAACCATGCTAGCCGCACTTTCGTGCCAATGGAAAACCATGCCAGCCACACCTAGCCCAAGCTAGCCGCACCTCTGTGCCAATGGCAAATCATGACAGCCACACCGAACGCGCCAAAGCATGCGAACCATGCTAGCCGCACCTCCATGACAATGGCATATCCTGCCAGCCACACCTAGCTCAAGCTATCTGTGCCATGCCAAACACACTCTGCCTTGGCCCTAGCTATGCTAGTCACACCAGACGCGCCAAAGCATGCCAACCATGCTACCTGCACCTCTGTGCCAATGGAAAATCATGCCAGCCACACCGAGCTCAAGCTAGTCGCGCCATGCCAAACACACTCTGCCTTGGCCCTATCTACGCTGGTCACGCCACGCCAAGCCAAACACCCTTACCTTGGCCCTAGCCACGCCATGCCTAAGTAGCGCCCTCACCTAGGCTTGCAAACCATGCAACCTAGGAAAAATTGTTCACGCATGCCATTGGCACATGCCAACACGCTCGCTGGTAGCTTTTCTTACCAGGCCGTGGCCCTAATGGCCTAGCATGCCATTGGCACATGCCAACATGCTCGCTGGTAGCTTTTCTTACCAAGCCGTGTCCCTAATGGCCGAGCATGCCATTGGCACATGCCAACACGCTCTTTGGTAGCTTTTATTACCAAGCCGTGGTCCTAATGGCCACGCATACCATTGGCACATGCCAAAACCCACGCTGGTAGCCTAACTTGCAAACCGTGCAACCTACCACCAAGGCATTCCACACATGCCATTGGCACATGCCACACACGCCACTAGCAACTCTGGAAATTCCACTTGCACTCAACGTACAACCTACCGCCAATGCATTCCGCACATGCTACACAAGCCACTAGCATCTCTGGCACTGCCACTTGCGCTTGAGGTGCAACCCGCAACAAAGGCATTATGCACATTCCATTGGCACATGCCACACGCGCCCCTAGCAGCGCCACTTTCACTCAAGGTGCAACCAACACTCGAGACATCAACACAAACTGGGGGATGCTTTCCAGGGTCTTGGTTTGGCGGTCACAACTTGCAGCGTACACTACGCTCACATAAAGAAAGTGTGAATAGAAATAAAGCGGTCAAATAAATGAGGAAATAATGGTGAAAGCGTCTTCACCCATAAACACCTTGCGGTTACCACCTCCTCCCATTATTTCACCCTTTAATCTCTTCCTACATGAGGCTAGGGTACGTTTCAATCTCAACTTGTATAAATAGGTCTTACCTATTTCCACCAGACAACAAGGTCTCGGTCAGGAGAAAAATACAACACTCTCAGAAAAGGAAATTTTGCAAGCTCTCCAAAAAGCTTTCATCTCTTGCAAGCTTCCTAAGCTTTCACTTTCTGATACAAGTCGAGACATTACTCTCCCAGAATTATTCTCGTCTCAACACCTTTCTTTGCATCCCTCCCCAAATCAACCCTTCTCCTCCACTTTGTGACCGAAGCAAGTCTGGAACGGCCATTTCTTGGTTTAGGCCAGACTTGTACAAATTGATCTCTCGAATCTATAAAGTGCTAACGTGCAGCACATTTGTTTAGGGTTTAAACCATTTTCTCACTCACTTACCGAATTTACCAAAATCGGCGGAAACGATTTTTACCCATAAACAATTGGCGACCACAGCGGGAGGATTGATCTATCGGCTACAATGTCACACTGTTGATCTCGTTCTTAGACCCAGATGTCAAGATGGTAGGGGAAGGCGACTCAATCCGAATTAACTGCCAGACGACCCAGTGACCAGTTGTAAAAACTACACCAGAAAACTGGGGACTCGCTGACGATTCTACCAGCAAAGCCACCTTTTACATGGAGGGGGGCGTGTTCGCAAAAACCTATGAAGTGAGTAAATTTATACTGGGCAAGATATGCGATCTGTTTTTAGGTTCTTAATAAAACCTGTCATACTACTGCGTCTTGTGACTATTGCTAGCACACACTTTCATAAAAGAAATATTCCTTTCAAAAAACATAATCAGAGTTATATTATCAAAACCATTCATCCCAGAAATAATCTGATATCCTCAAAAGCTACCAGCTATCTATCAAAACCGGTCGAACTTTGAACCAAACATCCGGTATGTTTTTTTTCAAAAAAAAAAAAAGAAGAACCTAAATGAAAGTTTAACAGAGAAACATTCAAGGAAAATCATCCAACAGAGGTCTGCTCTTCTTGGAGAAAGTCAACTTTGCATCTTCAAGAGCCGCTCTCTTCATAATTAACATCTTGGAAAGATTTTCGAGTTCGTCCTCCTGTCGTGCAATCTCCTCTACAGAAAAGTTTTCGACTGCTGCATCTTTCGACTTATGGATCTCAGCAAGGCCTTCGACAAACCACGAAGTGTTGAACTCCTTTTCTACACACACGTCGCGATGGTGCTCCCAGTTGGCAATAACGTCTTCAGAAATGGTGTGGCCAGTCACCTCACACATGTCCTCGATGGAAGATAAAGCCTCTTCCACATGCTTAACCAGCGCAAATCGACTAGTGATCTTCTTGGTTGTGGCCATATTTCCATACTTTTCCCATATTCTGGTGTACAACGCCTCATACTTATCCAGCACGCTGAAACCGCCAACCAACACATGACCTGGATAAGGAACCAAGTACGGGGGATCTAAAATGGCGCCTGCAACTGGCCTCACGACTCGCAAAGGGTTTTTTTCCATATCTACGGCAGCAACCTTCAGGGAATCATCCACCGTTTGAACCACATCGGTGCCCGACAATTGGCTAACTCCCATCTCCAAGTCACCGGTGGTGGTCACCAAGGGAAAGTTTTCGTGTGGCTCCACCCCAGAATTGTCCTCCGAACCGGATTCCCCATGCGAACTTGAGTTAGACATTTTTCAAAAGAAGAAACGGAAGAAGAAAGAAAAGAAGCGCGAAACTCACCGAACTACTTCCCGAAAAAGAACCAGTGCTGCCAGAGAAATCACTCTCACTTGTCGAACTTTCTCCTTTCTCTGACTCATCACCGCTATGAGAAGGCTCAGTGCCGCCGAAATTATTCGAAGAAATTGTTGTCTCCTGGCAACGTGCAAGGGAAGCGAAAGCATTAACACTACCGAAGCCCTGGAAGAGACAAGACACATGTTTTCATCATAAATTCACGTGTTTGAAACAAACCAATAAGGAGGCGACACATACCTGGTTATTAGAAGAACTGAAAGACACGAGAACTGCGGGAGGATCTTTTGAAATCACCCGGAACCCGCCAGCACGATTCTTCATTCTCTGTTCCTTTTCCAGGGAACTTTCCGAGTTGCCAGGAAACTTTCGCTTGGGATCTGTCAACATTGGATACTTCTTCAAAACTACTGGGGAAGGTTTACAACGAACATTCTCCACCACTTTATTTACAAAATCTTGAATCATAATGAACTCATCGTACCAGAACTCATTATAGCCAAAGGTCATCGAAGTTACTCTTCCCGTTTGAAAAAAGGGAAGGCGGATACCCGGATCAAGGGCGCTGGCATTGAGGGTTGCATGCAATGAATCCTTAGGAACCACCAGCTGGTAAGAAAGAGGCACCCCTTGATCGAAGCCCATGTGACGAGCAACACGGTCAATATTTTATGCAGCTATTTGGAAATACCCATGAAGAAAGACGACATATATCCGGGCATGCAGCTTTGAATAAACAAGTTTTAACCAACACTCAAGTTGCCGTCAGAAGACAAAGACATGATCGGAGCAGAAGCAAATATATCAATTTGAGTCACCGACCTATGGACCGGATCCCATGGGCTAAAACTGATTTCATGAGACTTATCGAGAAAACTAACCAAGCTCATGCCAACTCTTGGATGCCTGTTCACCCATCGAAGAATTCGGGAGCCTCCCCAACTCGCGGGAATCGAAGGCAACAGTTTCGTAGCATACTTCTCAAAGTGCTCCCATAACCAGGCTTGCAGAAAAGCAACGTCCACATATGAATCCACTTTCATGAAACCATTCGAAACTCGCATGTTCGCAACTAGGTGATCCAGATGCACATATACAGGGAATTAAGGAATAGCTTGCCGATGGGAAGAACTTCACCTTTTGCTAACTTCACATCAATCACTAGCAACTCTGGTCTTATTTCCTTCTTGCCAGAACCATCATAAAAAATGTCTCTAGACAACTAGAGAGCCATAAATTCCGCAACATGAAGATCACTGCTTTTCTGTTTAGGTTCCAGCTCGTCCGGAAACTATTGAGATATCCACCAGCTATAAAATAACCTTTCATCCTCTTTCCGGACATAATCCTTCGACTTCGAAGTGGAGTATTTTCGAGCTGAATCTCCCAACTTAGCGGCAAGGTCATCCCGCATCTTCTCCTCACCTTCAGACAATCGGATATTGAGATTCCCGGTTACCGGTTACCGGAAGATTCAGCAAGAGAACCACACTCTCTAAGGAGAAAGTTATTTCACCCCATCTACATATGATCGTATGGGTGTCCAAACACCATTTGGGGATGAAATCAACCAAGCCCGGGATATCCTTCCTAATATGGAGATTTACTGAAGCTCTGACAGCATCAATAATCTGCGCCCGAGTCAAGTTGGTATTTATGTGCTCCTTACTCACCATGAACTCAACCCATCTATCAAAAGAACGCAATGGGCTTTGACACATCTTGAAATCAATGTTGGAAGAAGAATATACCCCTTTATGAAGACAGAACTGTATGGTGTTCTCTGGGCGAACCGAACGTGTCTTCTTTTCATCTTCACCACCGGTTAACAAAATTAGCATGAAACTTGGGTGATTCTTCCGAACAGGTGTGAGGGGTTTGGCAAAAATTCATCATCCGTGTTTGGTTTGGAACTATGAACATCCTTCGATGAGGCGAAATTTGTTTCAGGTAACATCTTGTCGGATTTCTTCATAACATCTTAGTAACAAGATATCTGCACACGTAGAAAGACGAAATTATCTCCCTGACACATAACTTCACCCAACAAAAGGAAATCCTGGAGAAAAAAAAAGAGAGGGTGTATTCTCTAACGGGTTCAAAAACTGCACGCACAGTATTTTCTTCAGGTCTGAAATTCATATAGGCAATATTTCCTATGGGTTCGAAGTCATATGAAGCACATATATAGTATTCTCTACGGGTTCGAAAATGCACACGTAGTATCTTCTTCAAGGTTCAAAATTATATACGCAGTATTTTATACGGGCTCGAATGCGTCTATGGTATCCTTCTTCGGGTTCAAAATTATATATGGAGCATTATTCTACGGGTTCGAATCATATATGCAGTATTTCCCTTGGGTGCATATATACAATATTTTCTACAAGAAGCACGCCAATAAATCATATGCGCAATGTCATTGCAAGGATTATAAAAGAAAATGCCTACTTTTAGGGTTTGCACCTACATGAAAAGGGAAACAAGAGAAGTACTGGAAGACATACCTGGAAGTCGGTTTTCTTTGTGACTCTGCCGCTAGTATGAAAAGATGAAAGAACAAAGATGAGAAAAGGGGATTTTATATATATGGGCGTGGAGATTCTGAAATAGGGAAGGATTTCCTTATACCAAAAATCGTGCATATAAGGAACGGGCCCACAAGGGAGCCCAACTTCCCAACGTTTCCCAAGTTGCACCGGTCCCACCAATTGCGCCCAACTTCCCAACTTTGCCCAAGTTGAACCGGTCCCACCAATTGCGCCTAACTTCCCAACGTCGCCCAAGTCACGCCAGCTAGCACGATCAGCTTCCCACTCTGCGCCGGTCCAGCTAGCACGCTCATCTTCCCCCACCTTTCCCAAGTCCCGCCATCTAGCGCGATCAACTTCCCACTTTGCGCCGGTACCACCAGCTAGCACGCTCAGTTTCCCAACTCGCATCAACTTCTCAATACCGCCCAGCTTCCTGTCTCTCAATGACACTGACTTCCCAATTGTGCCAGCCTCCCGATTTGTGCAGAACTGCTAGAGGCAAGGATTCCAAATCCTATTTATAAAAAAGGTCAGACAAGCCTCCTCAATTCTCTTTACAATTTGTTGTTGATAGTTTGTCACCATATTATGCTTACCTCGCAACAAAGCTCATGTTCCGAGATAAGCAGGGGACTTAATGTTGAAGGTGGTTTTTTAAACAAAGGGTAAAATTGTAAAACCCCGAATAACCTAATGTCACCGGTGACACATTTATTAGGACATTTAATGCATGTAGTCAGTTATTAATAGGTGGTATTTTTTCAAATTAGGGTTACAACGAACAAAACCATAATTCCCCTCCGTGCCAATGACAAATCATGCCAGCCACACCAAAAGCGCCAAAGCATGCGAGCCATGCTAGCTTCACCTCCGTTCCAATGGAAAATCCTGCCAGCCACACCTAGATCAAGCTATCCACACCATGCCAAAGACACTCTGCCTTGGCCCTAGATACGCTAGTCACACCAAACGCAACAAATCATTCCAACCATGCTAGCCGCACCTCCATGCCAGCAACACCAAAAGCGCTAAAGTATGCCGACCATGCTAGCCGCACCTCCTTGCCAATATAAAACCATGCCATCCACACCTAGCCTAAGCTAGACGCACATCTGTGCCAATGGAAAATCATGCCAGCCACACCAAACGCGCCAAAGCATGCGAACCATGCTAGCCACACCTCCGTGCCAATGGAAAATCCTATCATCCACACCTAGCTCAAGCTAGTCGTGCCATGAAAAACACACTCAGCCTTGGCCCTAGCTGCGCTAGTCATACCAAACACGCCAAAGCATGCCAACCATGCTATCCGTACCTCCGTGCCAATGGAAAATCATGCCAGCCACACCTAGCTCAAGCTAGCCGCACCATGCCAAACACACACTGCCTTGGCCCTAGTTACGCTGGTCACGCCACGCCAAGACAAACACCCTTACCTTGGCCCTAACCACGCCATGCCAAAGTAGCGCCCGCACCTAGGATTGCAAACCATGCAACCATAGGCCAAATTGGTCACGCATGCCATTGGCACATGCCAACACGCTCGCTGGTAGCTTTTCTTACCAGGTCGTGGCCCTAATGGCCGACATGCCATTGGCACATGCCAACACGCTCGCTGGTAGCTTTTCTTACCACGCCGTGGCCCTAATGGCCGAGCATGCCAACACGCTCGCTGGTAACTTTTCTTACCAAGCCGTGGTCCTAATGGCCATGCATGCCATTGGCACATGTCAAAACCCACGCTGGTAGCCTAACTTGCAAACCGTGTAACCTACCACCAAGGCATTCCACACATGCCACACACGCCACTAGCAGCTCTGGCACTTCCACTTGCACTCAACGTACAACCTACCACCAAGGCATTCCACACATGCCATTGGCACATGCCACACACGCCACTAGCAGCTCTGGCACTGCCACTTGCGCTCGAGGTGCAACCCGTAACAAAGGCATTCCGCACATGCCACACGCGCCCCTAGCAGCGCCACTTGCACTCAAGGTGCAACCAACACTTGAGACATCATCACAAACTGGGGGATGCTTTCCATGGTCTTGGTTTGGCGGTCACAGCTTGCATCGTACACTACGCTCACATTAAGAAAGCGTGAATAGGAATAAAGCGGTCAAATAAATGAGGAAATAATGGTGAAAAAGTTTTCACCCATAAACACCTTGCGGTTACCACCTCCTCCCATTATTTCACCCTTTAATCTCTTCCTTCATGAGGCTAGGGTACGTTTCAATCTCGACATGTATAAATAGGTCTTACCTATTTCCACCACACAACAAGTCTTGGTCAGTAGAAAAATACAACACTCTCAGAAAATGCAACTTTGCAAGCTCTCCAAAAAGCTTTCATCTCTTGCAAGATTCCTAAGCTTTCACTTTCTGATACAAGTCGAGACACTACTCTCCCGTAATTATTCTGGTCTCAACACCTTTCTTTGCTTCCCTCCCCAAATCAACCCTTCTCCTCCACTTTTTGACCGAAGCAAGTCTGGAACGTCCATTTCTTGGTTTTGGCCGGACTTGTACAGATTGATCTTTCGAATTTATAAAGAGCTCACGTGCAACACATTTGTTTAGGATTTAAACCAGTTTCTCACTCACCTACCAAATTTACCAAAATCGGCGGAAACGATTTTTACCCATAAAGAAAAGGTTACCGCACTATTGCTAATTCTTAAAAATGCATTTTTAGTTGATGTACAAATTATATTGATGCATCTTGTCTATTTAGTTCTGAATTGTGACTGCGTTTTCTTAATGCAGATGTTGTTCGGTGGAATTCTGCAGATGTATCTCCAATAACGATATCTTGTACTCCCTCTTTTAATTTCTCGATTCGATATGTAGAAGATCAGTGTAAGTTTTCAAACCTGCAGATGTATCTCCAACACAGTCGTTTTCATATCGCCTTATCCATTCATGCCATTCATCCATGGTAGCCAGAACACTTGTATTAGAGTTTTGTATCTAAGTGGATACTTGCTTGTACAATCAATAACCTGCACACAATTGAGTTTCAGGTTTTTTGTACACACAAGGAAACAAAGATCAAGGTGAGTTTTGTTGTGTGGTGTTAACATCACTTAAAAGTCTCCCGTTGCTTTACAACAATAATTAGTCCATAATGTTTATCTTGTCTCACGTAATTTTCATGATTTTAAGGCTACATCTTTGAAGAAATTTGTATACCTTGTATTTTTAGTTATTGTTTCGGGTCGGGTTATACCCAGATTAGTTAACCATGTGGCTTAGTTTATTGTCCCCTAGCCTTAGCCTAGGTGGGTGGATTGAACTAGAAAGACTACAAGTTAGGGTGGAAATAAAATAATCAATAATAAAATTAATGGAAAATGAAAAGATAAATAAAATAGTTTAGAAAAGAAATTTTATAAGTTAGAAAACATAAGGCTAGGAGAAGAAGAAAGAGATGGATCTAGAGATTTTTAGAGAAGAAGGTTAAAGAAAAATCAAGAGGAGTTTGTAGCAATTGAGAGGTAGAATGTTTAATCCCTTTTTCTTTGTGTTTTTCCTTGTTATACTTTGATTTCAATTTTATTTATTCTTATATCATTAGGTTTCTGAAATTTTTATATTTAATTGGATGCATATTATTTATGATCAGACTTCTACTATAGGTATATAACATGATTGGGTATCACTAGTTAAAATTTGAGAGTATTCCACCATATATTTACCGTTGAAAGTTTGTTTCAATTTGGGTGATATTTTCTGAATTTCTGGACAGTTTCGCCTTGATGTGATTTTGATGTTCTTAGGAAGTCTTCATGATCTTAAAATGATTTGTGGTCTTAATAAAAGTTGTATATAAGCATCTTATATTTCATTGTGCTTTGGATTGGGTCAATTTCAGATTGTTATGAATTTATCATGAATTGTTTGGTAATGACATGTAATCTGCCCAGTTTTTAGGATGTCCTTGTAAATTCGATAACTTTTGTTTGAACCGTTGTTTTTCTGTGGAATTTAGATATGTTGTTTCTTATGGAGCTATGTATGTATTGTAAAAGTTTCAGGAAGATCATATGAATAAATCACCCAAATATGTATGATGAAAAATGGATGCAGTTAGCTTGTTTGTAGAAATGCTTTAAAGAAAATTATGTTCTTATGCCATGGTTGCTTGTGTTATGTGTAAAAACAATTTACAAAAGGAAATGAGTTCATGTTTTTCCGTTAGATGGAATATCGTTTCATGCTAATGGCGGGTAATGATCCCCGGGAATTAAATGGGTAATGATCCCCATGGGAACTTGTGTTTCCCAACCATCGATGGCGGTTGTCTGTGCCGATAAACGATAGGTGGTGTACGAACCAAGGTTTTCGTACTGTGAATGAAACGGGTAATGATCCCCGAGTGCATATGGGTATGATCCCCATAGGAACTTTTGTTCCTGACCATCGATGGAGGCTGCCCGTGCCAATAAACGATAGGTGGGTGTACGAACCAAGGTTTTCGTAACGTGAACTCAAGATTTGTTGGTGAGATGTGTTGAAATATAGATTAAATGATTTATTGGAAATATAATTGATTTTATAAACTCATGAGTTGAAACTTAAATGGATGAATTGTTAATTGATGTGTTAAATCCCAATTGGATGATTAGTGAACTCATGGTTTCTATGTGATGATATTAATACGTGAACAGATGTGTTGAATCATTGATGAATGACTTCTTGACAATTATTTTGGTGTTGTAAACTCATGGTTTGTTGTGACAATATAAATATTATTAGTGTTATGAACTCAAGTGTGAAATCTAATTGCATGAATTGTTGAGAATGTTATTGATGTTATGAACTCATGTCTTGAATCTAAATTTAGATGATTTGTTGGAAATATTATTGGCGTTGTGAATTCTGATTGGAATCTAAATAAGATAATTTATTAGAAACATTATTGGTAATGTGATTGTCAAATATAACATTGATTCGCCGAAGTCGTGATGTGATTCTTGGTATGCGTTTTTCCTTGACAAAATGATTATGTGTGCGCATCTTTAAAGAATTGAGAATGCATTCTATTGAGATGTCATCTCACCCCAATTGACATCCTTGCAGATATCAGGGTGGCGCAACGAAAGCTAGGAATGAGTAGCTTAGTGATTAATTTGTTTTATTGTATTGTTTGAAATGTAGTTGAAATAATATGTTTTGTTGAAAATGTTCTTAAAGATAATTAGTGGATTTATATGCTTCAATTCATGTTATATAAAGTGCTAACTATGTTTTGTGTAAAAATAAATTAGCATCAAAAATAAATATAAATTATATTTGTTGTAATAAAAAAAAATAACTAAGAGAAATAAGTATATGCATAAGTCTCTTCCCGACCCGTAACGCTTCGAGTTCGGATCTCCATACGAGTTTGACCCTGGTCCGGAACTCGGGGTGTTACAAGTTGGTATCAGAGCTTTAGGATTTAGATCTTGAATGGGACCGTAAAATAAAATATTTTTGTTGTATGTTGTTATGCATGCTTGTTTGGCTTGATTGATCTATTACTCGTTCCATGTTTTAAGTTGTATTCTTGCTTTTGTGGAATTGAATAGTTAATTATGGTATGCTGGATTGAATTGTTTTGTTGTTATGATGTTATTTATTTATGTGAAATTTTGAGATTTTTAGGTGTAGTCTAAATTTCAGGACGAAATTTCTTTTAAGGGTGGTAGAATGTAATACCCTGTATTTTTAGCTATTGTTTTGGGTCGGGTTATACCCAGATTAGTTAACCATGTGGCTTAGTTTATTGTCCCTTAGCCTTAGCCTAGGTGGGTGGATTGAACTAGAAAGACTACAAGTTAGGGTGGAAATAAAATAATCAATAATAAATAAAATTAATGGAAAATGAAAAGATAAATAAAATAGTTTAGAAAAGAAATTTTATAAGTTAGAAAACATAAGGCTAGGAGAGGAAGAAAGATAAGGAGCTAAAGATTTTTAGAGAAGAAGGTTAATTGAGAGGTAGAATGTTTAATCCCTTTCTCTTTGTGTTTTTCCTTGTTATACTTTGATTTCAATTTTATTTATTCTTATATCATTAGGGTTCTCAAATTTTTCTGTTTAGTTTGATGCATATTATTGATGATCAGACTTCTACTATAGGTATATAACATGATTGGGTATCAATAGTTAAAATTTGAGAGTATTCCACCATATATTCACCGTTGAAAGTTTGTTTCAATTTGGGTGATATTTTCTGAATTTCTGGACAGTTTCGCCTTGATGTGATTTTGATGTTATTAGGAAGTCTTCATGATCTTAAAATGATTTGTGGTCTTAATAAAAGTTGTATATAAGCATCTTATATTTCAGTGTTCTTTGGATTGGGTCAATTTGAGATTTTTATGAATTTATCATGAATTGTTTGGTAATGACATGTAATCTTCCCAGTTTTTAGGATGTCCTTGTAAATTCGATAACTTTTGTTTGAACCCTTGTTTTTCTGTGGAATTTGGATATGTTGTTTCTTATGGAGCTATGTAAGTACTTTAAAAGTTTCAGGAAGATCAGATGAATAAATCACCCAAATATGTATGATGAACAATGGATGCAGTTAGCTTGTTTGTAGAAATGCTTGAAAGAAAATTATGTTCTTATGCCATGGTTGCTTGTGTTGTGTGTAAAAACAATTTACAAAAGTAAATGAGTTCATGTTTTTCCGTTATATGGAATATTGTTTCATGCTAATGGCGGGTAATGATCCCCAGGAATTAAATGGGTAATGATCCCCATGGGAACTTGTGTTTCCCGACCATCGATGGCGGCCGTCCGTGTCGATAAATGATAGGTGGTGTACGAACCAAGGTTTCCGTACTGTTAATGAAACGGGTAATGATCTCCGAGTGCATATGGGTATGATCCCCATAGGAAATTTTGTTCCTGACCATCGATGGAGGCTCCCCGTGCCAATAAACGATAGGTGGGTGTACGAACCAAGGTTTTCGTACCGTGAACTCAAGATTTGTTGGTGAGATGTGTTGAAATATAGGTTAAATGATTTATTGAAAATATAATTGATTTTATAAACTCATGAGTTGAAACTTAAATGGATGAATTGTTAATTGATGTGTTAAATCCCAATTGGATGATTAGTGAACTCATGGTTTCTATGTGATGATATTAATACGTGAACAGATGTGTTGAATCATTGATGAATGACTTATTGACAATTATTTTGGTGTTGTAAACTCATGGTTTGTTGTGACAATATAAATATTATTAGTGTTATGAACTCAAGTGTGAAATCTAATTGCATGAATTGTTGAGAATGTTATTGATGTTATGAACTCATGTCTTGAATCTGAATTTAGATGATTTGTTGGAAATATTATTGGCGTTGTGAATTCTGATTGGAATCTAAATAAGATAATTTATTAGAAACATTATTGGTAATGTGATTGTCGAATATAACATTGATTCGCCGAAGTCGTGATGTGATTCTTGGTATGCGTTTTTCCTTGACAAAATGATTATGTTTGCGCATCTTTAAAGAATTGGGAATACATTCTATTGAGCTGTCATCTCACCCCAATTGACATCCTTGCAGATATCAGAGTGGCGCAGCGAAAGCTAGGAATGAGTAGCTTAGTGACTGAATTGTTTTATTGTATTCTTTGAAATGTAGTTGAAATAATATGTTTGGTTGAAAATGTTCTTAAAGATAATTAGTGGATTTATATGCTTCAATTCATGTTATATAAAGTGCTAACTATGTTTTGTGTAAAAGTAAATTAGCAACAAAAATAAATATAAATTATATTTGTTGTAATAAAAAAAAAAACTAAGAGAAATATATATGCATAAGTCTCTTTCCGACCCGTAACGCTTCGAGTTCGGATCTCCATACGGGTTTGACCCTGGTCCGGAATCCGGGGTGTTACAAAATTCTTTTGGTGAGTTATGGTGTAGAAGAGTATGTAGTAGTTGATTTTTTTTTATCAAGTTCGGTTGCATTATTTTTATCGAATTAGTCATTTTTCAAGTTACATTACTGTAACAAGTTGACAAATTTCCAGATTAGCAGTGTCTATAATAGATGCATGGAGACACACTCTTTGGGTTCTTAGAAGTGTATGCAATAGAAAGCTTTAATGCCAAATAGCCAATCAATCTATAATGCCAAATAGCCAATCAACCAAATCCCAGTAATTAAAACTAGAGAGCTCAGTGAACACTGATTCAGTTATACAGCAAAGATATTTCCTATAAACTAAATGATCAATTAGCTAGCTTATTCCTATATACCAATGTCAAAAAGCAATATCCAAAAGAACATCTATAAGATTCATTAGATAAACTGGAACGAAAATCACTTGGAATAAAAAGCAAAAGCATATGTCGGGGGTTTGGCAATCAATTTAGCTTATTTCTCAATGCAGATGTTGTTTGGGGAATTCTTGGTTTTTTTTTTTTTTTACACTATCAACTTGATATAATTTTGTTTTACAAATTAGGATTATGATAAAATTTGTCTGAACATCTCTTTTACGATTCTTTTTTCCTTTATAAATCTAAATCCGTGCAATCACTTAGTGGTATCGTTTCGTCAAGTTCTTCGGTCGGCCCTCCCACTGCAGCAACGGTTGTACTAGTATCTTATTGTCTAGGTGCAGTGTATGTACAAAGATTTTTATTGTTGCGCTTGCGATTCTTTCACCCACCCCACTTTAGGTGCTTTGGCAAAAATGAAATCTGGACTTTTTTTTTGTTTGAATTGCATTGTGGTTATGAAATAATTTGAATCGTGATAGTGATAACCACTCCGTTTTATGACTATTTAATCTCTTTGGGTCTGTTGTATGTTTAGGTGGAGAACGAAGTCGGCACCAAAGACATGTACACATTTATTTAAGGAATGCAAGTAGAATACGACCAACTTGCATGTTTATATAAGCAAGATAGGAATTTAAGTTGTCTGCTCAAAATGACGGCGCATGCACACGGCTTTTAGCCATGAAAATGTTCAACTCCCACAGACGGAAAAAAGTTTTTGAAGAACTCATATGTTTTACCTCAAGAAATTTGTTTTGCACCCCTGTTTTATTTGACAATTGATACTTTCTTACCTCAAAAATTCGTCTAAAAAATGCGGTTATCACAAAATTGTGAAAATTCGAGTTTTTCCACAAGCTGGTGATGAAAATTTTGATTATCACCAAAAAGTAAAAATTGAATTTATTAATGGGCTAGTGATGATGATTGCAATTTTTCCAACCGCAACTGGTTGCAAAATTTTCACCCCTCTTTTATTCGAAAAGAAATGATACCTCAAAACTCGTATGAAAATTGTGATTATAACACAATTGTTTTGTTGCAAAATTTTCACCCCTCTTTTATTCGAAAAGAAATGATACCTCAAAACTCGTATGAAAATTGTGATTATAACACAATTGTTTTCAGTAGGCCGGTGATGAAAATTATGGTGTGAGAATTTTTACAATTGTGAAAATTTGAATTTTTTAGTGGGCTGGTGATGATAACTGCGGTTATCATAGATATGTGAAAACTGAAATTTTTACCCAATTGTGAAAATTAAGGTTTTTCAGTGGGCTGCTGATGAAAATCGTGGTTATCACAAAAGTATGAAAAATGGAATTTCAGTAGTCCAGAACTTTCACTGGAAAGAAAAACTATTTTCACTTTCTATTTACAAATGTTAAAGTAGATTTCTTTAGGAATTATCATTAATAACATTATAAATATTTTGAAAATTTTCCGTGTGAAGATTTTAAATTCCGGAACAAACCTTAATTTAGGAATTAGTTTCGTGTTTCGACTTTTCAAAGCTTATGTAATCTAGTATAATACTCCATCCGTCCCATTTTAGATGAAGGTTTAGGTGTTTTCACAAATATTAAGAAAAAAAGAAAGAGAATATATATTTTCTAAATTTACCTTCATTAATATTTCTTAAAAGAAATAAAATAAAATATAATATTAATAGAAGATTTACAACTCAAAAAGACTATCATCTGGCAAGAAATTTGTTGGAAGCCTACCAACAAGCTGAGCTCCCACACCCTTCTGAATGACCACACCTAATCTATGAAAAAGAAATTCACCAACACGCGCATTAGCATCATAACTAGCAATGTAGCTACGCAAACGCTTCAGAAAATCTATGGTTTCATCCCCAAGTTCCCCCAAGGTGGTGAAGGCCAGTGTCCCAAAACTGTATCCCTGTGTTGTGCATTTCTCCAAATATTTGGCATTTTTCCGAGCAACGACATTCTTGATGGCAAGGCCTGGGCTGAAAGTACGTATGTCGCCACCTGTAAAGGGAGAAACACCTGTTACATCAAAACACATGTCCCGTCCATTATCCCAATTGTACACAAACACATCAGCTGGTCTAAGGGAAGTACCGTTGCTGGAAAGAAGCCCCAAGTCAACTTCTTTCCTAGCCGACACACCTGCGCGGTAACACATATCAGCAATAATATCACGCACTAAATCATGCCTAAACTTAAGACCAACCTCATTAGCACAATGGAGGGCATGATCACCAAAAACGTCCAAATCTCTCTTACAAAAGGGGCAAGAACCATCCACCTCGAAAAGGGGTATCCCTAGCCTATAATGGAGAATTGCACTGAATTGCCTAGCACCAATATGTTGACTGAGTCCCAGGATGGGAATTGCCATCAAAAAATCCCAGGCATGTTTTGTTTGGTTGCATTGCCAAAGAACATAATCACGCTCCGATAAAACATAACTAGTGGGTATGTTCTTCTTAATCGCATCAAAATAGATAGGTGCCAAGGAATTCATGGAAGGAGTGGCAACACCATCAGTGCAAAGAGAATGGACAACACCCGGTAAAGAGTTGAAGGAGTCGATGGCTTGTTGAAGGGCATGACCGCACCCACTGATACCAGTGTTCCTCAAAATGATGGACTGCAAATCATGGGTCTGCAAATTAGAGGCAAGAAAACAATAATGTTTGGTATCTTGCAAATCCTGGGCGGGGACCGCACTCCAACAATAATGTTTTTAAAAATATTTAAATCTTTGTTCCTCAAAATAATGGATTTGGGAAATTCGCAAATAAAACCGATTGAAGATGATAATAAATATGCAAATTAGAGGCAACAATAATGTTTCTTAAAATATTTAAATCTTTAGTTTTTAATTCCTAAATTTTGGTGAGAATTTGAAATTTAGTGGATTATTTAAAAAATTCATTTGGGAAATTCAGCTTATATTATATTATTTTACTTTCTAAGTATTGTGTGGGCTTGGCCGAAAAACTAGTCTTTGGTTTCATTTACTGGTTCACCTGGCTTCCGTTGGATGATTTTCAGCACACATCTCAAGACAATATATATAACCATATGATGCACTAAGTAGTAGCTTAGCATGTTAAGAATCAGGATTGTTTATTGTTCGGGGAAGTAAAGGAAGTTCAGTTCTGTAGGGCGATTTTTATCTTATCACCTTTCCCCAACCTCCATTGACCTTAAACCATTTTGGGTTTTAGGGTTTCGAAAATCAATATGTGAAGAATCCATCATAATTCCTGAAAAATGAATGATCCAGTCTGCATTTGTGATGGCTCTATCCAGTCTGGATCTACTTAACTCCGGGCCCATGAACATTTGAAGACCAAGTAAAAGACCTTCCTATATAACTCATATCATCCAAGCTTGACTTCTTGAATTAAATTAACATAAGGGAATCACGAAGAAGTATTCGCATAAACATTAGAAGTAAGTCTACCCCGGTTATTAGAAGAGATTCTATCATCTGGGGAAGAAAACAACCCATGGTTGTTTGAGATCTCTAATGTATGTCCATTGTCTTTCCTTGCTGTGTTGATATGAAGAGCCATACATACAGGTTAAGAACCAAGTCTGGTTTAGAAGGATCATCCCCGGTACGCTTTATAATCCAAGATTCCCAATTGATGACATTAAAATGAAAGCCATCCTTCCATAATAAAATTAGTCCACCCTTAAACCTCTAGAGGAAACTAATTTATGATTTGGGAATCTATATTGTTTAATTAGCCTAAGCATCTTATCTCTCCTATCTTTTTTAAATGAAGACTATATCGATCATACCTAGATATAAGGTCTTTAAGATGGTCTCTAGTTTTTTTGTTGACGAAACCTTGACAATTCCAAGCAATAAGTCTCATGTTTATTGCATAATACTAGAGTTGAAAAATTCAGAGCTAGTATTAAAAAGAATCAAACTATAAGACCGTTTTAGATAAATAGGAAAGAAACAAAATTTTGAATTAAAACAAAGGTCGGATAAGTGAGAAAGTACCTCAACCAGCAGATCCCCCGATTGAGCAAATGGTTTTTTCTGTCTCAAGATATCGTTTGTCATTTTCTCCAGTCTCGACCCCAACCATTATATCAGAATTTGCGATTGAAGTAACATCACCCATAGCCCCACCATGACTAGCAATAATTGGCCCTTGAATAGACGGGTTAGAACCAATGGTTTCTACAGGTTGGTTTCTAGCTCTTTTAACTGATCTTTCCTCAGCAGCATCATTCAAACTTTCATTTTCCATCCCCGTATCAATTAAAACAATCTCATGACTTATTTGGTCCTCATTATTAGCATTTTTATTCTTACAATGCTCTTCATACTCCTCTTCTGTCATTGCTCGTTCATTTAAAAATTCACAGATAGTATCATCATGATCAATTATGTAGCACTTTGGGCACAGACTATGTGGTTGCTTCAACCAGTGGTATCTAATCCAGACGGGTTCACCATGGTTTGAATTCCACCATTCTCCTCTTTTGAGTGGTTCAGTAAGATCAATCTCAATGCGGGCGAATCATGTTGCCACCTTGGCCTCAGTTCCTTGGTTCAATAGATATTTTCTTCCCCAAAATTCATAACCGCTTCATGATGATGTTTATATTATATTTTAACTTTCTAAAGCGAGAAGAAGAACATTCCAATCACCTGGCTTCCGTTGGATGATTTTCAGTTTTCTATATACTTATCGAGGTGGTTACACTAAAATCTCAAGTCAATCATTGTTTAGTTCTTTTGGAATTATACTAGAGGGAGGGAGGAAGGAATTACAGAGCAATCATGGACGGTAAGAATGGAATTTTTTTCTCCTAATTTAAAAAAACAAATTCAATTTTTTTTTTGTTTTCCGTTTTACTCTACAATTTGTTGAAATTGAATCTTTGTATGTCTAAATTGATGGGTTTTATTTGTTTTTTTTTTGTTTTTCAGTTGATTCAGAGCCATCAATGGAGGAAACCATTTTGGTAGGTGATGATTTAATGACAGGACCACCATCACCTATCATACCTCCAGAAATTGCTTCCCATGTTCTTCAAGGTGTTGAAACTTGTGATGGGATTCTTAGGAATTTCTTCTTATGTAAGTTTATTTAAATGATTCTGTAAACTGTTTATAATTTTGATTTTTAGGGGTTTAGGGTTTAAGGCTAATTGCAAATTGTCTTTCTCTAGGTTTGCAAATCAATGACATTGAACCATTTTGTCAAGATGAGATTGTTATATACAAACAATGTGTCGATAAACGGGTGAGATTTATGTTTCTTTATGTACCTTATTGCTTGTTTGTTGAGTTTCTTTTTCTTCATTTCATCTGAAAGTGAAGATTTTGAAGACTGGTTTGTTCTGGTGTGTCAATTTGTTGCAGGATAAGATACTGAGGCAACGGCTTCGAGAGAGTGAGCATAAATTGGGGCTATCAATGCCATTGGATGACGCCAAAGATAGAGCTACTCACCTTCAGTCAGAAGTCACATCATTGGAGAGGTAAATCTCTTAAAAATGGGATATGTGATGACAAAGACCTTCATAGCTGCACCGCAATGGGTAATTATCATTGAAACAATCTGTTAAACCCTTCTTGGAAAGTCAGTCCATTGAACTGTGACATAATTTTCCAGTCATCTCAATGCTATTTGTCGCTAACATGTCAGTTCTAAACGAAGCTATGGGTCTCAGTTTTGACCTTAAACTCTCTCGGCTAATTAGTATTCATCAGTTGCCCACTGAGGCTGAAGAGCATTGTTTATTCTTTACCATTCTTGCTTACATTTCATTCATTAATCGTACTTGGTGTCTAATCTAATCTTTTTACAGGCGCCTAATTCTTGCAAGTGGAGCTGAAGGGATGGATGGGTTTCGCCAGAGATGGAGTTTGCATGGTCGCCTTGAAGACACTAAGTAACCATTATTCTCCTCAATTTTTCTAACTATCGTCTTTTCAAGTTTCCTTGTTGGGGTTGACCTCACTTGATGTTTGCTTGTCGGTGTTGATCGCCTAATGTTACTTGTTTTGGGTTCTCTGCAGAAAAAGATTAGAGTCCTTAAAGCAGGGAATGGAGAAGAGAGAAAAGAAAGAAGAGCCAACAAGTTCAACCACCACTAAAAAAGGTTGGTTCTCTTGATAAAACAACCGACAACATGTGTCCCAGAACTTGCTGAATTTCGTCATTCCTTGTAAGAAACTTGCATAGATTTTTCACTAGCTATGTAAGCGATAGCTTTTGTGTTATTTATATATTCTACGTCTCAGTGTGAGCTATCAACAGTTCATGATTGGAGTTAATATGTGGATAACATTACGTCTAGGTGGAAGATAGACAGATTTGACAAACAGTGCTGCAATAAAGTCTGTATCTAAACATAGTGTACTTGTTTGGTCCTTCCAATTTGTAATAGGAGGGAGGTCTTATGCGCAACAAAGTATATTTTTTATTTGGCAAAACACATGAACAATCGTTATTTCAAGGTAGAAATTGAGATATATTTTGTATTTTTCTTATAGTCTTTTACATTCTTTCCATATAGATCATTATAGCTTACATCTACTGCTAGTAGTTCACTTTTGAGCCTGGACTCTTGTAGAAATTGAACCTCCTCTGAAAATTTAACTTGTTTCAGAGATGTAACAGTGTTTACAGAGATAGCCCAACTTGTGAAATCACAATTGAGCTAGTTTTGTAAACTCATTAGATAGTTGATTAGGGCTAAGTCTCACATACATGATGTTTTGTTATGCTGGCTCTAACTTGTCACCAGATCAATTCCATGATCAGCACCAACAAGATATAAGTTACCAGTAGTGTCCAATACTTAATTTTGAATTCTCACCACTTGCATACCCCGGAAGATGATCCATAATGGATATAGCAACTAAACCATCAGTCCGTCTAGCAGATAATTTGTAGAAGCCAAAAGCAAGGTTACCTGAAGGAGAAAGCCAATAAGGACCTAGTATCATTCAATGAAAGAGATGAACCTCTTATTATGTTGCTGCTGATAACCTCAACATTGTTATCCGACGAAGAAGATGATTCAACAACTAGTAAAGGAAGAATTATTAAGAATAAGGTGAGAATTACCTTATTCATACACTAACAACTTCATGGTTTTGGATGAAACAAAAGTAACAAGAGAGAATGTTGAAGTAACTAGGATTAAAACAAGTCAGACAATTGATTGGACTGCAGAGCTGTGAAACGTAAACAACACTTGAGCCTTTTAGTCATATCCCAGTCGCACTGATCAAATTCCAGATAAAGGAAAACTACTAATTAACTACCAGACACCAAAATCCAACCAGAAATTAGTACAGAATGTTCTAAAAAAAAGTTTCACCACTAGACACCAAAATTTGTGTTGGGAAAGCCTACACAAAGGTCTTTCTTCGCTTGCTACAAAATTTTTCACTACCAACAGACCCCAATATTGAACTAAGAAAGCCTACAAAAAGGTTTTTTATTGCTGCAAGAGCTACTTGATTGTTGATAGAGTATGCTCTTAGGATATATGGAATTTCTACAGGAGGAGCATACTCATATAGGAGGATTGACATGCTCCTCCTGCTTCATCATTAAGATTGGTCTGGCTTGGTTGTAGCTGTTGGAACGTGATTTCTGAAGTCTCACAATCACCACCGCGGTCATTAATGAACTCTCTTCTCACTGATGACGACGCAGCTCCATAGTTGGGCTGTTGATCTCGTTCATTATTGGCAGGAACTGCAGAGAAGAACTGTTGCTCCTGTTTTTGAGCCTAAGACCAACCAAACAAGGACAGAAATTCTCAATCAGATTTTTGAAGCAATAGCATTCGCGCAGTCATATTACGCGTGAAGCGTCCACGCTAAAGTTCAAAAAGAAAACCTCTGGAGAACATAATTGGATTGACACTTACATATTCAGGATAATGGTCTCCTTCATTCTCAGCAGGAACTGGATAGTAGGGCTCCACTTTTTTAGCCTAAGTCAAACCCCACAGGAATTTATACAATTAAACAATTTAGAACTTTTAATCAACCACATCAGTAATGTTATGTAGTACTAAAGCCTACATGTTGTAGTTCGAAAAGAAACGAACTCTTGGCGAACATATATATTATTGTTGAGTTTGAAACTTACATGTACTGTGCGGAGGAGACGTTTCCGTGCTTCCTCTAGGCATCTAACCTGAAAAATAGAGCAAAATGATGCAAGTCCTTGAAGTGCAGCGAACAATATACGAATGAAAACTATAAGAGAAAGAGGGAATTTTTTTTACTGTACTTACTTTTCGGCGGAAGATATTGGTCCGACTGGTGAACACATGCTCCTGTTACTCAACATCAACAGATCAAACTAGTTAGCTTAGAGTGAAATGCCATTTTCTTTTTGTCAGATTAAGGTACGAGTATTCACAATGAGTCAGTCAGTTACTCAATTCCTGTACTAGAAGCTATAAATTCATCAGGCAAACAAAAATTCAATTTTCAATTGAATAAACTGCGAACATTTAGATGGCAGTTCATATCAAAATCTTCAATATTTAGGGGCACTCAACGAAACAAACATGTGCAGCTGAACTTATCATGGAACTCCAATAATGCATCGGTTACACAAAGTTGCTGACCTCTAGCTAAATAGGCACCAACATAAATACCCCTTATATCGATCCAAAAAAAAAGCATAAATACCCCTTATGTCAGATAATGGTTTGTATATGCTTAATCTGAGTATGCCACAATTTCTGGGAATGGGCACGATATCTAAACAAAACGATCAAGTAAAAAACCACTATACCGACTATAGCTCAAATGTTAACAATGTTCTACTTGGTGAATTGAAGCTAGGGGCATATAATATTGAAGAAAACCCCTTACAAAAATCATTACGAGAATGTTTGAAGCACGCTTAGAAATAACATTGCAGATTTTTATGCCATTACATTTACCTTCCTTTCGCGAAGGATTTTCAAAGACCCAGCCAAATCTTTCTCAAGGCTGCCCAGTTCTTCAATGCTTAATTCACTCAAATCATCTTGTCCAGTCCTCTGTCTATTGCAAACCATACCCACAAGTAATGAATATCATTCATAATGAACTAGAAAGCAATTAATAAATATATCAAGGGTCAAAATAAGAACTTGTAAAATCCATTCATCATTTACCTGATCTCTTTCTTTAGTCTACATCCAATCTCCTGCTGTGTTTGCAATTCTTCTTCCAACGCCTATGCAGCCCGATTACAAACGATTACTTAAAACATATAAACAAACAAAAACAAAGAGACTAGAGTAGTAATAACCTCGTGTTCAGCTTCCCATAGATCTCTACAAGTCTCCCTCTGATACCTATCAACAAACTCCTTCAATCTATACAAACAAAACAAAAGAAAATCACAATCATGTATAGAAAGATACCATGAAGTTTGTGAGTTAGTGAACGAATGAACTTACGTAGTAGAAGGACTGACATATTCATGAAGTTTTCCAGTATTAGAAAACATGATGACACAAATTTGAGCATCGCAACGAACTGTTAGTTCATGAGCTTTCTTCATAATCCCTGACCTTCTCTTTGAGTAAGTTGCTTGTCTATTAGGTGTCTTCTCTATATACTTTATCTCTATCTTTGCTCTACCCATATTTTTAGATCTTTTACAAGCTAGAATGAGAAAACTAAGCTAGGGTTTTATGGAATAAAGCTCCTTTGAAGTTTGAACACAGAAGATATTGAGTGGGGGACTGTATGAAAGGAAGGGGTACAAATGGATGAGAAAATAAGGAGAAGACAAGAGTTACATATTTGGTGAGCGGCGAAAAAAGTTGTTTGTACAGTTTCTCAGTTGGGAGCATTTTGTTGTGATCATCTTAGCTCATTACACAGAAAACAAGCAAGGTACTAGTGGTGGTGGTGGTGTATTTGGCACAGTGCGCAGGGTCTGCAGACAGTAAATGTGTCCGTATTTAATTTCACTAGACCCATATAGTACTCTTATGAAACAAACATCCCAAAAGTTAACTAATTTTGTTGTACACCCACAAGACAGAGACTCGTAGAATTCAGAAAAGACAGTGAAGCAGCATTATAAAGCTAACCTACCAACTATACTTATTCAGTTAGGCCAATGCACTTATTAACCTGGCTTGACTGGGGTATACCCAATAAGACAAAATATGGTCATTTGGAAGTAAAATAAGCCACCCCTTAATCATATATTTTCTAAATGGCTAATATATCCTTGTTTCATTAACACTAAAAATTCTAATTAGGTTAATTAATTGAGTTAGATTGATTAATTGAGTAAATTAAAACTTATGAAATGAAATTTTGTTTTAGATTGAACTTATTTGGGAAGATTTTTGATGAAAAAAAATTGTTTTGAGAAAATCTTTTGCAACGGAAATGAAAGCACACAATCCAAACACTTCTAAAAAGGGGATTGCAAAGCTGTTGTATGAAATCATACTCAAAATTAGATCAAAAATCAACACTTTCAGTTCTGAAAGTATAAAAAGTCGGCAAGGTCGACGAATGAAGTTCATGCCGGCCAAATGACCATACTTTTGGCCTGCATGAACTTCATTCGTCGACCTTTTCAACTTTTTTTTTTTGACACACAGGAGACGACGGAAAAAATTTATTAGCCGGCAAGGTCTTCAAAAAAATACCCTGCCGACTGTTGAAAATACCCTCCGGCTGTTTCAGAAAAATGAATTAGCCGACAAGGTTTAAAAAAAAAATACCATGCCGGCTGTTTATTAGCCGGAAAGGTCTTCAAAAAATACCATGTCGTCCGTTTATTAGCCGGCAAGGTCTTCAAAAAATACCATGTCGGCCGTGTATTAGCCGGCATGGTCTTCATAAAATACCCTGCCGACTGTTTAAAAATTTACAGTCGCCATGGCTATTATGAAAAGTCGGCAAGATATGCATGTTACGACCTTGCCGTCTGTATTGGCCGGCAACGTCTTCAAAAAATACCACTTAAAATTTTGTTGAATTTTTTTACAATGGCCATGGTCATTATGAAAAGTCTCATGCAAGATATGCATGTTACGACCTTGCCGGCTAAAAACACAGAAATCACAATTTTTGATTTCTAATCCAATATAACAGTCAAATCACACAACACAATGATGGGTTTGAGTTTAAACATCATTTATAGTCTTCTTTTCGTCCGTAGAATCAACAATTTTTTTTGGAAAATCAATATTGATTTTTATATGGCTTTGGTTGATGGAAGATGAAGATGAAGAAGAAGAAGAGAAGATTAAGAGTTGTTTATTTTTTTAATTTTAGGGTAAATGAAATTAAGAAATGAGTTTAATTTAAGATTTAATTAGTTTAAGGGTATTAAAGTAAAATCACCCTTTGTAATAATGACACACCATGTCCCCTTCAAATTGGGTATACCCCAGTTAATCTGTGTATACCCCAATCAAGCCAGGCTTATTAAGGTTGGCAAGGTTTTTAATAAAATCTCATGCCATTGAAAATCTTATCAAGTTGGCAAGGTTTTGAATTACCGTAAACCCTTTGCCAATGAATCAATACTGTCTTAGGCTAATATGAGGAAGCATATTTTGAATTTTATTACTTTATGAGGCATTGCATTTTAGTAATAAAATCTATTCAAAAAACTTTATAATATGGCTTAAGCATTTAAAATTCTTTTAGATTTAAAAAAAAAATACAAAACAAGAAATTAATGACAAAACCAAAATGTAGACATTAGAAACCTCAATATGCTACTAACACCCCATTCTGTATCATAACACAAATCTATTGTTATTTTCGAAGTTTTCAATTCTCTCCACCACCTCAAATACAATTAATGGTTTGCCAAAAAAAGAAAAACCAAAATAGAAAATAGGAGGCGAAGGTGAAGCGATCGTTTCCAGTGAACAATTGTAATGCATTCTGTTTCACATCTATAAATAGTATTTTCAATCTTGTCGGCATGCGGCATGAAAATATTCTTTATAGGAAATAAGATTAAAAATAAAAAAACTCCCTCCGTCTCAAATTAGATGAGCTAGTTGGTTTTAAACTTTGTCCCTTAATAGATGAGTTATCTCTCTAATCAAAGGGATATTTCTAAAACTACCCTTTTAATCAATTATTGTTACTATAAGAAATATGTATAATTTGATAGTCATGTTTATATTCGTTACATAAGTGTTTTAAAATGATTTTCAACGGTATAAAGTTTACGAAAAACCGTGGTATAGTTTAAGAGATAAATCATTTCTAAGTTTTACTAATTATTATATATAAGGGTATAATTAAAAAAAAATACTTAAAATACCCCCTTTAGCCTGACTGACATTTATCACATGTGCGTTAATCACATGTGTTATGCCAAATTGTCCAGGACATTTCCCAAAATCCTTTTTCACGTACTCTTGCAGCTTTCCAACGTCGATCATTCGCTGGGCCTCGATCTGTAAAGAGCGGAAATTCTCAATCTTGTGACCATGGTCTTTATGGAACTTGCAGTATTTTCTCCTATCACGTTTATCACGTGTTTATGCTGGCAAAGGATGAGGGAGGCTCAAATCCTTGTTGATTTTCTCATACAACTCTGCAAGATGTATGTTCAACAATGTCAGCTTCATATCATGCTATTTATGGAATCCAGTTCCCATTCGTTCACCTTGGTTCTTCTCTCGGACTTCACCTCGATCATTATACTGGCCGCTCAAACGATTCTTCGACTTGTCATTCCTCCCATCTTTTGGACGATTGGATGATCTGTTAACATATCTCGTCTCTCGAGCTTTGAAATCATCCTCCACTTGAGCATACTCTTCCACTTGATCATATAGTCCTTCCAGAGTCTTTGGTGGTCTATTGACCAAGGAAATGTACACGCTTCTTAGATGGTACTGGTACGCCAGCTTGTAAGCTTCGATGACAATTTGATCGTTGGAACCATCTACATATGCTAACTCTTGCATGAAGCATCGAGTAAAGTGTCTTATTCTTTCCTCCTTCCGAATTCCTAGAAGGAACAAATCATGGCATCCCTTCCGATCACGTCTGTTGTACTTGTAGTGGGAGCAGAATTCTCCGACCAATTCATGGTAAGTACCGATCGACTGTGCCGGTAGTTTATTGCTCCTCCAGCAAACGACTGCGGAAACATTTTGCACATCAACTCTTCACTGTCCTCCCACAAATTCATGGCAGTTTCATAGTGTAAAACATGCTGATTAGGATCACCTATTTTCTCGTCGAACTCTGGTAGTTTCGGAACCTGAAAATTCATTGGCGATCGGAATTTTATGATATTCAGCTTAAAAGGGGCTCCTGCAGATCGATGCAATCGGTCTATATTTTCTTCTCTTGAGTGCTTTTTCGATATTAATTTCTCGATCATCTTGCAAAGGCGAGCTTCTTCTATTGCGGCCACATCGTCATCCGAGTAACTGTCTTCCTGCTCATAATCTTGGTCCTCTGGAATATGAGTTTTACATTTTATTCTTTTCCTTTGGGATCTAGTAGGTTCTTTTCCATCAATGCCTTGCTTCGAACGAGCATTGTAATCATGCGAAAAATCTCCATCATCTTGACAATCTCGAATATCATCCTCATCATTCCTGAGGCATTTTGAACCGGTGTTATTTCTGGCACACTCTGCTGAGTTGCAGCTGGTCGGGTCCTTGCTTGGAGGGGTAGTAAACGCCTTCGTTTAGGTAGGTCTCCAGTGACCAACATATTTTTCTCTGGCCTATCAAGATCAATCATTTCTCTATTACGGTCTGCAGCTTGTGGGCTAATTCGACTTCCAAGCCGCTGCCACACAGAACGACCCATCTGTTTGTTCAGATTACCAGTCCTATGTCGAGACTGGTTCTCACGTTCCAATATCAGGAGAGCGTTCTCCTTCTCCAAATCGTTCATCCGATTGCGCAACAATTCTTCCTCTGTACTAGGAGTCGCGGTGCGTCCATCTCGAAGGTCCTGTCCATCGTCATTCCTCCTAGGCGGGTTACTGAACACATGCCCCCTGATTCCTTCAACTTGTGGGTTTTCCCCATCAACATCTATTCCATCGTTATCGATCACTGGTTGTTTTTCCCATATTTGACAACATGAGTTTTGGTAGTCTTGAGATGTACCTCGGTGGGTATGACTGCCTCTATCCCATATGCCAATGTAAATGGTTAAAATCATGTGGATATTTTTGGGGTTTTTCGATAGGACCATAAGACTCCAGGGAATTCTTCTGTCCATTTTCCCTTTGCCTTCTTCAACCGTTTCTTGAGATTGTCCATAATATGCAGTTGGTCGCTTTGCCTGCCCGTTTCTCTGAGCATAGTAAGGAGATGATAAATTGTGGAAAATATTCAGGTTCTTGCAAAGGTATTTGATCACCCCGGAATCGAACTGCTTCCCATTTTCTGATATTGTCGCGTCTGGGATTCCAAATCTGTAGACGATATTCTCCCATATGAACCTTTTTTACATCATGTCTGGTAACGTGTACTAGTGCCACTGCTTCGACCCATTTGGTGAAATAGTCAGTACCGGCTAGTACGAATTTAACGCCTTCAGGAGCTTTGGGAATTGGTCCGACGGTGTCTAACCCCCACATAGAGAATGGCCAGGGACTAAAAACTGGATGCAATTCTTTGCGGGCCTTTTAGGAACTGGAGCGTGCTCTTGGCATGGCACGCATTTCTGCGCGTATTATTTAGCATCTTTATGCATATATGGCCAGAAGTATCCCTGGGCAAGTATCATGTGCGCGAGACTGCGCCCTCCATAATGGTTGCCCCATATTCCTTCATGAACCTCCGCTAATATCTGTTGCCCTTTTTCTGCAGATATGCACCGCAAAAATGGCTCCAAAGCTACAGGTTTGCGGTACAGCTATCCCTCGATCAATTAATACCTCCAAGCATTCTTCTTCACTTTTGAAGCGAGATGCTTATCTTCTGGGAGCTCACTAGTTGTCAAATACCGAACATAAGGTTGATGTCAGTCTGAAGTGTTTTCAGCAGGACTGCTTGAATCATCTATCACTGGACTGTCAACATCCATATTGCTATTAACGTTCTCGGTATCCCCCTGAGCTGATATAGTTTCCTTCTCGCCCCCACTAGCGTGTTCGAGAGCCATAACAAGGTGGCTATCGGATATGCTAGGTAACTCTTGAAAATCCACTACAACGAAACGGGTGGTATCCATTTTGACTACGGTAGAAAGATATTCTAAAGCATCCGCGTGCCAGTTTTCCAGCCGTGGTCGCTGCCCAATGGAGAACTGGTCGAATTTATTTTCCAGCTCTCTCATATGATCCAAATATAGGGCCATCCTCTCTTCCGTGGCTCTGTAGGTCCTCATAAATTGGTTAACTACTAGCATGGAATCAGTTACCAGCTTCACGTTCTTCGCATATAACTATTTGAGAGCCTTTAAACCGATAATTGCAGCTTCATACGCAGCTTCATTGTCTGATGCTTGAAAACCCAGCCTGGTTGCTTTCTCGATCCTCGAACCTTCAGGAGTAAGGATAACACATCCAACTCTAGCTCCACCAATATTTGATGGCCCGTCAATAAATACGGTCCATAATGGTTCTAGTGTATCGATCTCCATTGCGGACTCGCCCCCAGTCTGATCATTGACTGACTCTATGGGTTTGAACAAATCCTGTTCTTCTCCAGCAACCGTTTTTATATCGTCCACATGAAAATCTCCTAGAAGTGCATCCAAGGCGTGTCCCTTCCCTGCAGTTCTGGTTTCGTACTTGATCTCATACGCCCCAAGAAAATTTGACCACATGGCTAGTTTATTGGAATCATCAGCATGTTCCAGGATTCTCTCAAGCGGGTATTCCGAGTAGACTACAATCTGCCTCCCATGGAAATAAGGCTTGAGGCGACGAGATGCATGCAACATTCCGAGTGCTATTTTCTCAATTTTCTTGTATCGTGTTTCCTCCCCCGTCAAAGACTTACAGATGAAGGAAACAGGTTTTTCATGAGGATCCGTAACAAACCGCACTGCACTTACAGCGTTCTCATTTGCAGGTAGATAAACTCCGATAGGTTTTCCAGTTTTTGTACCCACCAAAACCGAGGGAGTTGACAAATACTGCTTGATCTCATCAAAAGGATTTTCACACTCATCGTCCAAACAAAATTCATTGATTTCTTCAAAACATCAAAGAATAGCTTGGATCGATCTGACAAGCGTGCAATGAAATGGTTTAAAGCTACTAATCGCCCCGCTAAGTTCTTGACCTCCTTCTTCGTTCTTGGGGATGGAATTTCTCTAGTGGTTCTGATTTGTTCCGGATTCGCCTCGATTCCTCTTTGCATCATCAAGTATCCAAGGAACTTTCCCGATGACATCCCGAATGAACATTTCGCTGGATTGAGCTTCATTCAATATTGTCTCAAGATATCAAACGTCTTCTGCAAATCAAGAAAATACGACTCTTTTTGCTCAGATTTCACTACCATATCGTCGATATATACTTCCATCGTTTTTCCAATCATATCCTTGAACATATGGTCTACTAGATCCTGGTAGGTCTCACTTGAGTTCTTTAGCCCGAACGTAATTACAGTATAGCAATAAACTCCTTTGTCAGTCATAAACATAGTATGCTCTTGATCTTCCTCGAACAACGGTATTTGGTTATACCCTGAAAAGCCGTCCATGAATGACAGTCTCCCATACCGTGAAGTTTTATCCACCAAATCCCTTATCCATAACAGTGGGTATGGATCACTCGGACATGCGTTATTCAAATCAGTAAAATCTATAAAGACGCGAATTTTACCATTCTTCTTTGGAACATGTACGACATTTGACAGTCAGCGAGGATACTGCACTGGTCGAATAAATCCTTCTTCCAACAACTTTTCGACTTATGCAGTAACTATATCTTTTTTGCCTTGCGCCATATTCCTGATTTTCTGTTGGACTTGATGGAACTTCTCATCGATATTTAGCATGTGGTAGGCTACATTCGGATCTATCCCAGGCTTCTCAGCAAAACTCCATGCGAAAAAAATCGGCGTTTTCCATTAGCAATATAATCAAACCATCACGTTTAAGTACAGGTAGATTTGCCCCTACGAACATTATTTTGTGCTCCTCATCTCCAATATGGACCTCGATCAGTTTCTCGACCGTTGGGGGTTTAGCTGCATCCTCTCCCCTATATGATTTTGGAAGGAGAGGATTATATAATTGTTATTTTTGATTGACTCGCATGATTTGGTTGTCGCTAACTTATGACTTCTTGTACTCATACATATAACTCTCGTGACACTTGTGGGCGGCCATCTGGTTTCTTCTAACTTTCACGACTCCTTCAAGGTCAATAAACTTCAGACATTGATGATATGAGGATATGACTGCACCGATCTCATGAAGCCAGTCTCGTCATACAATCACGTTGTAGGGGGGTCGATAATCAAGCAACAAGAAATTGCCTAAAACAGACTTGTCAGCCACTGTTATAGGTATCTTCACTTTTCCAATTGCATTTGTAACTTCGCCACTGAAACCGATAATTGGATTCTCATCCTCTTCGATCAAGTCGTGTGGGAGATTCATAGAGGAATAAGATCCTGAACACAACACGCTCACTGAGCTTCCCGTATCTACTAGAATTCGGTGTACACGAAACATGCTGATTCAAGCAGTTATAACGATAACATCATTATGTGGAGAATATACACCTATCATGTTGGTTAACTTTTTACTTTACTTTTTCATGAATTTTCTTGAAATTTATGACCAGCTGTGTAGTGGGTCTTTTTCATTCTTTTCATGATCAGCTGTGTAGCGGGTCTCTCCCTCTCTTTATATTATTTTATGATCAGCTGTTTAGCGGGTCTTTCTGTCTAGCTATTTAGCAGACATCTTTATCCACTATTTAGTAGATTCGTCTAGCTATTTAGCAGACTTCTCTAAACCACTGTTTAGTGGTTTCGTCTTGCTGTTTAGCGGACATCACTCTTTATCCAGCTATTTAGCGGATATATTCATTTTTTTGCTCGAGGACTAGCAAAATATAAGTGTGGGGGTGTTGATAAGCACGTAAGTGCTATATTTTATACCCATATTTATATTAGCTAGGACTTTATATTTTTGCTAACAATACTATTTTAGTGCTTTTGCAGAAAGTACTGGCAAACCTGATCATTGTTACAATTTGTGGATTAACAAAAATTGATAGGATCCGGGAAGAACCCTATATGTAAACCGAAATCGCACGGTGTCTACAATGCAGACAACGGCAAGTTTAGTGATGCTCGGTTTAGTGATGGTGGAAGTTTAGTGATGCTCGGTTTTTGTATGAAGTATTGCTGCTGGTAGAGAATTAAACAAATGGGTTCTTCTGCATATGTTGATTGTTTGAACTGTAAATGGAAGATTGAATCTGCAGGCAGAGATGGTTGAGATAATAGCCAGTAGTGGTGCTGGTTGTGAAGAACTTGGTGGAGCTCAAGAGTGAAAGAAAGGAGACGAGATAAAAGACTATAGACATCTGCGGATTGGTAGAATTTGTATGGGAAGCTCGGATATGAATAAATATGATTGGTGTTGGATGATGACGGCAGAGTAGATCGAATCTCATGGTTCTTAAAGCTGGTTGTGGCTATTAATGGGGGTTGGTGTTGTAGAAGGTCATGGCCTTACAGGGTTCTTAGTAGAGATTGATGCTGTTATATAGAAAACGAGAAGTGTTGATGTGATTACAAGCTGCTTTTTGATGTACATTGATTAGGAAATCAGTAGTACAAAGTCGTGAAGCATTGAGTTGCTCTGCAGTTCGATGAATCAGCAACCTAACGACTATTCTAAGTCAGAAAACCATCTGAATAGATAATGTTGTTTCCTTACATGTTTGCGGATGTATGAATTTGATTGGAGATTATTTAGTTTATCAGGTGTGTTGGGAAACTTGGGGTTCGCTGTGAATGACAAGTGGGTCTGAAATGGTTTTGGTAAGTGGCGCTGTGTAAGGAAAGGATATCTTAGATGCTCAGGGAGAGGAAACTGAGTTGTGTGACCGAGATTTAAATTAAAGATTCAGAAAATGGCAAGTGGTCGCTGGTGAAATTAGGATTTGGAAGTTGGGTTCCGTTGTTTTCTTTGGGCCTGGACTATGAGCTAGGTATTTTCGCAGCACCTATATTTTCACTTTTCGCAAAATGAAGAGAGGCCGATTTTGGGAGGATTATCTTTGGTTTCTCTCTGTTGGTGACGGACGGAGAGGGGGATAAGACTGGTGGCTGTAGTGTTTCGGAGAACAAGAACAAGGGAGGAGGGAGGCGATATTAGTTTAATCTTTTCTCTATTGTTATCATTTTTGATGGGTTTCAAGAAACCCATAATCATGTCTTGCTAATTATTTTGTAACTAGGGTTTATTATTGAAACCACTTTGGGTATTAGGCAACTCTAAATTGAATGATATTGCAATAGACCATTATGATTTGAGTAGATTGATTTTTTAATATTGTTTATCGATTTATTGAAAATAGTTGTTGCTTCTCCGGTTCTTTACAATACAGTAACCTATGTGCTTCATTTATAGGATTGCAAATATATTTGTCTACTTATTTGATATCCCATGCTTGGGTTAAATCCTTTGATGGGTTATGCTTAGAATAGCCAGATATTATTGGTGAACCTAAATTTAGTTTCGTATGATTTCCTCGCTAACACAATTTGATGGTGCATGCTTGGGTTTAGTCTTTATTTGATGTTCCATGCTTAAGGTGTCCCAGTGATATTTGCGATTCTAATACTTATAATAGGCGATGTCAATAGAACGAACGATAAATAATTATTCATGAGTTATGTTTCATTTCAGTAATTGAACAGAATTAGTGGGGGATACGATAAAACCCTGGTTACTCTTTTTCCCATTGATTTTATTTATTAGTTTAATTTTATTATTTCGTTTTCAATTCTAAAAATATCAAAAACATCTTTTATTGCTGGTTACTCTTAATTGAGATATTGATTACAATATTTCCACCGCTCCTCGTAGAAACGACCCGTACTTGCCGTTGTCTGCATTGTAGACACCGTGCGATTGCGGTTTACATATAGGGTTCTTCCCGGATCCTATCAATTCTTTTTAAGCCACAAATTGTAACAATGATCAGGTTTGCAAGTACTTTATGCAAAAGCACTAAAATAGTATTGTTAGCAAAAATATAAAGTCCTAGCTAATATAAATATGAGTATAAAATATAGCACTTACGTGCTTATCAACACCCCCACACTTATATTTTGCTAGTCCTCGAGCAAAACAATGAATATATCCGCTAAATAGCTGGATAAAGAGTGATGTCCACTAAACTGCAAGACGGAACCACTAAATAGTGGTTTAGAGAAGTCTGCTAAACAGCTAGACGAATCCACTAAATAGTGGATAAAGATGTCTGCTAAACAGCTAGACAGAAAGACCTACTAAACAGCTGATCATAAAATAAGATAAAGAGAGGGAGAGACCCGCTACACAGCTGATCATGAAAAGAATGAAAAAACCCGCTACACAGCTGGTCATAAATTGCAAGAAATTTAATGAAAAAGTAAAGTAAAAAGTTAACCACTCCCCCACACTTAAACATTACATTGTCCTCAATGTAATTGAGTCATCCAACATAAAATTTTAGATGGGAAAATCATAATATAATATGTGAAAATAAACAAATTAATTAAAACAAGAAAATATAATTACCTACTGGCACTACAAGAAAACTAGGGTATTGCAACACCTCACTCGCGTGGCAAGAACCCATATTTGATGTAACAAAAACATTTTGCCACATTTATTTTTTGCCACACCAGTGGAAACAGCGCGCCTGGGTGGCAAAAAATTATAGCCACACCTTAAATACACTGTAGCAATAACTAGGTTTTTTGCCACACCGAATGGTGAGGCAATAACACGAGGCAAAAAGGTATTTTCTTATTTTTTTTATTTTTTATTTTTTATTTTTGATTTATGTTATTTGAAAAATCTATTGCCACACCAAACTGTTGAAGCAATATCGTGAGGCAAATTTATTTATTTATTTATTTATTTTTATAATTTTCAATTATATATATTTGAAAACTTTTTTGCCACACCATAAAAGTGCAGCAAGAAAACACTTGCCTGCCGCAAAAACATGCTATAAATTTTTGGGATCATTGTAATCATGTACAATCTGTACACAGTAAGAAAATTTTCATAAAAGAATTTCGTATCTAAAAATTTAATTGAAACAAGGAAACCCAAATTTATTATTAGGAAAAATTGTATTACAAAGTAGGGTGGTGAGTCAAAATTTACAACAAGAGAAAAAAAGAACAGATTAATTTACACAATTTGACTTTTAACATTAACCTCGCCACTCAGGAAGTAAAGAAACTTCATACTTCAAACTAGACATACTCCACGGTGAATCCATCCCAGTTGTCTATTCCTTTGCCCCATTCCTGCTGAGAAAATAAAAACAAACAACACCAAGGGAAAAGAAATAAAAAAATAACAGAACATCATCATGTCTAATGGAAGCTTGCGTTGTACGAGAAATATCATAAAAACAGGCATACAAGTATTATACTAACATACCGACAATTTTTACGTGTTGGTTAAGAGATCAAATTCTATTAATTCAAGATCAATTAGTTGCGATCTCTGCAGCTGCTTCCCAGGCCTAACAAGTTGCTCCTAGTACCTGTACGGATGCTCCCCAGATCTATTGAGCTTCTCCAAAGATCTCTAAGGTTGCTGCCAAGGTGCAATAGTTACTGCCCACGTACGCAAGGTTCATACATGAACGACAAAGCCAAGCAGCTAACTTGAATCATATTATACAATGCAAACAAATTACTCTCAATCTTTCATAAAGATCAAATAACCACTTTTAAATTTTAATGAATCAAAGAAATCTCCAGACAAAACCAAAATCTGATTTTAGTGCTACAATAACAAGCATACACCAGAAAAAATAAGACTTCGCACAACCAAAGAAATTTAAATTGACTCATCTAAACACAATCAAGTCAAACTAAGTCTCTGAAAATTGCCCAACCATTGCTTTAAACATAACCAGAGTACATCATATATTCTCAATTGGATGTGGAACAATATACAAAACCACAATACAAGAAACAATTCTCAAAAAATGCTACAGAAAAGAAGTGATACCGAATTATCAAGCAAGAATTTCTGGAGCTCATCATGATGATTATGAAAATAGAAATCTCCTCAGTGATAGATCACTAAACCACACCAAAACAGAATAAAGAAAACCCTATAGGACTTACTCTTCTTCATTTGCGTCAAAGAAACCCTAGAAAATATCAAGAACATAGAAACCCAAATTAAAAACAAAACCATCTTGGAATTGGAATTTCAGAGATAGAGTGAGAGATCCAGATAGGTGAATAATAACCTGATGTAAGTCTCCGGAGAGTGTCGAGAACAAAAACCCCCAAATCAACTAGAGCTGTTATGTAGATTTCTTTGGAGAGATAGTAGAGTGACGAGATTTTGTTTAACTTGAAAGTGACGAGGGTTTAGAAATATTTTGAGAAGATGGAATCGTTTTTTAAGGTTGTGAGAATCAATATTATTTTCTTATTTTATTGAGAGTTTTTTTTTATGAGAGAGAAAACTGAAATTTTTTATGCAAGTAGATGCGAAAAGTTTGGGCATATGGGCGAATATTATGGAAATTAGTTACCCTGTAGATGGAAATTAGTTACTCCGCGGAAGTAAATTTCAAATTTGGTTTTCATGAAAAATTTAAGGGTAATCAAGAGAATATTATAGAGGGAAAATTTGGTTTCCCCGAAAAAAGGAAAGAAAAATATTCAATAGATATTTTTAGTTTTATCTATGACGCAAAACGGGAAGTTAATTATATTTTTCTCAAATCTTTATACTTGTTGCCACATTTATGTGGCAAGAACTTAAACTATTGCCGCACCATTAAATAACATGAGGCAAAAACTTGTCTTTTGCTTCATCTAGTCGCGCATGTGGCAAAAGATCTTACTTAATGCCACACCTATTATATAGTGAGGCTAAAACCAATTTATTGCCACATTATTTATGAATGTGTGGCAAATTGGTGAGGCAATAGACCCATTTTCTTGTAGTGTGGAATATACAAATAAGACTCTACATATATCAATAACCTAAATATTTGGGGATCAACCCAAAACACAATATATACAATTAATGACAACCTCATACTCTCGCTGTAACAACGTAAAGATATAGAGACTATCAAAACGAAAGAGCCACCCCCAAACCTAATTTTTGCAAAGGACATATCTTCAGTAAAAAGAATTACCGACTCAAGTGGTTCACTGGGGATGGGAACTGAAACGATCTGGGAGTCATGCACAGGCAAAGAGAAGTCAAGAGATATAAAATAATCTAGTAATACTTGAGAACCACGCAATTCTAATCCAAAATTAGGAATCTTCTGAAAAGTTGTGCTAGCAATTCTAGGTGTATTAACTTCTCCACTAGGTTTGCAAACCTGTACTAAATCATCATCATAAACATCATAAACCTTGGAATCAATAGGAATATCACAATAAAGATAATTAAAAGAAACCTTATAGATAGAGTGTAATGTATCTAAGTCGTTAGACTTAACTACATTGTCCTCTGAATTAACACATTATTCATAAGCATCATTGTTATAGCACTGATATGTCACACCATCTAAAAGAATGGTGTCCTAAATCCTAAACTATTCCTTTTAAATAGGCGAGTGATCATTAACACAATCAGGAGTTGGACTAAATACACCACCTTCACTTGGTATGACAATGTCTCTATTACTATGATCACAACTATCAAGTTCATCATCATTCTCCATACACATTGATTCATTAGTTAAAGCGGTTTCATCATTAATATCAAAAGTATTAAAAAAATTAGAACTTGTATCCTCAGTAAGACCACGATCTTTTACCGAATACATTAGTTTAGCAATCGATAAATCAGTTTGTTCAGAAATTTGAGCAATATAATCTTGAGTTTTACTCTTCTCAGCAAACAATAACTCATTAGCTTTGGTATGTTCAGCAATTTCAATATTGAGGCGTTCTAATAAAGATAGTTGTGATGCATATGGGTCATAGTAAGATTGATCATCTCTCTCATAATGTGACGGAGAAATGTGTGAATAATAATTGGAATCAACAAATTGTGGCTCATAACCAGGGTAAGGTTGGTAATGATCATAACCTTTACAAGGTCCGGAATGATCATACCTATGAGAATAATTCCAATTATTATTTACACACTCGACAGGTTCTTGATAATGAGAAGGTGCATATGCATACTCCTCAGGTGAAATATCAAATGACTCATCTGTCTCAGCTCTTTTTGTAAGATTCCAAAAAGCTATAAAAGAAGTCAACTCACTGGAAATCATTATACAAAGTAAAATTTTCCCAATAACTCATCTTGCAAAATCTTTGTGAGAATATCAAGTTCTTACTATAGGCCTATTGTTTACTAAAATTTTCCCAATAACTCACCTTCACGACTTTGTACTAATGATTTCCTAATCAATGTACATTAAAAAGCAGCTTGTAATCACATCAACACTTCTCGTTTTCTATATAACAGCATCAGTCTCTACCAAGAACCCTGTACGACCATGACCTTATACAGCACCAACCTCCATTAACACCCACAGCCAGCTTCAAACACCATGAGATTCTATCTACTCTGCCGTCATCATCCAACACCAATCATATTCATTCATATCCGAGTTTCCCATACAAATTATACCAATCCGCAGATGTCTATAGTCTTTTATCTCGTCTCATTCCATTCACTCTTGAGCTCCACCAAGTTCTTCACAACCAGCACCATTACTGGCTATTATGTCAGCCATCTCTTCCTGTAGATTCAATCTACCATTTATAGTTCAAACAATCAACATATGCAGACGAACCCATTTGTTTAATTCTCTACCAGCTGCAACAGTTCATACAAAAACCGAGCATCACTAACCTTCCACCATCATTCTCGGAGACAACCCATTCTTCATATTCTCTAATCCAGGCTCGAGTTCAACTGCCAAATCTCATCGATCGCCAGAATACCCTGTTAACACCACTTCACATTCGCAAGCACGAGAAGACTCCACCACAGATGCAACTCATCTTTTAGAAGCTTTCCCCGTCTCGACTACATCACTTTCTTCAGTTCGCATGCATAACTAATTTCTCAAAATGTCCAATGAAGCCCAACTGCAGTCGACTGCTGCTCTCAACCCCAATTCAGACTATCCCATTCACACCAACTTAGATACGTCCACCACCAGTTATATAATAGTTCAACCAAAGCTTCACAGAATGAACTTCTTAGCCATCAAATATGTAGGGTGTTGTTGCTTCGAACAAGAATGAATCTAGACGTCATTAACTCCTCCCATGTCTTGTATTCAACTCGTATCTTATGCTATCACAATCACTGCCAATGATGCTGCAGAATTCTGATCCTTCGTACACGGCCATGAATCAACCCCAACAACCATGGAAATAAACCCTTCTCTTCATTTTCGTTGTTGATGTCGTTTTACCACACATTCGTGCCACCATTTATCAACACAATTTCTCTTCAGCCAAAATCCCCTTTTCTAACGAAATAAAATGAAGATGAAGGCGCTATTCAAAACGACACTTAGGTTTGAGAGTTGTTGGATGGTTAGGAATATGCCATATAGAATATTGTTTGTTGTACGACATGTCTCCGATCTTGGCTCCACTTTATATGATTTCCTTTGCTTCCTTTAGTAGTTCTCTGAACGTGAAATGATGCAGCTGAGATAGGGTCCAAGTCTCTGACCACTTTGGAACTGTAGGTCGCAAATGCCAAATTAGCTTCTTGTTAAGCCACAAATTGTAACAATGATCAGGTTTGCCAGTACTTTCTGCAAAAGCACTAAAATAGTATTGTTAGCCAAAATATAGAGTCCTAGCTAATATAAATATGGGTATAAAATATAGCACTTACGTGCTTGTCACATGTCTTCTTCAGAGACCTCGATCTTTGTGCACCCAAGCTCCCGAATTTCTGCTCCATTTCCATTGAGAAAATCGATATGATTTGTCAAGTACCATTCTTTTAACTGCCTGAGATTTCTCCTGGTTTCATCTTCTGATGTTCGCCTGTTCATTGAATGGATCCTAGCGTGACTGATATTTATCACATGTGTGTTAATCACATGTGTTGTGCCAAACTTTCCAGGACCTTTCCCAAAATCCCTTTTCACGTACTCTTGCACCTTTCCAGAGTCGATCATTCGCTGGACCACGATCTGTAAAGAGCGACAATTCTCGGTCTTGTGACCATGGTCTTTATAGAACTTGCACTATTTTCTCCTATCGCGTTTATCACGTGTTTCTGCTGGAAAAGGACCAGGGTGGCTCAAATCCTTGCTAGTTTTCTCATACAACTCTGCAAGATGTATTTTCAACGGTGTCAGCTTTATATCATGATATTTCTGGAATCCAGTTTCCATTCGTTCACCTTGGTTCTTCTCTCGGACTTCACCTCGATCATTATCCTAGCCGCTTGAACGGTTCTTTGACTTGTCATTCCTTCCATATTTTGGAAGATTGGATGATCTATTAACATATCTCATCTCTCGAGATTTGGAATCATCCTCCACTCGAGCATACTCTTCCACTCGATCATACAGTCCTTCCAGAGTCTTTGATGGTCTATTGACCAAGGAACTGTACACGCCTCTTTGATCGTACTGGTACGCCTGCTTGTAAGCTTCGATGACAATTTGATTATTGGAACCATCTATATCTGCTAACTCTTGCTTGAAGCGTCAATTAAACTGTCAGATGATTTCCTCCTTCCGAATTCCTAGAAGGAACAAATCATGGCATCCCTTCCGATCACATTTGTTGTACTTGTAGTGGGAGAAGAATTCTTCGAACAATTCATGGTAAGTACCGATCGACTGTGCCGGGAGTTTATTGATCCACTTTATTACTCCTTCAGCCAACGAATGTGGAAACATTTTGCACATCAACTCATCACTGTGCTTCCAAAAAGTCATGTCAGTTGAATAGTATAAAGCATGCTGATTTGGATCACCTATTTTCTCGTAGAACTCTGGCAGCTTCAGAACCTGAAAATTCATTGGCGATCAGAATTTTCTGATATTCAGCTTAAAAGGGGCTCATGAAGATCGATGCAATCGGTCTATCTTTTCTTCTCTGGAGTGCTTTTTCGACATTAATTTGACGATCATCTTGCAAAGGATATATTCTGTTATTGCATCCACATCTCCATCCTAGGAACTATCTTCATGTTCATAATCTTGGTCCTCTGGAATATGAGTTTTAGATTTCATTCTTTTCCTCTGGGATTCAGTAGGTTCTTTTCCATCTTTGCCTTGCTCCGAACGAGAATTGTAATCATGCGAAAATTCTCTATCATCTTGCCAATCTCGAACCTCATCCTCATCATTCCTTAGGTGTTTTGAACCGGTGTTAGTTTTGGCCACACTCTGCTGAGTTGCAGCTAGTCGGGTCCTTGTTCGGCGAGGTAGTAAACGCCTTCGTTTAGGTAGGTCTCCAGTGATCAACAGATTTTTCTCCGACCGATCAAGATCGATCACTTCTATGTTTCAGTCTGCAGCTTGCGGGCTAATCCGACTTCCAAGCTGCTTCCATACAGGACGACCCCTTTGTTTCTTCAGATTACCAGTCATAGGTCGAGACTAGTTCTCACGTTCCAATCTCAATAGAGCGTTCTCCTTCTCCAACTCGTTCATCCGATTGCTCAATAATTCTTGCTCTATACTAGGAGTCGCGGTGTGTCCATCTCATAGGTCATGTCCATCGTCATTCCTCCTAGACAGGCTGCCGAATACATGCCCTCTGTTTTCTCGAACTTGTGGGTTTACCCCATAAACATCCATTCTATCGTTATCGATCACTGGTTGTTTTTCCCTTCTCCGATTTAGATTTGGATTTCTATCACGGAAACGATCTCGATCTCGTCCTCGATCCAACGATCTGTTATGAGCATGATCTCGATATCGATCACGATCTAGGGCTATGTCATGAGCACGATTTTGACCATGCATGTTTCCAGTGGGTACTGCTGGGGATGACTGAACCTCACTTTCGTGTCTTTCATCCTCGCTCCTGCGCTGTTGAGAATTGTTAACAGAATCGACCCTTCATGCAGTTTGTTTGATTACTGCCATAACTCGATTTGGTAAAACACTATTATCTTTTCTCGAAACCTTGGTCGGTGCCACTGTTTGTATGGTAAAATTACTTCTTCCCCAAACACGAATTTGATGGTGATTTTTCTGAAGATCGATTCTCCGTTCTATCCTCCAATTGAATTGTATTGGGGGGGGGGGGGTTACCTGTAAAAAACCCTCTGATGCTTAAGTCAATTTATAATTTTTTAAAGGAATATTAGTGGGGAAGATTTCCTACCTTTTGGGGTTATGAACCCCTGTATTTATATGGTGCAAATTTCAGTTTTACTCAAGTGAAACGTCTCAACATGCCTCCAGGAATAAATTGATTTTATTCTCCATGCATGCCTCCCCCATCATAAATAATATTTATTTTTCTCTTCATGCCTCCTGGCATATTCCAGGTCATAATCTGGATCCTTCCTGAACATTTCTCTAGGTTGTGGAACTATCTAAGCATAAATGGGTGTAAGAGATCAAGCCCAAGAGATAGTGTAAAATGCCAATGACAAGCCCAAGAGGAGAAGTTTGCTTAAGCCTTCAGTTAGGCGTAAAAATACGCAAGGCTTAGTGGCTTGGTATGAATTATCAGTGAGCCAAAGACTTGACTCGGCTGGAACTCAACGAGTCGGCTCGGCTCAACAGGTGGGCGTAAATAACCCTTAGTGTACAAGAGTGGGGCATAAAAAAAACGGGGAGTATGCTAGATGAGTGCACCAAGATGCACAGAATCGGGGCCACGGTATTATCTTACGATCCACACATTGAATCACTGCAGACTATCAGACAGAATGGCCGCCGGGTCAGGCTGCCGGAGACCTGCTGTTGATTCAGGTAACAGAGCTGTCGACGTTGCCGATAAAGATGATCTGACGTCATTGTGATGTCATCTGATGGCGTAGTGCTGACGTAATTGACGGTAGTCTAACGGTGTCATAACCTTAACGGAATATGCTGACGACGTTATAACATAACAAAATATTCTATCACCATCACCGTTTGCTGACGACCTGATGACATCACCGCCCGGCTGTTCTGCTGAACGCATTCAGTATTGACGTGTCAGTCACTTGTTGGCTGTTTATGCTGACGTGACAAGATGACGTGGCACCTTGCCGACGTGTCACCTCGTTGACGTGGATCCTTGCTGACACCGAACCTTGTTGATGTGTCAACTTGATGACGTGGAAGCTTCCGATTAGCTAATAATTAGTGACGTGGCACCCACGCTGACATGTCATGTGCTGACATGTCAGTTTCCGGTTGGTTAGGAATTGGTGATGTGGAGCGCTTATGTGGAACTTTTTAGCCCAACTTGGAGTTCTTGCTCATGGGCTCGGATATGGAGTCTCTGCAAGGCCTAGTTATCTATACTTGGCTAATCAAGGGAAACACCTTAGGCCCAATGAACCCTTCTTAGCTAATAAGAGGAGCTTTGTAGGCCTAAGTTTGCCCATTTTTTGTGTAGAATATTAAGTGTACAAACAATACTACACACTTGATTCCCTTAGCTGATCTCACCCACAACCAAGAGTTGCTACGACCTAAAGTCGAATACTTGATAAACAAATTTGTATCACACAGAAAAGTCTATAAGATTGAATAAATCTGTCTCCTACAAAAATACCCAAGAGTTTTTGTTCAGTCTTTTGATAAATCAAGGTGAACAGGAACCAATTGATAAACTAGACTTATATTCCCCGAAGAAAAGCCTAGTATTATCAATCACCTCACAATAAACTTAATCGACTAGCGAAACAAGTTATTGTGGAATCAAAAACGATGAGACGAAGATGTTTGTGATTACTTTATCTTTCCCATTGGAGATATAAATTCTCGAGTCAATTATTCCAATTATACTCAACACGATAGAAACAGCAAGATCAGATCACGCAACTACAAAGAGAATAGTTGGGTCTGGCATCACAATCCCAATGAAGTCTTCAAGTCGTTACCCTACAGGGTCTCCCTTATATAGTTTTCAAATCAGGGTTTGCAATCTAAGTTACCTTGGTAACCAAGCATTCAATAATCATTGTTAGATGAAAAAACCTGATTCAACCAAGCTAATACCTTTCAACCGTTATATCGAACTTAGCTTGTTACACACAAATGAAATGTACCCTCATTTAGGTTTATGTAGCCGTACCTAAACGTGTACACCATGTTGGTTCATAAATAGTTAATCGAGGTTATCCATATGATTACTCTCATATCATCCTTATTCATCTTAACCATAACTAGTTCAAATGACTCAAATGAAACTATTTAAAGAGTTGTTCAATTGTTATATTCTCATGAATTATACAAGACCACAATTGAAGAAAAATCGGTTTGATTCACTTGAATCAATCATGAACATTATAGCCACGGTTTGCAAAGATTGCATTCCTTAATATTTAAATGTTTAAGTTCATGAACAGTCCGATTTGATAAAAATAACCATCTTAAGTATGCGTACTTAAGCAACCGGGTTTTAAGTTTGTTAAGTTTCCAAACTCAGCAGAAATTCTCGGTTTGAAAACTTCGGCCAGTATGCTTATGTGTACGCATACTTAAGGTGACTAGTTTAGGAGTTTTTAATTCCCAAACCCAGCAGATATTTTCGGTTCGAAAACTTCCGTCAGTATATGTATGGGTACGCATACTTATCTTGTCTCCTTCACCAATTTCGTATACACACATATGCATATATACACTTGGCTCCCGGTTTATGGATTTATACACTAATGTGCGAACAAACTATATATGCTTATATACAAAGATGTTTACACTATTAAATCTACATTCCAATCATTGAAACATTCTTCTATAATGACAATAGCCGTTTTCACACACTATTAGCATTAAAGCAATTTTCAAGTTATTGAAATGTCAACATGACTTTCGTCACCAGTAAAGATGAACATGGCTAAAGAAAAATCTTGCCAACACATATTTTGAGAAATATGTAAGCGAGATATACTCAGCTTGAAATCTCAAATGTGTATAGTAGAAAACTATATCGTAAAACGACTTATGTCTCAATTATATGAGATAGAGTAGAAATAGACTTTACAAGTGTTAGACGAGTTCAAGTCTCCACATACCTTTTGTCGATGAAGTTCCACAAGCCCCCCTTAGTAGTTCTTCGTCTTTAAATGATGAACGCCGAGAAATCTAAGCTCAACTACAATATCTATGTCCTAGTCCGAGACATTTATAAATAGGCTAGAAATCAAGACTTATAATTTTGATCACTAACATTGACAAAAATTCTTGAGATACCAACGCATGCGAGTTCAAACGTGCAATTCTCTAACAGACATCATGTTAGGCGGTGTTCGATTCACATTGAGAGTTCCTTTTCACAATGACTTTTTTCCTCTTTGGCTTTGTCTTCTCTACTTTTCTCAAACTTTTTGCACCCAAATTTACATATTACAGACTTCTCATTTCATCATATTCAAGATAGGAAATAAAGTTTGTAGGACCATTCTTAATTTACCAAGTATCAATTAAAGATATAAATCGTTTCACATGATAATAGAGATGCACCACTGAATATAGGATAAGCCAATATAATCGTAACCATTGAAAGCCAACCTATGATGATAGACATTATTTCAGCCATTAATGCATACAACCAAGCTTTAATACTGCATAGTTCTGAAGTAGAAAATAAAAGAAACAAAAACAAATTAAATTCTTTAAGCATGGAATCAGAATCAAACAACAGTAAAAGGAGTAAAAGGTCCCTAAATTTGTAAGATTGGATTAGAAGAGAAATTTTATAAGTAAAAAATAGAAATCAAGAGGATAAAGATGAAGAAACTAGGGTTCAAGAAATTCAAAACAAGTTACAATTAAAGGTGAAAACAACAATAAGAATGAAAAAAAGGGATTGACAGATGAATAGAAATATAAATTAATGCTGAAAGGGAAGAAAATTTGGGTGAAGTTAAGGTTGACAAATGTTGATTTTTCTCTTGACTTTCGCAGATAATGTCAAGAGAAAGGTTGTTCTTTTTATATAATTATTAAGGTTAAATTCATAATTTAGAATGACATCACATCTAATTGATCCAAAAACCGTTGTGAACTTGCTAGTTCAAAAATGCTCTAACATTGCTATAGGAAATTTCTTTCCTATTCGTATGTATATACTGTACTTTGAGTCAGAGACAAATGACAATACAAAATTGTCCCTGAGATTTTTTCAGAAGCATAATTGTCCTTGAGATCATAAGATTCAAATCATTTTTGTTACACTGTCCACATAAGAAATTTACAAGTCAAACCATTAAATAAATCAGTCATTCTCTACAGACTAAGAAAACCAAACCAGGTAAAAACCGCCTCTCAAAGTTTTATTTATTTATTTGTGGGTCCCGGTGAGCCTAGCCCCTCGGGAGACGTGTAGGGGTTGGGTTTGTGTGTGGGTTTGTGTATTTATTTGTGGGTCCCAGTGAGATCCGTCTGTAAATATTTTTTGTAAATAAATATGGGATGAAGATCACAAAAAACTTCTCTCTCCTCACCAGATAGGAGGTGATCCAGTCTAGTCATTCTGTAACCATTGATGATTTAAGATATTTATTTCCAATAAATTATAGATAAATAAAAAAATGAAAATTATTGTGTAAACACGTTTTTAAGGTGTGGCCCACCAATTCTACTCGAGCTATGTCCGGAGAATTCTGGATATTTATCCCACCTTCTTTATCATCATTAAAGAAAAAGCATCGAGACATGTGTGCTTATCCCATTTTAACCGACTCAAATGTTGTAGCTATAAATAGCTGTTCGGTAATCACTTGTGAAGAAAATAGAGAGAACTTAGAAATCAAAGAAAGAAGAAGTAACAAAAGTACTTACATTTCGTTTCTCATTTAACAAACTAAAGTTAGATAATTAGTGTTCCCCATTTTCTAAAGTGAGATAATTAGTATTCCCCATTATCTAGAGTTTAGTTAGTTTGTAAATAAATATATAATACGTTATCAGTACGACATAGCTCGGCATGTACGTGGTTTTACATCTAGTTCATCAAACTAAAGAAGTGGACATCTGCATGTTTGATTTTTCTGTTACATTTTTTTTTAAATGTCAGCGAATTAGTTAGTCTGGATTTTATGCCACTTGAGGACTCCGGTGAAAACTATCTCTCATGGGAGCTCGATGCTGAGCTGCATCTAGAAGCGAATAAACTTGGTCATACGATCATTGGGGGAGATTGTACATCAGACGAACGCGCCAGCGCTGTATCTTACTTGCGTCGTCACCTCTCCCCAACCCTGAAACATGAGGTAGCACACTGTAGAGAACCTCAAAAGTTATGGAGTACCATAAAAGGGAAATATGACCATTTTAAAGTGGTCACCCTGCGAAAAATTCGTGACCAATGGATTCACCTGAGATTTCTGGATTTTAAATCTGTATCGGCTTACGATTCTGAATTGCACAAGATCGCTGCTCAATTTGAGATGTGCGGTGAGTCATTATCAGAAGAATACAATCTAGAGAAGACGCTGAGTACTTTTCATGCTTCCCATATTGTACTCCAGCAGTTATATCGGGAACGCCGTTTTACATGGTATTCTGATCTTATATGATGTCTTCTCGTGGCTGAGTAGAATAACGAATTATTAATTAAAAATCACGAGTCCCGTCCTTGTGGTTCTGCTTCGGTGCCTAAAGTAAATAGGGCATCGTATTCTGGATATGGACATGGACATGATCGTGGTAAGAAGGGTTATCGTGGAAAGAAGCGTAAACACGGAGGCTATAGGCATAGAAATGCCAACAACCATCCGTATAATAAAAATACGGAAGCGAAGCATGATAAGGGGAAGGGATCGACTTTCACTTCTCAAAATAAATCTAAAAATCCCCCCGTGAAAAATGACGAGGGTTGCTATTGTTGTGGTTCTAAAGACCATTGGTATAGATGTTGCCGCGCTGATCTATGTGAGCCTCACCATAAAAAGGAAGCAAACGTTGAGATGAATTTGGCAGAACGCAATATTTCCACTGAATCTCCAAAGTTAAGGGTCTCTGACTACTTACTCGATCTTTAAGGAAATAAATACCAGACTTCTTTTGACCAGTTTAATGATGGTTTGTTTAGTGTAAATTAAGGTTGTAATCTCCTGTTTTTAGTGTGTTGTCTGCATTTGTACTTACCTCTTTCGGTATTTTTGGCTTGTACTAATTTTATGGTTTTTGCATGTGTATAATATGTATGAGTGTATGTAATATACGTGTGTTGCTAAAATTATTTTGTGCAACTATCTTATACCTTCTTTATGTATATGGAAGGATATGGACACTGAAAGCAACCCCGATGGTGAATTTTGTCTCGTTGATAGTGGAACGACAAATTCAATATTTCTAAGTACTAAGTACTTTGTAACCTTGAAAAGGTTCAAGGCTAGTATCACTACCATCAATGGTTCATCTAACATTGTAGAAGGTGCTGGTAAAGCTTGTGTCTCATTACCGTGTGGTACCATATTCACTATCAATGATGCGTCATATTCCTCCGGATCCCATAGGAATCTATTGAGTTTTAAAGATATACGTAATAATGGATACCACATTAAAACGGTTGATGAGAACGATAATGAGTACTTGTATATTACATCACCTAATGGAAGACACATTGCTGAGAGGCTTCCTGCCCTCGCTTCTGGGTTGTACCATATAAAAAAATGGAAAGTTGAATCTTATTCGGTCATAATTTGAAAGTTTTATGACCCGAATACATTTGTGTTGTGGCATAACCGACTTGGACACCCAGGTTCTACTATGATGAGTAGAATTGCTCAAAACTGTCAGGGACATCCTTTGCAGAAACTTCTTCTTAACAAAGAGCTTGGATGTACTGCTTGTTCTTTAGGGAAATTGATTAAGAAACCGTCTTTGACAAAAGTAGTTCTGGAATCACCTGCTTTCTTACAAAGAATACAAGGTGATATATGTGGTCCTATACATCCCTATAGTGGACCCTTTCAGTACTTTATGGTTCTGATTGATGCTTCTGCTAGATGGTCACATGTTTGTTTATTTTGAACATGTAATTTAGCATTTTCTCGGCTTCTTGCCCAAATTATAAAATTACGTGCTCATTTTCCTGATTATTCTATCAAGTCCATTCGTCTTGATGGTGCAGCGAAGTTTTATTCAAAGGAATTTGATGCATATTTCATGTCGTTAGGCATTGAGGTTGAGCATCCTGTTTCCCATGTGCATACAAAGAATGGTTTAGTAGAACCGTTCATTAAGCATCTTCAACTCATTGCCAGACCCATGCTTATGAAAACTCAGCTCCCCGTTTCGTCCTAGGGACATGCTATTTTGCACGCTGCTGCACTAGTACGTTATCAACCTTGTGTAAATAATCAGTATTCCCCTTTACAACATGTGTTAGGTCATCCACCAGACATATCTCATTTGCGTGTTTTTGGTTGTGCTGTTTATGTACCCATTGCACCACCACAACGCACCAAGTTTGGCCTACAACGTCGACTTGGAATATATGTTGATTTTGACTCACCGTCTATAACTCGATATCTTGAACCATTAACAAGGGATGTTTTTACGGCAAGATTTGCAGATTGTAATTTTGATAATACACTCTTCCCACCGTTAGGGGGGAGGAAAGATAACACCTGAAAAACGACGTGAATTATCCTGGTATACACCAGAATTATCTCATCTTGATGTATGCACAAGTCAGTGTGAAACTGAGGTGAAGAAGATTTTATATCTTCAAAATATTTCAAATCAAATGTCTGATGCATTTACAGATACAGTAAAAATAATGAAAGTAGATGTGCCAGCTAAAAATGCTCCATCACGCATTGATGTTCCTGTGGAGAAATCCGTGGATGTGGAAGCAAACAAGTCGTCTGAATTACGCTGTAACCGTGGACGACCATTTGGGTCAAAGGATTCTGATCCTAGAAATAGGAAAAGCCAATATCAATCATTGACTAATAGTTCTCTTAAAAATACTATTGATGAAGGATCCAAACTCTCTGAAAATAGATCTCCTGACGAGGAGAATGTCTCGACAAAGACAATGGAACCTCAAAATGAGGAAGCCTCTATTAATTATGCATGCAATAGAGAAGTTTGGGATCGAAGTACAATGATTGTTGACGATAAATTTTCATTTACAGTAGCTACTGGCATTTCCTTGGATGATGATGGTGTTGAACCACACTCTATAGAGGAATGTCTTCAAAGGGACGATTGACCGAAATGGAAAAAGGAAATCCAAGAAGAATTACTTTCTATCGCTAAGCGCAATGTTTTTGGTACTGCAGTCCGAACACCAGATAATGTGAGCCCGGTTGTCCGCAAATGGGTGTTTGTGCGCAAGCGAAATGAGAAAAACGAAATCGTTCGCTATGAAGTGAGACTAGTGGCACAAGATTTCTCACAGAAACCAGGGATTGATTACGAGGAAACATATTCCCCTGTAATGGATGCAATTACTTTTAGGTATTTAATTAGCCTGATAGTCCATGAAGGACTCAACATGCATCTAATGGACGTGGTTACTGCGTATCTGTATGGAAAATTGGATACAAATATCTATATGAAAATCCCTGAAGGTTTTCATTTGCCAGCAGATAAACCATGCATATGTATTCACTAAAACTAAATCGAGCCTTGTATGGTTTGAAACAATCTGGACGAATGTGGTATAATCGTCTGATTGAATACTTGTTAAGTCAGGGTTATGTGAACAACCTTATATGCCCATGTATTTTCATTAAAAAGGCAAACATTGGGTTTTCTATCATTGCTGTATATATAGACGACATCAATCTTATTGGAACTCCTGAAGAACTCTCCAAAGCACAAATATGCTTAAAGAAGGAGTTCGAGATGAAAGATCTCGGTAAAATAAAGTTTTGTCTTGGTCTACAACTTGAGCATTATGGGTGGAATCCTTGTCCATCAATCAGCGTATACAGAGAAACTTCTCAAACGCTTTAATATGGACAAATCATATCCGCTTAGCACTCCAATGGTTGTGAGAACTCTTGATCCCAAAAGAGATCCATTTCTCCCCAAAGAGGAAGGAGAAACACTTATTGGAAAAGAAGTACCATATTTGAGTGCTATCGGTGGGTTATTGTATTTAGCTCAGTGCACTAGACCAGACATCTCTTTTGCAGTAAATCTCTTAGCCAGGTATAATTCTGCGCCAACAAAGAGACATTGGGTTGGAGTAAAACGAATTTTCCGCTATTTGCGTGGAACTACGGACATGGGAATGTTCTACTCGAAAGACTAAGAAAACTGCTCGAAGATTATGGGATACACAGATGCTGGTTATCTTTTGGACCCACACAAAGCAATCTCTCAAACATGGTATATCTTTACAAGCGGAGGCACAACATTTTCATGGCGATCTTGTAAGCAGAGCATGTCAGCTACCTCCTCCAATCACTCCGAAATAATTGCTTTACATGAAGCAAGTCGAGAATGTGTGTGGCTGTGATCATTAGTCGAGCATATCAGAAGTTCTTGTGGCCTACCGTCCATTACCAGTACGCCAACAATAATTTGTGAAGACAACTCATCTTGCATAGCACAAATTAAAGAAGGATACATCAAAGGTGATAGGATAAAGCATATTTCGCCAAAACTATTCTACGCTCACCACCTCCAAAAGAGCAAAGAGATTGAGATCCGGAAGATACAATCTTATGAAAATTATGCTGATCTGTTCACCAAGTCATTACCGACAACTCTCTTCCGGAAGCTGGTTTACGGGTGATAGGTGTCTAAAACACCTAATTTAATATCTAGTATTTATGCTTTCTTTGCTATTTTTCTTGTAAATTATGTATCTTATGTTTTCTTTTGAGTTATTAGGTACTTTGGAGTCATTCGGAGGAAAAGAGAAGAAATCGTTCAATTGGAGCAACAAAGGGAATAATAGTCATTTCACAGGCAAATACTATCCGGAGCCAAGCCAGAGCTAAGAGGAAACTCTTTTAGAGGAACGCTAAAGCCAGACTAGCTGAGGATAAGGGGATTCCAGCTGGGTGCAAATATCTCTGGGGTGTAAACATCCACCCCAATAACCAAACCCTATTTCGAGAGAAACAATTCCCTCATTCTGTCATTCATTTACCAGCTTCCCCTGAAATTTGAGAGGAGAATTATAGCTGCTGCTACTGTCTCTGAGAAATAGATCGAGATATTGAGAGGTGAGATTATGTTGATGATGAAATTGTTGCTGCTGGAGATGGAATCAAATCCGTTGATTGAGACGGTTAAGAGGGAGATGAACTCGAGTTACAAGCGGCAATTTGAGAAACAAAGCAACGGGTTAAAATGGGTTTGAGGTAATTCAGAGCACAGCGAGTGAAATAGCTGATGCTGTTGATGAGAGAAAAGATTGAGGAGGTTGTGAAATTATGTTGCTTCTGGTATGAATCCATGGAGAAATCAGCTAGGAGATGTGAAATTCAGAGGGGAATTGAATCAGAAACTGAATGATCTGAGTTAGGGTTTCAGCTGAGAAGGATATTGAAGGGTTTCAAGATGATCTATGTGTTGGCAGAACTATTTATGAATTCAAGATGGAAGGAGCTGCTGTTATTCTTCTGTGCTGGTGAAGAGGAGAAATCAGGGTTGAAATAATTCAGGTGATGTTGTTCTATTGAGGATAGGAAATGATGAAACTCATGGGAATTCAGATGGGTTTAGCTTGAATTAGGTTCTATCTGTTGAATTCAAAGGAGAAATTGAGGGTTCATGAATTGGGTTTTTGAACTCGAGATTCAAGTTAGGTCAGAATGAAATTATCGATGCTATTTCTTAATGGGTTCTGTTGGTTGATGGTGGTCATGGAATTTGGTACTGCAATGAGCTAAATTGCAGGATGGACAAGAACAAGGGAATTGAAGGTTCAGCTGGTGCTAGTGATGCACTGCTGGTAGTTGCAGCTGTAGTAGGTGGTGATGAACTGAAGCTAGATTGTTGTTGGTGTTGTTGCTTAAATTACAGGTGCAGTGAAGCCATGAGAAGTAAAGGGTGTGAGGCAGAGATGCAGGACATGGCATTGGAACTGATATGGGAGCTGGTGATACTGGGGGTACTTAGAAGCTTTCCATGATTCAGATGGGGTGCAGAGGGAGATAGCTGCAATGGTAGTACATGAATTGAAGTTGTGTGCAATTGGCGCTGGCTAGTTGGTATTCTCGACACCAACTGAGATGGACTGACAGAGATGGTTATAGCCTTGAGCTGAATTGGAGTGAGCTCTAGGTGGTGTAGTGACTGATCGGTTGCAGAGCTGTGAATGAAGCTATTGGTTGCTGCTGTTGGATTGCAGTATGAACTGATGGCAATGCGCGACTTGGTATGCAGAGAATGGAGGAGCACGAGGTGGAGTTTTAAGACTTGTGTGAATGTATTTCGCAGGAGTTGAGATGGACTGGAAAGACAAAGGTTCTGGTGGTTTTGATGGTGTATGCAGGTGATGGAATTGGTGGCTCTGAGATGGACTTGTAGGTAATGCATGAGCTGAAGTACAGGGAAGGCACGACCATCTTGGCCGTGAATAATTCTGGTTGTGCAAGCATTGGCCAAAACCAGTCAGCTGAGTTAGCTCGCTGACTGGGTTCTGACTCAGTGACTCAAAACTTGACCCGGTCAACCGTTAAAGACCATTAGTCAACAGTCAAGGATAACAGAATCTAAAACGGAATATTCCATCGACGGAGGTGATTTTCAGGTGACCGACGACGACTCTCCGGTGCCGGATTCCGGACGATTTCCGGTCAAAAACCCAGTTTCCCGACGCCGAATTTTGGGACATATTTTCTACACGGGTTTTCACACATGGGCTTGGTGGACCAATTGAAGATGGACTTTGAAAGAAAAAACCTAATATTGGAAGAAGTATCCTTTATGGAAATTGGAGAAACTTATAAAAGAGAAGACTTTTTCTCTAAACCATATATCATATCTCATCTTCTACTTTTGTTTTTAGGGTTTGAGAACATGATAGGGTTTCTCTTTCTCCTTGTTATGAACTCCATTAACATGAGTACCTAGTTTTTATTATTGGTTATGGAATAATTGGATTTCACATAATATGGTTTTTGATATGATAAATTAGTTTTGTCTCCATACTTTATCGTTTATGATTCACTGTTTATATTGTTACATGAATTGAATGCTTGTTTGATCGAGTCATGAATCGGTTGAGTTTGTGTTCATCTCTATTTCTAGATTAGGGTTTGTTATACGTAAAAGTGATAGATTCCTGATTACAAGTAGCATGAATATGGTTATAGCTTGTAGTGATGCATCCTTATAATCATATGTGAACCATAACCTTTGTTAAATCGGATTAGTGCGTTTTCCACGTTCGATTGCTTTGATTGGCCTGATTTCATAGAACTTAATGCATCTAGGGAATTAAACTTGATTAGTGCTTTTACACGTTAGGTTGTTCTTTAAGATAGAACTCATATTCGCATCTTTTAATGTGTTTGTTGATGACAAAAGGAGATTTGCGGGATATTCTTGCGATCAAGGTATCCTAGGGCTTTTGATAAACGTAGAGATTAAAAATATCAATTCTAGTTATTGTGAAGAAAACATATTTGTGAATGAAGATGAATCCTTAACCAATATTCTCACTACCTTGATTTGTTTACTTTTCTTTGTTTTTTTTTTATTTTATTTTAGCATATAAAAATCAGAAAACCCCGGTGTTATTTATAAGAAACCAATAATATTTTGACAACCTAGACCTCTCTGTGGGATCGATCCTTTCTTGCCCTTGCTATATTTATATTTTGAGTAGTAAGAAAGTGTAATTATTTTTGACGCATACGACAACGATCAAATTTTGGCGTCGTTGCCGGGGAGGCAACGGTTGTCACTTGTTTTTGGTTTCTTATTTTTGTTTTGTTTTTGTTTTTAGTCTTATTTTTGTTTTCCTTATTTTCTGGTTTTTAACCTTGGTTTGAGAATCGTAATTCAGGTACCTATTATGGACGGAGCATATTGGAGCAATCAATACGGCTTTCAACCTCAACAACACTATGACAACTATCACCCTTATGGGGAGTACAATCAAAACCAATCCTTTGGTTATGGTCAATACTCCACGTACCCTTTGAGTTATTCTCATACATATCAACCTTCTTATGGTGGTTATGTAAGTGAGCAACCACAAAGAGGGGAGAATAGTTGTGCTTCTCTTAATTTTTCCTCTAGTTTGGTAGATGAGATGCAACGATTTATGGCCAGCATGGAGTCAGTTTGTAGACAACCAAGCATGGAACCAGTTTCATCGACCGAATGTGCTAATAGTATGTTTAGCTCAATTTCTGATCTTAGTTATGATCATTCACCCATTCAAATGGAAGATAATTGGCCTAGAAATACCGAGGTAAGTGATTCTACTTTGTGCATGTCGAAAGAGTTTTACCAACAAATGGAATGCTATTTTCAGAACTTGGATGGATCACTCCAAGAGCTTCAACAAAGTGTTTTATATTTAAGACAAGGCATTGAAGAATACAAAGAGGACATGCACAATTCTGCGAAAGACCAAGCTTTGGGAAGTGGTAGCCAATCTTATGACAGTGACGATGACTATGAAAGTACATCGCTTGAACCAATTTATGGTGACATCCCCGAGGAGTCTACAATGGAGTCTCTTTGCAATCAAGGTGAAGTAGAAAAGGACCAACCTTTGGAGATATTGGATGACATTAGTGTAGTTGACTCAATCCTTGATCTTTATAATGATTAAGAACCTATTCAAAAGGTACATGAGTATGATGAAACTAGTGTTTTAAAAGATTTTGCAACATGGTTTGAGTCTAATGAAGAGGAGTATGTTGAGAATGTGACCGTTATGACCAATATTATGGAAGACCCAATTGAACTTGTGAATGTTTGTAATGATGATGTTGATGTCGAGACTTTGGTTAAGGCAGAAACGGACGAAGAATGGTTGCAATGTTTGATAGAGGACCATGTTATAAAAGAGGTGAATAGTTCACTTGAATTTTTCAAGGATGAAGAGGATTCCTTGCTACAAGAGATTGTGCTAGGTTTGTCTAACCCTTTGCATATTGATTCTTCTCCTTTACCTCTTATTGGTTTGAATATATGTGCTTCGAAAACATTGTTGAATGACTTTGTTTCTCGATTTCCGCCATTAGAGATACTTGATTCTCATACTATGCAGGTTTGTGAACAAGAAACCGTGGAAGTACCCGATTCCTATATTCTTTATGCACTTTCAAGTGTGGATAAGAATAAGTGTGGGGGAAGCTTTTATCGGTTCATAGCTTCATTTTTGTTTTATATTACTAATATTTGTGTGAAGCTAGTGTTTGAAAAACAGGTTCTATGGGTGGATCCCCAAATTTTCATATTGCTAATATATGGGGAATGAATTTTTCAAGAAGCTAAGTCGGGCCGTCGACTTTAAAACAAGCGCTAAGTGGGAGGCAACCCACCGGTTTTGTATCTCTTATCCTTTTGCTTTTTATTTTATTTTTGTTTCGTTTATTTATTTTTTATTGTTTTCATATCATATTTGCATCCCCATGTTTATTTTCATTAAGTCCATAATCTATCTTAGAAGAGAATTATGACGAATACCTTTTCGTCAGAAAATTTCAGACTGCGCGTAGTTCAGTCCAGAGACCATAACTGTCAGCCTGTTTATCAAAACACTGTGAAATGTTGACATTGTGTAGACAACACGTAGGTGAACAACTTTGGTGAGATGGAGTTTTTCCAAATTCCTTACCAATTTGCACAGTTTTTGCGTTTTATCTGTTGTTATGTCAGAATTCAGAATTTTCGGTTTTACACATTGAGGACAATGTGAAGTTTAAGTGTGGGGGAGCATTTATATGTTTGTATAGTTTGTTTTAGTTTGTTTTATGCCTTTAAAAAAAAAATAGAAAAACCAAGAAAAAATTATGCTTTTTGAACTCCGAAATCTAGAAACTTGTGCCTTTAGGATGACACCATTAGTGGATGGAACCATTTTGAATGCAGAAGTTGAGGAACCAATTAACTATAAAGGGGACGAACATAGCTCATAAATCACAATTAATATGATAGTTGTTACCATATCTCGGAATATCACCATATTTATCTATTGTTCTCTAAGTGCTTTGGTGGGTCACTAAACATCGAGTTGTTATTGCTGCGAGGATGAAATAGAGTGATTGAGTTACAAGAAAAAAAAAAAAAAAAAAGGAAACCGACCAATTAGACCAAAACGGAATAAAATGACACTTGGGAATAGCAGTATGTGTGAAACGTTGTCCCTATCTCCGTCGCCTAAACAAGCGTGGAATGCAGGATCCAAGGAAACTATCATATACTTGCTGACAAGAAGCATGCGCTTGGATCCAAAAGATTGAATCATGCTGTCATAGAAAAAAAAAAGGGAAAAAAGAAAAAAAAAAAGTGAAAAAAGTGAACAAGAAAAGAAAAAGAAAATGAAGTTTTATTTTGGTTGAATAAAGTCACTTTTGGTTCCCTTGTATATGCCAGTGACTTGAAGTATAATTCAAACCAAGTAGCTCAATCCAATAGGCATAGGTTCATCTTGGAAGTGACCTTCAGACAGATATGGGAAACATCGATCACTTGTGAACATTCGCCAACATCTACATCTATATCCATCTTCTTAATCTTATCATTGTGATTGTGGTTTGTTAGTTTCCGAGTATTGTGGCTTGTTCGACTATCTAATTAGAGTTTATTTACTAATATATGAATTGAATGTGCAAGGTACCTCCTCCTGTAGTCATTTTGGATTCGTTCATTGATTTGTCACAAATAGACGGAGTTGGAAATATAGGTTTTGTAGGTAGACCTCTTGTAAACCTTCACGAGACTATAACTCGTCCACTAGGGACACATAGGGGTTCAAAGGATTGTTATTTATGCTAAAATTAACCGTAGCCTCGACGTCACGGAGTTGTTGTATTTTTATTTTTGTTTGATTTGCTCGAGGACTAGCAAAGTCTAAGTGTGGGAGTATTTGATAGGTGTCTAAAACACCTAATTTAATATCTAGTATTTATGCTTTCTTTGCTATTTTTCTTGTAAATTATGTATCTTATGTTTGCTTTTGAGTTATTAGGTACTTTGGAGTCATTCGGAGGAAAAGAGAAGAAATCGTTCAATTGGAGCAACAAAGGGCATAATAGTCATTTCACAGGCAAATACTATCCGGAGCCAAGACAGAGCTAAGGGGCAACTCTTTTGGAGGAGCGCAAAAGCCAGATTAGCTGAGGATAAGGGGATTCCAGCTGGGTGCAAATATCTCTGGGGTGTAAACATCCACCCCAATAACCAAACCCTATTTCGAGAGAAACAATTCCCTCATTATGTCATTCATTTACCAGCTTCCCCTGAAATTTGAGAGGAGAATTATAGCTGTTGCTACTGTCTCTGAGAAATAGATCGAGAGATTGAGAGGTGAGATTTTGTTGATGATGAAATTGTTGCTGCTGGAGATGGAATCGAATCCGTTGATTGAGACGGTGAAGAGGGAGATGAACTCGAGTTACAAGCGGCAATTTGAGAAACAAAGCAACGGGTTAAAATGGGTTTGAGGTAATTCAGAGCACAGCGAGTGAAATAGCTGATGCTGTTGACGAGAGAAAAGATTGAGGAGGTTGTGAAATTATGTTGCTTCTGGTATGAATCCATGGAGAAATCAGCTAGGAGATGTGAAATTCAGGAGGGGAATTGAATCGAAACTGAATGATCTGAGTTAGGGTTTCAATGAGAAGGATATTGAAGGGTTTCAAGATGATCTATGTGTTGGTAGAACTATTTATGAATTCAAGATGGAAGGAGCTGCTGTTATGCTTCGTCTTTGGTGAAGAGGAGAAATCAGGGTTGAAATAATTCAGGTGATGTTGTTCTATTGAGGATAGGAAATGATGAAACTCATGGGAATTCAGATGGGTTTAGCTTGAATTAGGTTCTATCTGTTGAATTCAAAGGAGAAATTGAGGGTTCATGAATTGGGATTTTGAACTCGAGATTCAAGTTAGGTCAGAATGAAATTATCGATGCTATTTCTTAATGGGTTCTGTTGGTTGATGGTGGTCATGGAATTTGGTACTGCAATGAGCTAAATTGCAGGATGGACAAGAACAAGGGAATTGAAGGTTCAAATTGGTGCTAGTGATGCACTGCTGGTAGTTGCAGCTGTAGTAGGTGGTGATGAACTGAAGCTAGATTGTTGTTGGTGTTGTTGCTTAAATTACAGGTGCAGTGAAGCCATGAGAAGTAAAGGGTGTGAGGCAGAGATGCAGGACATGGCATTGGAACTGATATGGGAACTGGTGATACTGGGGGTACTTAGAAGCTTTCCATGATTCAGATGGGGTGCAGAGGGAGATAGATGCAATGGTAGTACATGAATTGAAGTTGTGTGCAATTGGCGCTGGCTAGTTGGTATTCTCGACACCAACTGAGATGGAATGACAGAGATGGTTATATCCTTGAGCTGAATTGGAGTGAGCTCTAGGTGGTGTAGTGACTGATCGGTTGCAGAGCTGTGAATGAAGCTATTGGTTGCTGCTGTTGGATTGCAGTATGAACTGATGGTAATGCGCGACTTGGTATGCAGAGAATGGAGGAGCACGAGGTGGAGTTTTAAGACTTGTGTGAATGTATTTCGCAGGAGTTGAGATGGACTGGAAAGACAAAGGTTCTGGTGGTTTTGATGGTGTATGCAGGTGATGGAATTGGTGGCTCTGATATGGACTTGTAGGTAATGCATGAGCTGAAGTACAGGGAAGGAACGACCATCTTGGCCGTGAATAATTCTGGTTATGCAAGCATCAGATTTGGTAGTTTAGAAAAAAACCAATGTAGTCAGCTGAGTTAGCTCAAAGAGCAAAAGGGGTTTGATTTTGTCGGGTTCAAGTGACCTAACTAATAAAAGATGCAAATAACAAGATATATAAACAATGATAATATGGATATTAGGGTATTGGGATTCGACTCGGTGACTCAAGTCTACCAGTAGAACAATGGATAATTTAATTGACTAGGTTCCATCGACGAAGGTGATTTTCATACATTGTGACCGACATTCGACGACTCTCAATGAGATTAGGGTGCCGGATTAGAACATGAAGAACATTACAACGATTTCCGCTCAAAAACCCAGTTTCTCGACGACGAATTTTGGGACATATTTTCTACACGGGTTTTCAAACATGGGCTTGGTGGACCAATTGAAGATGGACTTTGAAAGAAAAAACCTAATATTGGAAGAAGTATCCTTTATGGAAATTGGAGAAACTTATAAAAGAGAAGACTTTTTCTCTAAACCATATATCATATCTCATCTTCTACTTTTGTTTTTAGGGTTTGAGAACATGATAGGGTTTCTCTTTCTCCTTGTTATGAACTCCATTAACATGAGTACTTAGTTTTTATTATTGGCTATGAAATAATTGGATTTCACATAATATGGTTTTTGATATGATAAATTAGTTTTGTCTCCTTTGATAATTTAATCACAAAAGAAAAAACCTAATATTGGAAGAAGTATCCTTTATGGAAATTGGAGAAACTTATAAAAGAGAAGACTAGTAAATGAAATTTTTCTCTAAACCAACCTCTCTATTTATATCATATCTCATCTTCTGGGAAACTTTTGTTTTTAGGGTTTGAGAACATGATTGGGTTTCTCTTTTTCTCCTTGTTATGAACTCCATTAACATGAGTACCTAGTTTTTATTATTGGCTATGAACCCGATAACTTTGAAGAAAAAATAATATGGTTTTTGATATGATAAATTTTACATAATATGGTTTTTGATATGATAAATTAGTTTTGTCTCCATACTTTATCGTTTATGATTCACTGTTTATATTGTTACATGAATTGAATGCTTGTTTGATCGAGTCATAAATCGGTTGAGTTTGTGTTCATCTCTATTGCTAGATTAAGGTTTGTTATACGTAAAAGTGATAGATTGATGATTACAAGTAGCATGAATATGGTTATAGCTTGTAGTGATGCATCCTTATAATCATATGTGAACCATAACCTTTTTTAAATCGGATTAGTACGTTTTCCACCTTCGATTTCTTTGATTGGCCTGATTTCATAGAACTTAATGCATCTAGGGAATTAAACTTGATTAGTGCTTTTACACGTTAGGTTGTTCTTTAAGATAGAACTCATATTCGCATTTTTTAATGTGTTTGTTGATGACAAAAGGAGATTTGCGGGATATTCTTGCGATCAAGGTATCCTAGGGCTTTTGATAAACGTAGAGATTAAAAATATCAATTCTAGTTATTGTGAAGAAAACATATTTGTGAATGAAGATGAATCCTTAACCAATATTCTCACTACCTTGATTCGTTTACTTTTCTTTGTTTTGTTTTTATTTTATTTTAGCATATAAAAATCAGAAAACCCCCGGTGTTATTTATAAGAAACCAATAATATTTTGACAACCTAGACCTCTCTGTGGGATCGATCCTTTCTTGCCCTTGCTATATTTATATTTTGAGTAGTAAGAAAGTGTAATTATTTTTGACGCATACGACAGCGATCAACGGGATCGGAATGCGTCACATATACAAGCAGACAAATTGACGGAGGGGGAGTTATAGACTATAACTCACTGTACTCTTTTTCCTTAGTCAAGGTTTTGTCCCACAGGGTTTTCCTTGTCAAGGTTCTAACGAGGCAGCGTATGCGGGTCCAACACTATTCTAAGATGCATGTTGTACTCTTTTTCCTTCGACCGAGTTTTGTCCCATTGGGTTTTACTGGCAAGGTTTTAATTAGGCAACATTCTTAGAATGGTAGTCTAAGGGGGAGTATTGTGTAAAAACGTTTTTAAGGTGTGACCCACCAATTCTACTCGAGCTATGTCCAGAGAATTCTGGATATTTATCCCACCTTCTTTATCATCATTAAAGAAAAAGCATCGAGACATGTGTGCTTATCCCATTTTAACCGACTCAAATGTTGTAGCTATAAATAGCTGTTCGGTAATCACTTGTGAAGAAAATAGAGAGAACGTAGAAATGAAATAGAGAAGAAGTAATAAAAGTAATTACATTTCGTTTCTCATTTAACAAACTAAAGTTAGATAATTAGTGTTCCCCATTTTCTAAAGTGAGATAATTAGTGTTCCTCATTATCTAAAGTTTAGTTAGTTTGTTAATAAATATATAATAAAAATGAAATTTTATATACAATGGTTCTCCAAGGACCTCCAAAAAAAAGGCCATATAAAAACAACAAAAATGATAGATGCACCAAAAAGGTGCACCGTGAAAATACACCGCGGAGAGAGTGTGACACAAATTTTTTTTGGTGGACCCCACATAATGGCCCACCCCCTGTTAGCTCCCCCACAGGGTGCCCCTAGCAGCCGTTCGATTCTTCACGGTGCAGATCGAAGTACACACCTTCGGTGTGTGTATCACTGCTCTAAAAACAACTCTTTCGGATGAAGGCGGGTCCTCCTAGTTTTGGGGATTAGTAGGGGGTCACTTTTGGGCCATCATGTAAGAAATTGTGAGAGCAACGGTTTTAGATGGTTTATTTGGCGGTCCAATTTTTTTATATACAGTTGTTTACATTTTCTCGGTGAAAAAGTCGTTTTGAATCTCTGGAATTACACTTGCAAGCTCAATCACAACTCATGATAAATATGGTTTAAATGTTTTCGGAAAATGGACCATTGACGACTGAAAGTTGTTAAAAAGTATTGGTTTTACCTATTTCCTATCCCTACTTTTCCTATTTCCCATCCCTTAATAATTTCTAAAATGAATCTATTTTTCAACTTCAATTTTCCCTATTTACTATCCATTAAAGTCAAATCAATATTGACTATGATTATTACTATTTTTATTTACCTTCTTCTTCGTTAATCTCTCATTGTCATCGAACAAAACAGTTCTTTTTTTTTTTAAGTTTCATCAAACAAAACTGATTAAAACTAACTTATCATGTTACCACTAATCAGAAAATATATATATAATCACTTGTATTAACCAACTAATTATCACTGATCTAGATCATTATTTAGCTCAAGCTTGTACCATTGTACGTACCAACTCTTAAAAGATTACATGCCTCCTAAACATAATGAATCTCCATAAAAAGATGGGTTATTTGGTTTTTGGTACTTACATTTTGACCAACATTAGTGTTTGGTCTAACTTTTGTCCAACTTAGTGCTTGGTACTTGGAAATGACGTTGACCAGCGCTGACTAACCAATTTGATGACGTGGTTCTTTTTCCGTGAATTAAATGGTTAATTACCAAAAATTAAATAACTTTACCAACAATGAAAAACCATGTCCTTAACAGAGTTTCCCATCTAACACGTGTACGTGCAATACCAGTCTCTTCGATGAACTGCTGAGATTGAATCTACCCGATAGATATAAACGAAAGAGATGTTTGCCCTAATTTCATTTGTGAGTTTTTTTACCCGCCATCATCAGAGAGAAGAGCGAAGAAAATGATAGGAGAGATTCAGATCGTGATTGAATCTAGTTTAATCGAGTGTTATTGTTAGGTTTTAATACTCTGTTTTAGTTATTGAAGACCTATTTGGAAGATTTTGGTGAAAAAAACTTCCTGTGTACCCGTGCAATCGATTACAGTGGTAAGTGTTATGATTTGTATACGATTTTGTTAGTTTTGTGCATTAGATTCATTATTTTTGATATGATTCGATCCTTTTAGAGTAATTAAAGTTTCAGTTTTTGTCCGATTTCTTTCCTTTTTCGATTTCATAAAGTTAGGTTTTTTTTTTTTTAATTTGGGGATTTTGGAATTGGGTGTTTTTTAAGACTTTAAAGGGGAAATAGAACGTGGGTTTGTTTGTTTTATGGCTACTTTGTCGGATTTTTTGTTGGTTTCCACAAATTCTATATGGCTTTATCTTTATACAGTAAAGTGTTTCTTTGATTAAAGTATATAGTGAAGTGGTCCTTTGATTAAAGTATGCAATGTATTAACTTGTAGTGTGATGTTGATGTGCAGAAATGGATGGGTCTGAACTGCCTAAATATTACCCAACTAAAGATGGTTATTTGGTAGGGACTAGTAGGGCCAAAAAGGATTCTCATTTAAATGCAAAAAGGCCTGATTGTTTGGCTGAGGAGGAACTAGATTGGCTCTCACAATTACACAAGTATGACAAGCCAAATAGTACCAAAGGTATTGAAGAGGAAACTGTTGTAAGTCAGGTGGATGATTTAAAAGTCAATGTAAATATGACAGTGAATGTGAATACAGAAGGTGGGTCAAGTAGTGGTGTAAATGAAGTTAGGAAAGCTGTTAAAGAGGTGGGTGGCAGTACAAGACAGGTTAAGAAAGGTGTTAAAGAGGTGGGTGGCAGTACAAGAAAGGTTAAGAAAGGTGTTAAAGAGGTGGGTGGAAGTACAAGAAAGGTTAAGAAAGGTGTTAAAGAGGTGGGTGGCAGTACAAGAAAGGTTAGGAAAGTTTTTAATGAAGTTGGGTCAAGTAGTTGTGTAAATGGTTTAGGTAGAAGTGTTAGTGAACCAGCAGGTGGATCATCTGTTGATGTGGATTTGAGCCAAGTTGAATCAGTTACTCAAGTAGAGGAAGCTGTTGTGGAACCAACTAAGAAAAAGGTCCTCAATATCAACAAGTGTAATCCTGAAGAGAAGTATATATCAGCTGGTGAGTCAGAGTCAGATGAAGAACAAGATCCAGTAGAAGTTCCACAAGAGAACTCTGAGAAAGATGATGACATGGATGAGCAGTTAGCAAGTGTGATTAAGAAGAGTGCAGAGTATCATGACTATGTGGAGAAAACAGGAAGAGTTTATGAAGAGGAAGAGTTGAAGACTTGGAAGAGTGATACTACTATTCTGGACAAGATGTTTGTTGGGCAGGAATGGGCTTCATGACAAGAATGCAGGGATTATATCAAGGATCAAAATATATTTCAGAATTTTGACATTGTCCAGGTCAAGAATACTGAAATTCAACAACAGTATAAATGCAAGGACCCAAAGTGTAAATGGAATGTATATTGCTCAAGAATTTGGGATAAAGTTACATTTAGGTGCAAGAAGGGCCATTTTGAGCATACTTGTAAAACCACTCATGGAATCAACAATCCATTGGCTAAAGCAAGGTAATTGTGTTTACAAATGTTGTTTAAGTTATTATTTTTTATGTTCAACATTACTTTAGGTATCTAATGTGTGTTAACTATTTTGTGTTTGTAGATGGGTATTCAGGGTTATGTTAGATGCCTTTAAAGCTCATCCTAACTATAAACCAAAGGATTTCAAGTCTGAAGTGAAGAGGGTTCACTCTGTAGAGATCTCTTATTGTACTGCTTGGCATGCTTGGCATATGTGTATGGAAAGATTTTTTGGAAACTATGAAGAAAGTTTTGCTTTAAGTCCTGAATGTTGTGATCAAATACTGAAGAGAAATGATGGTAGTATTGCTAGCTGTGCAACAGATGAAGCTGGTAAGTTCAAGCATCTCTGTATAGCATATAAATGTTCTCTAGAAGGGTTTAGACTTGGTTGTAGACCTATTCTAGGTTTAGATGGTTGTTTTCTGAAAGGGAAGTATGGAGGTGTTTGCTTAAGCATTATGTCATTAGATGCAAACAATGGATTATTTCCAATTTCTATATTCATATGTAGAAAGGAAAACAAAGAGAATTGGACTGAGTTTCTTAGGATTGTTGCCCCATATTTGAAACTACATCCAAGAGCACTTACATTCATATCAGATAGGGAGAAGGGACTCATATCAGCTGTTGACACAAACTTTGCTGATGTGAATCATTACCATAGGTATTGTTTTAGACATATGTACAAGAACATGAAAAGATATCACCCTGGAAAGCATATAGAAGCACTTGCATGGAATGCAGCAAGGTCATATGTGAAGGAAGATCATGACATATAAATGAAGAAGATGATGGATGTAAGACCAAAAGCAGTGGCTTATTTACAGAGAGAAGATTCTGCACAGTGGGCAAGGGCTTTCTTTGATACTTCATCAAGCTGTGAAAACATAACTTCAAACTTTTGTGAAGGTTTTAATGCATGTATACTGGATATAAGAGGACTACCTATTTGTAAGTTTCTTGAGAAGTATCACCTGATGGTGACAAGGTTTATGTTTGATAGGGGACAACAAGGTGAGAGTTATCCTGATGGAGGTGTGGTCCCAAGGGAAGAAGAGATTTATAATATGAACAGGCAAAAAGCAACATCATTTGAAAGGGTCCCTACTAGCAAAGATGTGTGGACAGTCCTTGATCACAGGAATGGATGTTCTTGGGTTGTTGATTTGCCTAAGCATCAATGTTCTTGTAGGTTTTGGGATGTCACTGGTATTCCTTGTGAACATGCAATCAATGCTTCATTTTTCAACAGAAATGCTGAATGGAAAGAGTAAGTTGTTTCATGTTTGTCTTTAATTTTTATTTTTTTTTATGAAATTTTATGTCTGTCAACTTTATAATCAACTTTGTTGTTGTTTTCTTCTTGTTTTGCAGGTATGTTGATGAATATCATCATGTGGACAAGTACAAAACAACATATGCTGGAATGGTTGGTCCAATGGACAATGTATGTAAATGGAAGTCATTGGATGAAATTCAACATAAAGTAAAACCTCCACCATATGAGAGGCAGAGAGGCAGACCAAGGACTGAAAGGAGAAGAGATGCAGATGAAGCTAGATGTGGAAATAGACAGAGGAAGCAGTGTAAATTATGTACTGAATATGGGCACAACAAGAGGGGTTGTCCTAGAAAGGATGAATTTGAAACTGCCCAAGGTGGTGAACTGTTTTTTTTTTGTCTATAACTTTAACTTTATCTTGTTTTGACTAACTTTAACTTTAACTTTATCTTGTTTTGACTAACTTTATCTTTATCTTTATCTTGTTTTGACTAACTTTAATGATATTTTTTGTTTGCAGGTGGTGAACCACAAGTGATGAGGAATCCAGCTATGGATTTTGTAGAGTATCTAAATGAACAACAGAATAGTGGAAGAGGAGGTGGTAGTGGAGGTGGCAGGACAGGTGGGAGAGGAGGTGGAAGGACATGTGGGAGAGGAGGTGGAAGGACAGGTGGGAGAGGAGGTGGCAGGATAGGTGGGAGGACAGGTGGCAGAGGAGGTGGCATGACAGGTGGTAGAGGAGGTGGAAGAGGAGGTGGTAGAGGAGCTGAATACTTGCTCTTTGGCGATGTAACTGAACCAGCTGCACCATCAACAACAACACCAGCTATACCATCAACAACTGCACCAGATGCACCATCTGCACCATCAACAGCTACACCATCAACAACTGCACCAGCTGCACCATCTGCACCAGTTTGGGTCCCTCTTGGAAGATATTTTAGAAGAGGTGGTTGGACTCTAGGTACTAGAGGTGGGGGTAGAGGTGAAAGGAGGGGTTCACAGTTTGGTGTTCATAAAAAGAGAGGGCGCATATTTGGTATAGGTCTTCTATGTGAGGATGTAGTTCCAAGGACTCGAAGGGCTCAAGTAATCCCTCCAATTTTACACCATACTTTTATTTTTCAAGTGTTAGGTTAGTTAATCCCTTCAAGTGTTAATCCTTGCAAACTTTTTGGTATTTGATTATTAGACTGCTCCAGCTGCTACTGTGCCTCAAGAACCCATTCATGATGCTTTGCAAGAACCAATTCCTCTTGCTGTGCAATATCCATATGTAGCCGCAGCGCCTATTGGTGGTAGTAGTACTAGAGGTGTTGGTGTTAGAACCAGAGGTGGTGGTGCTAGAACTAGAGGTTGTGGTGTACAACAAAAAAGGAGAAGACTAACTCCTGAGCCCGTGCTTCCTGAGCCACTACTAACTGAACTAGAACCTGAGTCAGAGCTTGAGGCAGAACCTGATTCTGAACCTGAACCTGTATTTCCTTCACCACCAAGAAGGAGAAGAAGGATCCAAAGGGATATAGGTAATGCCCTCAATGGAATCACTATTGATCTTACTGAAGAATGATCATTCATGCTTTAAGTACACATTTTCACTATTTTGGACAACTGCAGTTGCTTTAATTTACACTTCTACATGTTTTGAACAACATATGCAGTTTCTTGCTTTATAAAGTATTATATGACGGTATCTAGGTTTTCATCTTTATGAACAATTAGACCTAAGTTTCTAAACTTGTTTGGAACCTCAACTGTTATTGCTTAATGAACATACTGTTAACATTTTCTATATTTATAAACTATGTGTGTATGAATGGATTGTTGTTGTATAAGTTAGCATTGCTTGTTAGTTTAGGAACAATATTGAACAAATTACTTAGATTAGCAGACATAGGTATTACAACTAGCTGGGTTCATACATCTTCCACCACTTTCTTATATTCTTAAAGAAACTTAACCTTCTTACATGTTTGACAAAAGTAGTACTTGTTGCCAATAGATTCAGGTTTTTTGGATGTCAGCATCTTCATCTTACCATCACAGCATGGATCTGTGCATGGTAAGAGGTTGATTTTGCAGTTAAAAGCCATGTGATCAGCATCCCCACATGAGTAGCAGTAGAATTGTTTGTCTTTCAGCCATTTGTATTCATCATTCAGAGGGGGTGGAATAGGTGGTGGAATTCCTTTGTGTGATGCTACATAAGCATCTAACCAGATGAAAACTCCACAATAGTTGCACTTCACATATGGTTGGAAACCTTTTTTTCCTTTTACAGCTTTTCTGAGAAATAGGTACCCCTTGCAGTTGGTTAGTGTGCATTTTGTTCTTCCCAGGGACAATCTCGAGCAACATGACCATCATAAATACATAGGTAACATGATGAGTGCCAAATATTGCATATTCATACACCTTTTCATTGGCACTTAACTCATCTTTCGCGCTTCAAAGTCATATATTATCCCAAATTCTGCATTCTTACCATCTTCAAGATTAAATATTTGTATTAATTAATTTTGTGTTTTTAAGTACTAAATAAAGCTTGGAAGAATTGAGAAGACAAAAGAGAAGAAAGTTGGAAGCATTGCAACCCGCTCGCGCATCAGTGGCAACCTGTTTACAAATTCATGGGATTAAACAACCCATGATCCAAAACCCAAGACCCAAATCCATTTCCACCTCACCCCCATTGGATTCTTTCCAAAACATCCACCTCACACCCATTGGATTCTTTCCAAAACATTCACCTCACCCCCATTGTATTCCATTCTATCCATCAATTAATAAAACATGTTTTGTTTAATTGTTGAGTGGTTGCTACAGTAAATTTCGAATCCCAAGTGTGAGAGAATTTTTGTGTATAAATAGAGAGGGTTGTTGTGTTGAAAACTCATCCAAGAATAGCTTGTTCATGTTAGTTTATCAAATTTCAATTTTGTTGTAATGTTCTTCATGTTCTAATTTCATTTACTAGGGTTTAGATGAAGCCCTAATCTCATTGGTATGTATTCATATCTTGTATCTTGTTCTTGAAAGTTTAGAATTGTTTAAAGATATAATTTAATCCAAGTTTTTCAACATCTTGCTCTCACAATGTATGCCATGTATCCATTGTAGTTAGAATATCTCTATGTTGATTATGCTACAACTCATGCTTAACCAAATATTGATCTTTAGATTAGTTGTGCTTAATTAGACAATTAATGCTTTGGAGAAATACTTTAGTTGTGATTAAATTATCCATTGGAGAAACACCTTAGTTATACGGTAGACTTGAATCTACTATAAGGACAAGAATAATATTACAAGTTGAATGCATATCATAGGTTATTGGTGGATTTGAATACCCTAGTATCCATATTATCATTGTTTACATATCTTGTTATTTGCATCTTTTACTTTTATTATTTCAGTCACTTGAAAATCATATCGTCGTATCGACAAAATCAAACCCCTTTTGGTTACTCTCTGAATCAGGATTTAGAATCAACTTCTACACTCTCCAAGTCTCTGTGGTTCGACCTGTGCTTGCCCTGTGTTGCTTGTCGACACTGTGCACTTGCAGTATACACAATAGTAGGTATCTTTCCGAGCCTACCATAACACTTTTTAGTTAATGATGTGCTAGAACCTTCCATTATGTATGTCTCTGAGTGAAGAAATGTAGCAGGTGCAGATAATTTTTGACCATGAAGATAAGAATTTGTTGCAGGTTCAGAAGAAGAAAAATGTGAAAGGTGGTAGAAAATAGTGTGAGAAAAGGTGCTTTTATAGGTAATGACCAAACGGTCATATTTTTTGAAAAAATAAAAATTAGGCCGTTAGATCTAAGGAATCTGGACCGTACAATAAAACTGTGGTCTAGTGAGTTTTTAAGAAAATTACGTGTTGACGGCGTGGTTAACGGCGTTAAGTAATTATTATTAATTTATAAATAAAATTAAATACTAAACAGAAGTCAAGATTTTAGTTAGTCAGCGCTGGTCAACGTCATTTCCAAGTACCAAGCACTAATTTGGACAAAAGTTAAACCAAACACTAATGTTGGTCAAAATGTAAGTACCAAAAACCAAATAACCCTAAAAAGATTAGTTGGACAACAGGCCATCACCAGAACCTCCAGCACTTTCAACTTTCCTTAAAGACTTATAGTATCGATATCATTACCAAGTCTCTTCATGCTCAAATAATCTATCACACAATCCTTTAAACTAGCTTATTATTTAGCCTCCGTTGCACACTAAATTCTTTCCTTCTCTATATTCACTGGTATATCATATATCATCGATTAACACTGGAACACCAACAGGCAAATCAATTTTGAACGACTAGTTCATCCGGTAAAAAACTAAAACTAAAGATAAGTTAGTCGTTCAAAATCGAGTCAAACAATATAATTCAAGTCGACCCAAAATGAACAACTAGTTCTTGATCATACTAGTACCAAAAAAAGAAGAAAAAAAAATCGAATTTAAACATGAATTTCTGCCTACAATCATACCATTCAAAAAATTACAATTAATCAGTTTTAATTTTTACATCGTTTGGGGTTCTACCTACAATCAATCCACCACGGTACCACCGATCACTTTCTTAAAGATAGCTTCTGATAGAAAACTAAAAATCTAGAAACAAAAATTAAAGAAAAAATGATCTAACGAGATGGATTATGGAGATGCAGTGAAAGAGGGAGTAGCCGGTGGTGGAGAGAAGAAAAAGTAATTTGTGACCTAGTTTCTTTTGGTTTAGTTGTTGTTGGGTAATTTTATCATTGAGTGTAAATAAAAAGTCAAAGAGTTGGTATTTAGGATAATTGCAGATTTATATGGGTAATACTTAGGATAATTGGGGATAAGAATTAATCTGGATGGGAAATAGGAAAAGTGATGATGGGAATATTTCCTCTACAAATTATGAATTCAAAGATATGGTGTTCTGAATAATTACTATGAGGCAAATGCACCTAAGGATTTAACGTAGGCAGTGGGGGAGCCACGCTTGGACTAGTTAGCTGTAATTTCGTTGAACATAATATTTGACCTCCTTAATATTCGGTAGACAAGAGAAAATTTAGGATATACTAGTAAAATAGATAACTATTTGTGGAAACTTAAAGTCTAAATATTTGATATAGGAAGACATCCTTTGGAAACTTAAAGTCTAATATTTTCATAAATTTAGGAATTTTACAAAGATGATCTCCAACCGTAAATATCTTTACATTGCTAAGAAACTTTTAAGCCTTTGATTTTAAAATTAAATATTTAATCTAATTGTTAATAACCGTAAATACTAGTGACTAGGATGTTTACATCCTCTACAAGAACCTCTAAAACTAGAGGATGAGTTTAAGGATGTGTTAGTAACTACCTTACACATCACCCTTACCTTTAATCCTCACATTCCCGTTGGAGATGGATTTTTGTTAAAAACTTGAAAAATCTTATGTGGCCTTATTATTAGGAAATTGAGGATGTCCCGTTGGAGATGCTCCGGGAGTTTTCCAAATCCTCTAACAATAGTATTGATCCGTAGAATAAACCTGTTGGTGGAGAAAACATCTATTTATTTATTTTGCCGCCTTCGGTGGCAATATAGTGTCATGGTATCGTCCCTCCAGTAGATATAGTTGTCCCCCAGCCAGATCTGTCTGGCTCCGCCACTGAACCTAGGAACCATTAATCCTCGGCATTGTTGCATCTTCCGGCAAAACTAAATTACTGTTGCAGTAATAAGAGGCCTTCATTGAGACCTGCATCCTTGGGTGAGATAAACCTTTTGCATGTCATTTCATGTCATTATAAGAATTGAGAAACACAAACTCTCTTCTTGCCGTCATGCACTTGTTCTTTAGTTTTTCAATTTTCTCCCCCACCTCACGGTACATGCTTTGGATACAAAACAGAAAGTGAAAGATGTAACCATCATTAACGATTACATTGATGCCTCTCTGCCATTTTTCCAAATAGTATTTTAAATCTTGTCATCATCAAATTAAGGATTTTAAGAAAGATGGTGTCATTTGGTAATTATGACTTTGGAAATTTGAAATACTTATCTAGAGTAACCAACACTTGTAAACTCAAAATGTGTGACCATTAATTGAAGGACAATATACATGAGAATCCAAAAGATATGATTTCAAGCTTGCAAAATGGACAATTCAAATTTTATTGATCCATAAGTGTGGAGAATCCAGTGGAGACTTAGGATTGAAAGTAAGAGAGATAAAAAAGTATTACTCTGTGGGGAAAAAAAAAAGAAAAGGCAAATCTATGGGGGTGTGCTTGTAAGTATGCCTAAATAACCTTTTAACAAGTGAAGCATTTCAACTTACTTGGTTCCGCCCATGATAGAACCTCAATCGGATAAAGGTCTGATGGTTGAGAAGGTAAGCATGCTATTTTATGGATTCAGCAATGCTGAGTTGAGTGGGATCTGCCAACATATCCGGTATCCCACATTACTTTATGATAACTCTTATGGCATTTGCAATTACTCTCATGGTTATGGTAATTGCATTAGAAGTATGAGTGTGGGCTACAAAACTTGCACTTTTCCGTCACATATTGCACTGATAGTTAACGAACAAACATCAAAATCAAACTGGAAAAGATGCTACAAAACACTTCTTTCTTGCTAATAATTTGACAGGTGGTGCACTTAAGTAGCAGTTTAAAGCATCAATTCCATGTGCTCTCAACACAACAACGCCAGGAGCTCCCAACAGACAAAAAAACATCATCCTACTCCACGGAATCGAGTGCCAAACATGGCCACAAAAAAACAGTAACCTAAATACTTAATCAAGAAAGGCAAAAGATAGATACGACACGAAAGTACTAATTTGGAGGTAGTGCTAGCTCAAAGTGTAGTTGCCAAACCTAAACTCATAGTCACTGTTGCACAATCTGACACTTTGCCTGAGTATTACTTGATCATTGATAGAGTACTAGAGCAAACTGTGTATTCTCCTCCTGCTGCATCATCATGAAGATCAGGCTGGCTTGGTTGCAGCTTGAAAGTATCTTGAGATGGAACTTCGTTGAGAGCATTGAGATGAGACCCCTGCTCTTCTCTTTTAGCCTAAGACCAAGCGAGAGATCTATAGTTTGTGAAATCTCAAAGAAGAAATCTCGTCAGAAATAATCATATATACTATTATTGAGATTGAAACTTACATGACGTCTCTGTGCTTCCTCGGACATAAACTGCAAAGAAGCAAAAAATGGTGTGAGTCCGACAACTGAAGGAAACATTAATGTAAGAGATTGGCAAGTAAATTTCTGGTGGCCATAACTATGGTGGTATGGGTCTGACTGGCCATAACTCAATAACCACAGATCAAATTAACTAGTTAATTAGTTTAGAATGAAATGCTAATACAGAAAAAGAAGATATGATCTTTGGAACTACAGCTAAAAGTATCGAAGCAGATTTTTCTATTATGTTACCTTATCCGGAGATTGACGCAAATCTTCCTCAAGAACAACCAGTTCCTCATAGCTAAATTCACTCAAGTCCTCCAGTCCAGTCCTCTGGCTGTTCCAACCATACACAACCAATAAATACCATATTCATCATGAAATAGCAAGCTTTACATATAGCTAGTGTTACAATTAGTATCAAATCATTACCTGATCTCCTTCCTTAGTGTGCTGTTAATTTCCTTCTGTTCTCTCAATTCATTTTGCAAACTCTATACATACAAGAAAACTAGTATTCATCACAGTAAGAACATAGAAAAGACGAATAAACATCAAACATCAAAAATCAAGAAGGACTAGTACCCGGAAGAAATTCAAATTAGCAACATCATTTTCAGAAGCCGATAGATCTATCTTAGTCTTCTTTTCATACCTATCAATAAAGTCCTTTATCCTAAACCAAAAAAAAATCAATAAAAAACATGTAAAGGAGATGTTGCAGGAGTTTATAATGCAAAAACTGAGTAGTATGTGAACTTACGTAGTAGAAGGACTGATATAATCAGCATTTGTGCCACTTTTAGGAAACATGATGAGAAAAACTTGAGCATTACAAAGAATGGTTAGTTCATTAGCTTTCTTAAGAATCCATGACCTTCTGTTGGAGTAAGTTGCTTCCCTCTTAGTTATGTTCTCTATATATTTTATCTCAATCTTTCTTCTACCCATCTTTTCTATAGCTAGATCTTTGCAAATAGTTGAGGACCTTCAGGTCAGGAATATATGCAAAGTCTAAACCCTTAGCAACAACCAAACTAATCTCTCCTCACCACAGATACCCCAGTAAAGATGAACCGAACGATAAGTCTGTATGTATGGCAACAAATACTCCAACTTCATTCAAGACAGAGACAAATCATCCAGGTGTGTCATCTCAACACATCTTTTTTGTTGCACTAAAACGAGCAAATTTTCTGATGCTTATCCCAAGGCGAATGATTATATAAGCTCCACGCAGTTGGCAACCAATATATAATCAAACTAGTTGTCTTACGTCTGTTTGACTGATCTAACTTATAACATCACATGCGTATGTCAGTATTCAAAATCCGACAAAAATATTACCAACTTATTATAATATAATCATAGACTCATCATAGTCAGTCTCTTGGACACAGTCAAGGTTATGCAGGTCTGAGTCTTCTTCTTTTTTCCCGCAAACTGGCAAGGAGCATTCATTGGAAAGGCAAGAAAAAAGAATGAGGGGGACTGGACCGGAACTTCACATGTGAGTCTTACAAATACTCTTTTCTCTGGCATTGTAGTAAGATTTTCCCTTCTCACTTCAATTATTCTGACACTTCTCATGGTATCATATTCGATTCGATGCTCAATCTGATTAGCTTTCTTCATAATCCCTGACCTTATCTTTAAGTAAGTTATTTAGTTATTATTAGTTGAGTTTTCGATATTCTTTCTCTCTTGCTTTGCTCTATCCATCTCAATCTGGTGTAACATGAGTGTGAGAAAACAAATAATGAAAACGGTATAAAATTTAATTACTGAGTGAGTGAAAAGAAAAAAATAGGTGAAGCGTTGAATGATGAAGCACCAGAGTGTGGCGCGTTTCATTCAACGCTAAGTGTTAGCGCTGAACCATTCAGCTTAGATGCTTGGAATATTCTTCCGAGTGTTGTTTCGTTCCGCGAAAAGTAATTTTTCAGGCGCTAAATCATTCTGCCTAACTCTCTAGCATGCTAGCAACTGGTAGGAAAGAGAGCTAATGTTAACTTTTTTGCCACATTTTTTTTTTGAATTGCAACACTTATATGCTAATCTAGCACCTCCAATCTAGCCCATAAGACTAAGTCTAAAGCTAGAATGAGAAAAACAAGGCTAGGGTTTTATGCAATGAAGTGCCTACTTTGAACAAACGGGATATTAATTGGGGGTGAGGCTGATGGGAAGAAAGGTTAATGGATGAGAACACAAGAGTTTTTCTTTTTGAAAGGTTAAGACAAAAGTTACATGGATTTGTTGAGCAGGGAAAGAGGTTTTTTTTTTCTTTTTCTTGAAGCATGTATAGTTTCTATTCTGGGAGTGTTTTGTTGCATGTGATCAACTGAACTCAATACATAGAAAACTAAGATAAGGCTAGAAGTCCTACAGCGGTGGTGGTAGTGTAATTGGCACAGTGGGCAGATTCTGCAGATATTACAGGCGTCCTTATTCAGTTTCACTGGACCCATATAATACTCTTTTGGCACATACATCCTGTACCAAATTACAATAGATAAAGTTCACTAATTTTGTTGTACACCCAGAAGACAATGACTTGTAGAATTCAGAAAACACAATGAAGCAGTATAAGCAAATCTACTAGCTACCTTTGATTATGCAACAAAACCTTAACAAAGTTGGCAAGGTTTTGAATTACGGTAATATACCCTTTGTGAATGAATCATTCAAACTGTTTAGAAAAATGTGAGGAAAAATCTTTTGAATTTTATTACTTTATGTAACATTGAATGTAACCTTTTTTTTTTTTTTTTTATTTTAAAGAGAGGTTAAATTCATTCAGGATGAAGAAAAAATAATACAACATGAGAGCGTCTAGGGCTGCATATGGGACGGTACGGTACGGATTTTTGCCTAGCTCAGTACCTGTACCTCCCCATGTAGAGGTGTAAAACGTGTTGGCCCAGCATAGCACAACACAGCCCACGAAATCACGTGCTTAGCGTGCTATGTGCCGTGCTGTGCCGGAGATTATGACGTGCCGTGCTTAAAGGCGTGCTATGCTGGGATGTGCCAGAAAAATAAATGTCATGTGTCGTGATGTGCTGTGCCAGGCACATTTATATTATATTTTCCAATATAAATGTTTTCCAAATATTTAGGTATTGTATGTGTTATTATGAAAAGAAGTCAACATAATGGTAGTAGAGTGTCAATAATTGGCTAGAATAAAGTTTTTTTTGTAAAATATACACAAAATGTAATGTATTATGCCATGTTTTGTAATATTTTATACATATTATGACGTGCTTTCCTAACGTGATGTGTTGTGTTGTGCCGTGCCACGTGCTAATCCGTGCCGTGTGATGTGCTGGGCTACTGCACCAATTAGTAAAACCCAGCCCGTCTCATTTAACTAACGTGTTGTGTTGTGCTCAAATTTTAGCGTGCTGGGCTGGGCTGTGCTCATGCTGGCACATCCCAATTTACACCTCTATCCCCATGGCCGGTAACTGTACCTTTTACCCATACATGTACTTGTGCAGTACGGGACGGGACGGGAAGGGACCTGTCCCTGTTTAACTCGATACGGGACGAGACGGTACCGGTTCTTTACCCGTAGCGTATGTAAAATTATAAAAAAGAAAATACAACAAAAAATCTTCCAAGTTCTAAGTTCAAATGAAGTTATGAACCACATCAAAAATTACAAAACCCTAAAATCAAAATCCAAAAAATTACAATCAGTTTCAAATATAAAGAAATCAACAAAAACTAAATAGAAATGAACAAAAACTAATTAGTTTTCAAAAACCCTAACTATTATTAGTCGTTATTACTTGTTGCTCGGTATTACGGGATGGAACGGGATGGGAATAGCCTAGAACCGTTACTTGTACCTACTCTAAGCACAGTACCAGTTTTTGGTACTTGTACCTGTCCCATTTAACCGCGGTTTCGGGACGGTACCGGTACGGTTCCACGGGATGGGAAGGTTCCTGTAGCGCCTAGGCAAGTCCAAAGGTGGGAGAACTCCACCGGAAACAAAAGAAACTAAAAGAGTGGTAAAAACCAACTCGCCAAAAGGGTAAACAAATGACAGGAAATAGAAACAATAAATTACTTATGCTTTTTAACCGCATAACTTTGGCCTTTCCCTAAATTTTCAGTGTTTCCCATATTCGGAATTTCATCATTCCATATTTGAGCCTTGAAACCTACAAACAGACATCAAACTCAAAATCTATACATTCCAAACCTCGACAAATGAGAAGACATAATGCTATTCGAGTAACCAGGAATCCCGTTAATTCCTCTATTTATATCAAAACACTCATTTGTTGGTATTTTTAAGTTCTTCGATTTTCTCCACCACCTCATATAAATGTTTTCCCGAGAAATTTCAAACGGAATATAGTAGAAGAAACGATCATTATCAATGAACAATTGAACTTTGATTTTTTTTACATCCATATATAATATTTTGAATCTTCTCTGCATCCATAAAATACTCATTCTAGGAGAATGAAATACTTGTCAAGACAGAAGAATAAATAACACATGTAAACCATTATTAAACTAGCGTGGCATCAAATTAGTTTACAAGTGGAACAATATCGTGATCATCAAGATCTTAATGACAACTACTTTTCCCAATGACGGAGCTAGACTAGAATGGATCAACTGATTTTTGATACTCAAGTTTGGTCCAAATTATTGTTCGGTCTAATATGTGTCCAACTTCGTAATAAGTTTTTCAAAATAACGTTGACCCACGTTGCTAGTTTAAGTCTAACCTAACAACAAGTGTCAGACAGACAGGTGACAAAATAGACTAAAGATAAGGGTGGATGGGAATAGGACTAGACGAGTGAATATGACTAATCAATCTATAGCTAGTCTTATGTCTCTTTGATAGGGAAACTGTCTTAGGTTGTTTATCCATTTAAAATCTAACCCAACAACGTTATTATTATATAAACCCAGGGTACATTGTGTCAGACAAATGACAAAAAAATAATCATAAGGTTCAAATCACTTTGGTTCCTTTAAGATTGTTTCTTTAAGATTGTTTGTAAGGTTCTGGCAGATAGAATGAAGGTGGTCATGCCGGAATTAATATCTTGTTCGCAGGGGGCTTTTATAAAGCATAGACAGATTCTCGATGGCATCTTGGTTGCAAATGAGTTAATTGACAGCAGACTGAGGCAAAAAAAAACCGGGAATCATGTGCAAGATTGATATGCAAAAAGCATTCGATAATGTAAGTTGGCCTGCGCTTTTCACTATTCTGGCAAAGAACGGGTTTGGTTCAAAATGGATTCAGTGGATTAGATGGTGTGTGACTGATGCGCAATTCTCAATTCTAGTCAATGGGGAAGCGACAAGTCTCATTAAACCTTCTAAAGGAATTCGTCAGGGGGATCCATTATCTCCCTTTCTCTTTCTTTTGGTGGTTGAAGTTTTGTCTTTACTAATCAAAAACGCACAAGAGCAGGGTAACATTGGAGGTTTCCATGTTAAGGACGGAGGTACAAAGGTGGCGCACTTGCAATTTGCGGACGACACAATAATATTCTTAGATGCTTCAAATATGGAGGTTAGAAGACTTCTCGTTATCTTGCTTGTTTTTGAAATCTTAACAAGATTACGCCTTAACCTGGAGAAAAGCGCGATAATAAGTATTGGAGCGGATAATTTGGTGCATGGATTGGCGATGGAATTGGGATGCAGAGTCGAGAGTCTTCTTGTTACTTATTTGGGCATGCCAATTGGATCAAAAAGAAGGAGTGAGTTGATTTGGGAGGTAATTATCCAAAGAATGCAAAAAAAAACTGGCACCGTGGAAGAAACGCTATTTGAACAAGGCAGGTAGAGTGGTCCTAATTAGAAGTTCCCTCGAAAGTCTGAGTGTCTACTTCATGTCTTTACATCACATTCCGGCATCAGTGGAGAAGCGTTTGAATACAATAATGAGAAGATTCTTATGGGGGGAAGATGAAACAACGAAGAAGATGAGATGGGTTTCGTTTAAAAGGGTTTGTAAACCAAAAAGAAAAGGAGGGTTAGGCATTCGAAACTTGAGACTGGTGAACAAATCATTGTTGGCAAAATGGCATCTAAGGTATTGCAAGGAAAAAACTGCTCTTTGGAGACGGATTATGTGCGAAAAGACGCAAGCTCGGGAAAACGACTTACTTCCACTTCAAGTTGGGGACCCGATGGGTCGGAGTATGTGGCTCGGAATTTTAAGAGAAAACTCAATCTTTTTTGAAGTGTCACGGGTGCAAGTAAGGAATGGGGCGACGATTAGATTCTGGCAAGACGGATGGTGTGCTAAGGTTTCTTTCAAGGACAAGTATCCTAGGTTATATAAAATTAGCACTCAAAAAATGGCATCAGTGGCGACAATTTTTCAACCAAGATGGAACTTTCAATTTACCAGACGTTTAGATCCGGCGGAAAGCATCGATTTGCTGGAAATAAAACATGATATAAGGATGATTAACCTGACGCAAGGGGAGAGGGATAGTTTGGAAGGCGACGTGACATCAAGACAAATCTACAAATAGCTCTCGGAGAAGGATGCAGATTGGGAAGGTCATCGGCTCATAACAAACAGATTTGTGCCGCCTAAAGTTAACTTCCTATTTTGGGCTGCCCTGCAAGACTCAATCCCAACAAGGTATATGTTACAACACAGGAGAGTAGAAATACAATCCAATTTATGTTTATTCTGCAATACGGCGGTTGAGACGGTGGATCATCTCTTTATCCATTGCGGGGTGATCAATCAGTTGTGGGAGTATTTCTTAGCGGCTATGAAGGTTCAATGGGTTATGCACCTTAACTTTATGACGTGTATTCGGAGCTGGAGAATGGAAAGAACTACGGCAAGAGTGAAGATGGTGTGGCAACTTATCCCGTACGCTTTATGCTGGGAGGTTTGGAACGAGCGAAACAGGAGGGTACATGGAGGAAGGGCAAAGACAATGTATGAGTTGGGAATCGCCATTAAACAATGTATTCTACTGTGGAGCTCTTCCACAGAAACATTCAAGGACTGCACGGCGAATCAGGTCATAACAAATTGGGAGAATATTATGAGTATGTAGAAAATTAGCCTTTGGAATTTTAGTTGGTTTTTTTTTCCAGAAATTGTAAATACTATGTAAATAACCTTTTCTCTTTAATATATCCTTCCTTTCTCAAAAAAAAAATCACTTTGGTTCCAATGTCCAAATGAGAAACATGCAAGTTAAACTATAGAATAACTGAAGGCGATTTTGCTCTAGCAGCTTTAGAGCATTTTTGATCTAGCGATGCTAGAGCTGTTGGATTAACCAATTCAATGATGGTGGTGGTTTATAATCGTCCACCTAAGAATTAGAGGATACACAATAATTAGGCCATTGGATGTATAACACGTGGCATATTTTTGACTCCCATGATCATTTTCAGAGAATTAAGTGTTTGACCATTCCCTCACTCTCTCTTACTCAAATGACTTTTTGCTTAAAACTCAATTTTAACAAAATTAACCCATTTTATTAAAATGACCCTCAAAAAAGAAGGAAGACCAATTGGATAAAAATAGAACCCACAATTGGGGCATATGGGAATTAATTGGGGGATATAGTTACGAGACAAAATAGGTGTCCCAATAGCAATTCTGGGTGACCCCCCTATATAATTATTTTTATAATTCCTAATCTAGCCCCCACTAATTAGGATTAGTGATTAAGTATAATTAGTAAAATGTTAAGTATTTGGGGGATAAATTAGTGTGTATTTTTATTTGTGTTTGGGTGAAAGTAGAAGGAGGGAAAAAAATATTTGAGAGGAATTTCTTTTTTTGAAAATGGGAAGATGATTGTGATGAGAGAATTACTGATAATAAAAGGTTGAAAAATTGATTTTTCTTCTTTGAATCCACCATTGTTGCAGCTGAAAAAGCTTGGTGCCGGCATGGTATTCAACCAAAAATTCATGCCGGCAATTGTTGGAAATGTTCATAAATTGTTTGCCACTATCCGGAGGGGTTCGGGGGGCGTAGCCGGATAAAATAACTCTTACATCTTACATCTTAATTGTTGGAAATTGTTCATAAATTTTTTGTTTCGGCAATAGTGTTTTCGAAAGAAAAAAAAAGCAGCCGTTTGTTTGATTAAAAGCAGCCGGATAATTTTTTTTTGCTTCCTCGACATCTTAATTTGAAGCTTGAATCATATATATAAGATCTGATCTGAAATTTTAACAAAAAACAAAAAAGTAAGTTGACTGATCAAAAAACACTTGTGTGTGTCAGTCAGTTTTCAAATCCGACAACAACCTCACCTGCTTTTAACTAGAAAACATGGAGAAGAAGAGAATCAAGTCGGATGTGATGAACACCAGGGACAAATATTTTGAATAAATGTGGCATTATACAGGGTACACATTGTGTCGGACAAATGACAACAGAATTTCCCCCATGATGTTAAACCGTTAAATAAAATAACTCTTACATCCAAGAACCAGCAGATATATACAATAATTAGGCCATTGGATAAACAGCACGAGACATAATTTTGGGAGTAATGTTGTCCCGCATGTTCTCGTTTTTTGTTCAATGACAAAGGCCTTGTAAATGAAACATAGAAATCTACAAGGATTATTTTGAATTTTTTTTTTTTGAAGCATGAAATTTATTAGATTAGACTGAAATTACACGGGGTACGTAATACCCATAGAGTCTGCTATTACAATAGAACTGATGGATTGCGGAATTGTATGTTCCCATACTGCTGTCGTGAGTCTCCCTATGGAGCAATTATCCGCTGCTATGTTTGCTAAACCATCTGCTGCTTGATTTGTTTCTCTGTAGACGTGGCTAACGGTATATTGTTGGATTTGGGTGAGCCTTTGTTTGATCTCTGCAACCAGGTCAGATATATACCAAGGGGGCTCTGTATCTGAGGTTATAAATCTCATTAAATTTTCCGAATCCGTTTCAAATTGGACTTTTGACCAGCCTCGTTCCGTCGCCGTTTTAGAGGCTATGTGCATGGCCCAGGTCTCCGCTGCAAGTGCTGTGGTGATGCCTAGAGGTTGTGCTATTGCTAGGATAGTGTTGGTTTCCTCGTTTCTACAAATAATACCTGCTCCCGCTATTCCGGGGTTTCCTCTTGCCGCACCGTCTGTGTTGATTTTGATCCAATTTGAATGAGGCTTGAGCCATCCTACAAAGATGGTTGAAGTTGTAGCTGTTCTTTGTGCTGGGTTTGGACATGGATGCATCCCAGGGAGCACCGGTGGGAGGTGGGTTTGGGTCCAAGAATATTCCTGCTGGAGTTTGATGGCCATATGCATTACATTTATCGGATTTTGTTGTTGTTGGCGATATATCACACCGTTCATGGTTAACCATAAGGACCAAAAAAGGAAGCAAAAGGTTGTTGTTATCGGTGCAGGTACTTTGGTTTGAAGAAGTTCAGATATGGTTATTTGGTGAGGTAGTGAAATGGGTATGCCTTGCGAGGCGACGTGAAGGTTTCTAAAGTGGTTTAGTAAGAGGTTCCAAGAATCTATAGCCGTCTGAAAATGTAGCAGAATGTGACTAGATGTTTCGGGATTAGAACTGCATTGAGGGCATAGGTTGGAGTTGGTGAGATGGATGCGATGAAGAATATTGAGGGTTGGTAAACCCTCATTAATTGCTTTCCACAATAAAAGCTGTATTTTTGGGGGACATGGGAGTGTCCAAAGGAAGTTGGATGGTGGAAGGGGGTTTTGGTGAGTTTGCGCAGAAGCGCTAATGAGGCAGTTGTATCCTGTAGCAGTAGTATATTTTCCTCTTTTTGTAAAAGGCCATATGATCCTATCTGGTTGATTGTTTCGTGGGATGTGGATGTTGATTATTCGTTGAATTATGGGGTAAGGTAGTAGGCTTAATCTTTCATGATTCCAATTCATGGTTGATGGGTCGATGATGTCTGCCACTGATTGTATTGGATAACAAGAAGCTGGGTTAATGGTATTTTCAAATTGTGGTATCCAATTTGCTTGTATGGGGGTGTGTAATCCATCTCCTATTTGGTGGAAGAGATGTTGTTTGAAAAATGGTATGAGTGAGGCCATTTGCCTCCACTGACTTGTTAATATAAAGAAGTGGACTTATTTGCAATAATATAACTGGCACGGCTGTAAATATATGCATATTATCATCCAAGGGTTTTAATTTAAACTCGCTAGCTTATTAGGCCATCCTGCACAGATCTCTTCTCGGCATATCGTTAAAGGGGGCCAATTTGAACTCTCTCTTTGCATCCATTTATCCATTTATCTTGTTCACCCAAGAAGGCCAACTTCCCAGATGGGAGGAGATGCCGGCATTTTGCAACCGTTCATGCAGATATTGGAATTGACCCATTGCTAGCTAGGTTCCATGGCATATATATACTCTACAAGGGTATTCTACAAGGAAAAATATTACATGGAAAAATATAAATAAACATGCAGTCAACTCATGATCAATATGGGTAATAATTTTATGAGAAATTTACCATTGATGATTATAAAGTGTTTTTTTCCCACAAATTCTGTGTTGTTGCGGAATTTTTATTAATTTTTTTCGAAAAAAGAAGAAAAACCTCTCTCCTCTTCCTCGTTGTGCAGAGGGAGATAAAGAGCATTAGTTACATTCGTATTTCATAATTGGAATTGAAGATTGTTTAAGATTACTCTAAGATTTTCACCTAACCAAACTTTTTTAATAGCATATCGATTACAAAAGGTTGATATATGGGCTACCTCAATAATATCAAACCTCAAATTTATACAATTGTTGGTCGTAATTCCAAAGTCGTCACTGATAGTGTATCTTCTTTCATGGGCATTTGCGTACATTATTGTTAGCAGAATGAGAGTGGGTTCGGAATCGCTATGAAAAATGATGTTGTGCCCACTCCATTGTGTTGTCCACTGGAAAGCAACTTCGACCCCTTTTATTTCTAGTTCTTCTCTGGCACTACAGTCAGCATTCGATCCCCTTGCTTAAACTATGGTACATGTACAATCACAAAGAGTTAGTCCAATCCCAGAACTAGTGATAGGATTCGACATTGACAAAGAAATGTTTATCCTAAGAGACATGAAAACCTTATACCTATCAGGTTCAGTATTGTTTATTTCCAATATTTCGTCATTCATGAGATTATAATAAAGAGATTTCATAATGTCATAGTCAAATTTGTTCACATTCATGAAACTGTTAATATATTTTACTATAGTTCTAGCAGTTTCAGCACTGTTATGCTTTGTATTTTTAAACACCAGGTTGCATCTCGCTTTCCAAACATGCCAAATTACAATGCTACAAAAAGCAGACCAATACATTGCAAATCCATTTCTGTCTTGGTTATCAAACCAGTTATTGAGACAACCATGAAAAGTAGAAGTACCATTAGAGACATACTACATATCAAAGTTAAGATGCATCCATACCTGACATACAAAGTTGCACTGAAGGAAAATATGAGTAAGAGTCTCTTCACCATTATTACACAAAGTACAAGTAGTATTTATATTTGGTAGTTTTGCTGCCACTCTCATACTATTGGGAAGTATGGATTGAGCTGCCTTCCAAAAAAAGGTTTTAACTAAAGGAGTTACTTTCATGTTCCAAATTTTATTCCAATCCTTGGAATCATCGCCAGTAGAATTAATGGAATCGTATAAAGATTTAACAGTGAATTTACCCGTGTTGTTTAAGTTCAAAGAGGAGCATCTTCCATGGATGAAGCTGGTATTGGAAGTCTCACGATTTTATCAATTGTAGTTTGATCAAAGCAAATTATCAGTTTGGCCTGATCCCAAGTTCTCATAATAGTTATTAGTTGACTAACCTTCTTAAAGTTTTCATCCACTGAAGCAGGCTTAGTTAGAGGAGGCTTTGTGTCTGGTATCCAATAGTCATCCCATATATCAATATTTTCCCCATTACCAATTTTCCATAAACAATTTTCCTTGATTTGTTGAACACATGTGAGAATACCTTTCCATATCCAACTATCTCTATGTTTGGGTTTAGTGTTAATATGCAAAATGTCACAGTTCGGATAATACTTAGCGTTTAGAATGGAGGCACATAGGGAAGAAGGATTTTCTTGAAGTCTCCATCCCGTTTTGGCTATCATAGCAAGGTTAAACTTTTTCATGTTCAGAAAACCTAAACCACCTTCACTTAAAGGCTTACAAACAGGTTCCCAACCCTTAAGAAACACTCCTTTCTTACCATTTTCATTCTTACCTTTCTCATTTTTACCCCACCAAAAATCTCTCTGCATTTTGGTAATAGGGTTACAAATTTTCACATGAATTTTAAAGCAATTCATCTGGTAAACACATAGGGAATAGGTAAAAATTTTAATCATTACGGACCCAACAGGATTTGTGTTGCGAAAAATTAATATGAGACAAATGTACCTAGAGATTTTGGGCCCGAACTATAATTAAGGACGTCGTCACTTTGACAAAACCCAATTGCTATTGTACTTAGGGGTGAGCATTTTATCCGTAATCCGTGGATTTAACCGGGATCAACCGTACTTTTGCGGATGGATGTCCGGACCTTTCGCTAATGGGTTGGACGCGGATAATTTTTCTGAAATCCAAAGGATTACGGATTGGGCCCGGATGCAACATTGAAAATCAGTTAGATTAAGGGAATTTATATAGTTTCTAAAAAAATATATATAGATAGTTTTGGATTTTTAAGGTGTTTGCTTTGAGTGTTGTCCATGACACTTCTATATTTATATACATATATAAAATGTGTAGGTTCTATAAGAAGTCATCTATATTGGTTTTATTTTTTCATTATCAATTTTATCCGCACTCAATCCGTCCATCCGTCCATCCATTGGATGCAAATCCGTTGGATGTTGGATTGGATGCGGATGCCAAATTTGAAATCCGTTATGGACTGGATTGGATGCGGATGAGGTAAAAACCGGCCCATGCTCACCCCTAATTGTACTTATAAGAGGCCGATATTAACACCTTTCTCATTGGGTGAGATAAACCTTTCTGGTATCAGAACTTACTACAAACAAGAACGATTTTTTGGGAACCACGGTTTTTTTTGGGAGACCATTATTTTATATTAATACCTAAATTACCCTCCTGATTAATTTTTGGTATTGATTAGTTAGTGTAATGATTAGGGAAATGATTAAGTTAAAGATAATCAGTGAGATTAAAAAATCAGATGGGTTTTTTAAAAAAAGAAGTAGAATTATAGAGAGAGTAAAGTTAGAGAAGACGAAGAAGAAAAACATGGATTTTACCAACCACAACAGGAGGGAGAGTATTTGGGTACCCAGGTATGCTTCAAACTTAGATAATGTTGGTTGAATTGGTCCAAATATTCATAAAACTGTAAACTTTTATAAAAATTTCCTGCTAGGTTCAGGTAGTTCGGTTACCAAGTGTGAAGAATAGGTAACCGAACACGTAATTCGGTTAATAAATGTCCATAACATGTAACCGAACTCGGAGTTCAGTTTCTTTCTTCAAACACGTAGGTAGCCGAACTTTACTAATAAGATTTACAGAGGTATGTTCGGTTGGTTCGCAAACTTGAACGCAACCAAGTTCCCAACTGAACTGCAGGTTAAAAGTAACCTAATGTTAGAAGTTCGGTTGGTTCGCAAACTTCAACATATTTTGCGAATCAACCGAACTGATCTTATATATTCATTTATGCAATTAGGCAAACGTTTGGTTACTACCAAATTTATTTTTTGGCGAATTAGGTAGAGTCCGGTTACGAAGTTTCAACAGTTTTTTTTTTTTTTTTTTGTATCGAGGGTACAGTTCGGTTAAAGTAAAAACTTAACAATTTTTGCGCTCCAACCGAACTACACTTGCGGATGCATATATGGAATTTTTGCGTAGACCCAACGAGAGGGCGTAGCCCTCTCGTTACGATTTTTTTCTTGGTTTTGATCTTCCGAATGTTGATTTTTTTTCTGGTTTTGAACAGGTACCGGCATGGTAAAAGGTTTTTCGAGCGTGCCGGTACCTGTTCCGGCATAGTATTTTGCTTAAATACCTATGCCAGAACAGAATGAAAAGTATCCAGAATGTTGATTTTTTTTTTCACTTGACTCCCGGTATTGATAGGAAATTATCGGGCATGCCGGTACCGTGTTCCGGCATATGGTCTTCATCAATTCCGGCATGATATTCATCACTTCCATTTTGAATTTTTCCTGGCTTTAAAAAGCTTGGTGCCGGCATGGTCAGTTGATATGAAGACCATGCGGTATTGTTTTCCGGCATAGGAAATAAATATGAAGACTATGCCGGAAAACAATACCGGCATGGTCTTCATATTAACTGACCATGCCGGAACCAAGCTTTTTAAAGTCGGAAAATTAAATGGAAGTGACGAAGACCATGCCGGAATTGATGAAGACCATATGCCGGAACACGGTACCGGCATGGTCTTCATCAATTCCGGCATGGTCATCATCACTTTCAGCATGATCTTCATCACTTCCGAATAAAAAAAAAATTCATTTTCAAAGTGAGGAGAAGAGAATTTGATATAGAGTGGGGAGAGTTTAGAATTTGAAAGGGAATGGGGAATATTTGGGTTTCAAAGCTCTACCCCTAAATAAGATGGAAATGGGGATATGATTTTGAGGGAAGAAGTGGAGATGGAAATGGGGATATGATTTTGTTTTTTGATTTTAAGTTTTTGATTTTTATTTTGAGGGAAGAAGTGGGATGAAAATGGGGGATATGATTTTGTTTTTTTATTTGAAGTTTTTTTTTTATTTTGAGGGAAGGGTATTTTAGTATATTCATAACCAAAAGTCACCCCTTAGCACACACCATGGGTTGGGGGAAGTAATTCATATCCCCCAATTAATTCCCATATCCCCCAATTGTGGGTTCTAAAAATATTTGATGATATTATCAAATGATACACTATATCCTTTAAGAGTATATTCGTCATGTCAACTTAAACATAATATGTCTCACGAATCATAGTAAGAATTCGACAAATTTTATATATTTGGAAAGTTTTTTTTGAAAGATCTACACAACGAGCGTAAATACAACTATCAAATTTTCATTTCATATAATTTTTTTTATTCTATAATTTTTTAAATTTTCTTCATGTTTTATAATGTGCAGACAATATACACTAATTTTATGTGCAGAGAAAATATGCACATTGATTTTTGTAAACAATTTTTTTTTTCATATTTTATAGTGTGCAGACAATATGCACATTGATTTTATGTGCAGAAAATATGCACACTGATTTTTGTAACCAATTTTTTAAATTTTCTTCATATTTTATAGTGTGAAGGAAATATGCACACTGATTTTTGTAAACAATTTTTTAAATTTTCTTCATAGTTTATAGTGTGCAGACAATATGCACACTGATTTTATGTGCATACAATATGCACACCAGTTATAATGTTTCAGGGCCACTATAATAATTTGCAAATTTTATTAAATAACCCTGGGGCTAAAAGAGTAAGATCTATAATTTTCAGGGTCATAAGAATAAATTTCTCAATCCATAAAAGGCATATTAAGGGGGGCAATGTGAGATCTCCTTTAGCATCCATTTAGCCATTTAATTTGTTCACGCAATACATGATGCGAGATGATGCCCGCATTTTGGAACCGCTGGTGCAGATGTTGGAATTGACGAATCCATCTCTAGGTCGCGTGGCATATATACTCCGGAGTCCGGAATTTCTTCACAAGCTCAATCAACTCATGATAATGATAAATATGAGTAAGAATTTTAAGAAAATTGACCATTGACCATTGAAAATAATTTGAAAGTAATCATAAAGCATTTTGTCTACAAATTCTGACATTCCAAGACTTGGTGTTGCCAAAAAATAATATGATGCGAATGCAACTAAACTAAGGATTTAACTTCGTAATTAATGTGGCAGTTTTAAAGCCATGTTTGGGTTGCGTTTCTTTCACAAAACCCAAATTACAGTTACACTAATAAGAGGCCAACTGTAAGACCTTTCTCCTTGGTTGAGAAACATCTTTGCACGTCATACTATAAAAGTACTTCGGAAACAGAAGCCATCTTCCTTGATTTGCCGAGCTAATGATTTCTTACGGCTGCCATAATATACTTGTTCTTTAGGTTTTCAATTTTCTCCACCACCCTACGACACATGATCCAGATAGAAAACAGAAAATGAAAGATGGAACCATTATTAACAATTGCATTGATGTCTCTATGTCACTTGCATAAATAGTATTTTCATTCGGTGATTATGACTTTGGAAAATGAAATACTCGCCTCAAGAATAACCAACACTCGCAAACCCAAAAATGTGTGACTTCAAGTTTGCAAGAGGGGCAATTCCAAACTTTATTAATCCATGACTGCAGTAGAAAATCCAGTGTGAGACTTAGGATTGAATGTAAGAGTGGTAGAAAAGTCTTAATGCGTGGGGCGAAAAACAAAAGACACGGAAATTTGCTTACAAGGATGCGCAAATGACCTTTTAAGGGCTATATTTACCAAGCGGGGCATTTGCCTTTACTTGGTTCCACCCATGATAGAACCTTAATCGGAAAAAAAGTCCAACGGTTGTATCAAAAATAGGATACTGAAATCCCTCTTGAAAGAGGGCTAGGATTTGGGAACTTTTGGAACCAACCCCCTAGCATGCAGTATGCACCTTACAAAAGTTGTTCTATGGTTCCAGCAATACTTGATGATCACTCCTATGGCTGTGGTAATGGCATTGGCTTAATGTGTGTAGGCTACAAACCTTGCACTTTTCCGTCACATATCCCACTGATTGTAATGTTGAATCTACAATTGTTGACTCAACCATTCTTCACCAATTCCACCAATCACTCCTCCAATTACACCACCAATCACTCCACCAATTACTCCATCAATCACCCAATTATTTTGTAATTACTTTACTTTGATTTGCTATAAATACCTCCTAGTTTTGGAGATGAATACACAACAATTAAGTTTGAGTTGAACCTTAAGTTTAACATGGTATCAGAGCTCCATGGTGAGTTGAGTGCCTCTTAGTAATAGTGAGTGCTTCGTTACTTCGATTAATCCTTCTTCCGCTGGCTTAAGGTTCCTGTCTTTCTTTATACACTTATTGAAACAAGTAAGTTGAACTACCGATTTTATGATAAACTTGTTATGCTGAGTTTATGATTTTATTTTTAAATCCTACTTAATCTTGTTAATCCATTTATCTTGGAATAAGTAAGTTGTGCAGCTGTTTTTTGTTTCTTACAAACAGTTATCATCTTTGATCAAAATCTTGTTTTTTATCTTAGCTAATTGAGTTTGTTTTCTGATAAGCAAACCCCTGTTAAGTTTGTTTTCATATATTTGGTTGATTTGTCAAGAGAGAAAACTTGATTTGAATTTGAACTCTTACCGTTTTTACCCTTATAGGATTTATTCCTCCTATTCGATTACTCATATAATTTTTAGCTGATAGCTAGTATCTAGCCGGTTTAATTTTCGCCCCCCATAAACAGTTGTGTACACAATCAGTTTCATTTGTGCATTTTAGTCTTTTTAAAAAATAAAAATAAAAATCGTTTGCGAAGTTTTCGCAAGCTGCTCGCGACCTGTATTCATACCTTCATATAATTTCTTCTTCAATCTTGATAATGTCTTCCATTAGACATTGTGCTCATTGTGGAATCAATTCACATTTCGTGGAGAAATGTTTCAAGAAAATTGGGTATCCCGATTGGTGGGACACCTACAAAACTCAAATAAAGATTAATCAAAAAGGAGCAGACAAAAGTACTTATGTGGTGACGACAACAAATGATACTTCATCTGTTATTGATTCTCATTCTTTGGTGAACCCGAATCTCTTCAAAAAATCAAGTAAGGTTAACGTCTCTTTACTTGCTACTGATTCTGGAAAAGATCATGGCTGGATTCTCGATTCTGGTGCTACGGGTCATATGACGTTCGATGCCTCTATTTTGAAAGATCCGTGCCTACCTGCATATACAACTATATCCAATGCCAATGGTGTACCGTATCCGGTTACCGGAGCTGGGAGAGTTGATTTAACACATTCCTTATCCTCAGAACACACATTATTGGTTCCTTCTCTTTCAAATAATCTCTTGTCTGCAGCACAAGTAATCGCACGGTTAAATTGTTTAGTATTAATCTATCCCACTTTCTGTATTCTTCAGGATCTCGGCAACGGAGAGATAATTGGACGAGGTACTAAGAGAGATGGTTTATATTACATCGACGATGTTTGTGAAGGGAAATCTCTTTCAGTTAATAGGTCTTCTTGTGCATCTAAAAAACAGATATTATTGTGGCACCGAAGGTTAGGACATGCTTCTTTTGGATATTTGGAGCACTTGTTTCCTGATTTGTTTAAGTCTTGCAAACTATCGGACTTTAAATGTGATACTTGCATTCTTGCGAAGAGTCATCTTACTACTTACCCGGATAGTTTCAGTAGAAGATATGTCCCATTCGATTTGGTTCATTCTGATGTCTAGGGACCTTCTCGTATTACCAGTACTTCTGGATTTCGGTGGTCTGTTATCTTCATCGATGATTGTACTCGTATGACTTGGCTATATTTAATGAAAAATAAAAGTGATGTGGCTGATCGTTTTCGTGCATTTCATAAATTGATTCAAACATAATTTTCGGCTAACTTAAAGGTCCTTCGTTCTGATAATGGTGGTGAGTATGTTAATGAAGTATTACAAGGATACTTTAGAAAATATGGAATTATTCATGAAACTAGTTGTCCGTCTACGCCACATAAAAATGGTGTGGCAGAAAGGAAAAATCGCCAGTTACTTGAAATTACGAGGGCATGCTTGATTGGGTCAAATATGAAGCCAAAATTCTGGGAAGAAGCCATTACTAATGCAGTATATCTTCTCAATCGAGTACCAACAAGTGTTTTAAAATTTCAGACACCTTTGGACAAATTGGCTTCGTTTGTAACAATACCTTCTCATCTTAAGCTTCCTCCACGGGTATTCGGTTGTGTTGTTTTTGTAAATATGCAGAAACATCTATGTACAAAGCTAGATCTGTGTTTTTGTTGGTTATCATCCATTTCAGAAAGGTTACAGGTGTTATCATCCTCAAAGTCATAAATTTTATGTTACTATGGATGTCACCTTTTCTGAGCACGAAATGTTTTACTCGTCCTATGTATCTCATTCTCCTCTTCAGGGAGAGAGTGTTATTGAAGAGTTGAATTGGATGGACTTGTTTCCTACTAATAGTGAAATAAATATGACAGCAAATGAAATAAGCTTGAGTACACATCTGACTGTCAGTAATTCAATAATTGATGATATACAAGTCATGGAGCCGGTTCATGAGTCTTATATTCCTGTTACCGAAGAAATTAACACCCCTGATATTGAAGCTGAAGATCCATCTCTCTCTTCATCAACAGTACCTATATCTAATTATCCTCAAACCGGTTCCGATGTCCCTGAGGTAAGCATAAATTGTTCGATTAATACTAATGATACTTGTGAGCTACCTGACACCGACAGGTACCAGTTGCCACCAAGGAGTAATCGTGGAGTTCCACCAGATCGCTTTTCACCTGAAGCAATAAGGAAGGTGAAATACCCTATTACGAATTACGTGTCAACTCATAGATTATCAAAAGAGGGAAAGGCGTTTGTCAGTCAGATGGACGATGTGATTATTCCCAGAAATGTACAAGAAGCATTACGAGATCCAAAATGGGTTGATTCCATGAGAAAGGAGATGGTGGCACTGGAAGAAAATCATACATGGGAAATAGTATTGTTACCAGAAGGAAAGAAACCAGTTGCAGGTGGGTATATTCTATCAAGCATACTCGATGGCTCTATTGAAAGTGCAAAGCAAGACTTGTGGCTAAAGGGTTTACCCAGGTTTATGGTATTGATTATCAAGAGACCTTTGCTCCTGTTGCGAAAATCAATACTATTCGAGTATTGTTGTCTTTGGCAGCAAATTTAGGATGGCCTCTACAACAATATGATGTAAAAATGCTTTTTTACATGGTGATTTACAAGAAGAAGTCTATATGTCATTACCTCCAGGTTATAATGCTCCGAACAATGCTAACATGGTTTGTAAGCTAAAGAAGTCCTTATATGGTTTGAAGCAGTCTCCTAGAGCTTGGTTTGGTAGATTTCGTCTGACGATGAGGAAATTTGGGTACATACAGAGTAACGCTGATCATACTCTGTTCCTAAAAATGGTAGGTGACAAATTAACCGTGCTTATTATCTATGTGGATGATATGGTGGTAACAGGAAATGACCCCGAAGAAATGAATAATCTGAAGAGTTCTTTGTATTTTGAGTTTGATATGAAGGATTTGGGTGGACTTAAATACTTCTTGGGGATTGAAGTTTCACGATCTAAAAAAGGAATTTTCTTGTCTCATCGAAAGTATGTGATTGATTTGTTGAAGGAAACTGGTATGACTGGTTGTACGCCAATCGGGTCTCCTATGGAACAAAATCATGGTCTTGAAGAATGTTCTGATCAAATACCAGCAGACAAAGGACAATAACAGAGGTTAGTTGGTCGCTTGATTTATCTTTCTCATACAAGGACAGACATTGCTTATGATGTAAGTGTTGTAAGAAGATTTATGCATAATCCGGGTCAGCAACACATGGATGCAGTCACCAGGATACTAAGATATTTGAAGTCCGCACCAGGCAGAGGTTTGATGTTTTCAAAACATGGAAATCTTGATGTATCAGGTTACACTGACTCAGACTGGGGAGGTAAAGGTGACAGGAGAAGATCAACATCTGGGTATGTTACCATTGTTGGAGGAAATTTAGTGACATGGAAGTCTAAGAAACAACAGGTTGTTTCCTTATCCAGTGCTGAAGCAGAATATAGAGCAATGGTGAAAGGCATTTGTGAATTGTTATGGTTAAAGAGGCTTATGGAGGAGCTTGGTTTCCCTGTTGAAAAACCTATGAAGTTGTTTTGTGATAACCAGTCAGCAATCAAAATTGCAGAAAATCCAGTGCAACATGATCGAACAAAGCACGTGGAAATTGATAGGAACTTCATTTATGAGAAACTCGAAGAAAACATTATTGAAGTACCATATGTCCAAACAACACAACAGCTGGCAGATATTCTAACAAAGGCCGTATCAAATAATATATTTAACGATTCACTTGTCAAGTTGGGCATCTGTGACATATATGCACCACCTTGAGGGAGAGTGTTGAATCTCCAATTGTTGACTCAACCATTCTTCACCAATTCCACCAATCACTCCTCCAATTACACCTCCAATTACACCACCAATCACTCCACCAATTACTCCATCAATCACCCAGTTATTTTGTAATTTATTTTGTAATTACTTTACTTTGATTTGCTATAAATACCTCCTAGTTTTGGAGATGAATACACAACAATTAAGTTTGAGTTGAACCTTAAGTTTAACATGTAAGTTCACAAACATACACCAAAATCAAACTGGAAAATATACTGCAAAAGACTTCTTTCTTGCACTTGAACCATCACTTTCTTGTGCTCTCAGCACAACAACTTTCTCATCGGAATAGAATGCTAAACATGGCCAAAAAAAACATATAACCTAAATACCAAACCAGAAAAGCAAAGATAGATACAGTACCAAAGTAACAATTTGGAGACATAAGGGTGAAACATCCATTGGAATGATGCGAAGTGTAATTGCCAAACCTAAACTCATAGTCATACAATCTGACACTTCGCTTGGGTACTAGTCGATCATTGAAAAAAGTTGAAGTATTTAACTCCTGCTATATGATGAAGATTGTCCTGGCTTGGTTGCAGTTGCAAAGTAACTGGAGATGGAACTTCATTGAGAGGATTGAGATGAGACCCATGAAGGTAGCTTACGCGGCATCTGTTTGCTTCCTTCAATCTAATCTGCAAAGTAGCAAAAATGGTGTAAGTCCTTCAACTGAAGGAAACATTAATGTAAGAGAGAGCTTATAGAAAGAATGGAAGTAAATTTCTGTACTTATGGTGATATGGGTCTGACTGGTCATAACATAGTTCTGCTAACCACTGATCAAATTAACTAGCTAATTAGTTTAGAATGAAATGCTAATACATAGAAAGCAGACATTACCTTATCATGTCGAACGATTTCCAAAGAATGACGCAAATCTACTTTGAGAACAAGCAGTTGGCCATAGCTAAATTCACTCAAGTCCTCTTGTCCAATCCTCTGCCTATTTCCACCATACACAACCAGTAAATACCATATTCATCATGAAATTACAAGCATTAGATAGTGTTACAATTAGTATATATCAAATCATCCATCATTACCCGATCTCTTTCCTTAGCGTACTGTTAATCTCCTTCTGCTTTCTTAATTCATTTTCCAAAGTCTATAAATGCATACAAACTAACTAACTAGTATTAATCATTCAAAACATAGAAAAGAAGACTAAACATCAAACAAAAATATCAGAAAGGACTTAGACTATTACCTCTACGAGATTTACATTAGCAGCCTCATACTCAGACGATAGATCTATTTTAGTCTTTTTTTGATACCTATCCAAAAACTCCTCCATCCTAAACCCCCAAAAAAAAAAAAAATGTAAAGAGATGTTGCTGGTGTTCCTAATGCAAAATATAAATGTGTACGAGTATGTGAATGAATGAACTTACGTAGTAGAAGGGCTGACATATTCAGCAATTTTTCCACTTTTAGAAAACATGATGAGACAAACTTGACCATTACAGAGAATGGTTAGTTCATCAGCTTTCTTAAGAATCCCTTTTCTTCTCTTTGAGTAAGTTTGTTTCCTCCTAGTTGTGTTCTCTATATATTTTATCTCCATCTTCCGACTAACCATGTTTTCTGTAGCTAGATCTCTACTGAGTGAGTTTGCAATTAGTACAGGCCCTTCAGGTAAATATGCGAAGTCTAATCCCTCAACCAAACTAGTCTCTCACCACTCTCTCATAGAAACTAGAAAGATGAACCACACTTGAGACAAAAATCATCTAGCTGTATAACCAAATCTGCAAGCCTGCACCATATCTTTTTCGTGCTTATCCCAAGACGAATGAATAAATGAGCTCCACGCAGTTGGCTAGCAGTATCAATGGTGATGATTTCAGACGGGACTGTTCAGCCAACTTAAATGCAATGCCACTGTACTAGTATTTAAAGAGAAAGTACAGATTATGGATGAGTCATGAGAAAAAATCGAATATCATTTTCGTCAGCAACGTAGCTGCCTTAAGTTGACTGATTATCATTGCTCGAACAACACTTGCGTGTGTCAGTGATACCTTCACAAAAACAAAAAACAAAAAAGTAATCAAAAAACACTTGTGTGTGTCAGTCAGTTTTCAAATCCGACAACAACCTCACCTGCTTTTAACTAGAAAACATGGAGAAGAAGTGAATCAAGTCGGATGTGATGAACACCAGGCACAAATATTTTGAATAAATGTGGCATTATACAGGGTACACATTGTGTCGGACAAATGACTGAACAGAATTTCCCCCATGATGTTAAACCGTTAAATAAAATAACTCTTACATCCAAGAACCAGCAGATATATACAATAATTAGGCCATTGGATAAACAGCACGAGACATAATTTTGGGAGTAATGTTGTCCCGCATGTTCTCGTTTTTTGTTCAATGACAAAGTCCTTGTAAATGAAATATAGAAATCTACAAGGATTATTTTGACTTGTTAATATAAAGAAGTGGACTTATTTGCAATAATATAACTGGCACAGCTGTAAATATATGCATATTATCATCCAAGGGTTTTAATTTAAACCCGCTAGCTTATTAAGCCATCCTGCGCAGGTCTCTTCTCGGCATATCGTTAAAGGGGGCCAATTTGAACTCTCTCTTTGCATCCATTTATCCATTTATCTTGTTCACCCAAGAAGGCCAACTTCCCAGATGGGAGGAGATGCCGGCATTTTGCAACCGTTCATGCAGATATTGGAATTGACCCATTGCTAGCTAGGTTCCATGGCATATATATATACTCTACAAGGGTATTCTACAAGGAAAAATATTACATGGAAAAATATAAATAAACATGCAGTCAACTCATGATCAATATGGGTAAGAATTTTATGAGAAATTTACCATTGATGATTATAAAGTATTTTTTTTTTTCTACAAATTCTGTGCTGTTGCGGAATTTTTATTAATTTTTTTCGAAAAAAGAAGAAAAACCTCATACATTGATTAAACTCTCCTCATCATCGTTGTGTAGAGGGAGATAAAGAGCAATAGTTACATTCGTATTCCAGAATTGGAATTGAAGATTCTTTAAGATTACTCTAAGATTTTCACCTAACCAAACTTTATGCATAACGATTACAAAAGGTTGATATATGGGCTACCTCAATAATATCAAACCTATTTTTCAAAACAAAAGCTTGGACTTTAAAATTTATACAATTGTTGGTCGTAATTCCAAAGTCGTCACTGATAGTGTATCTTCTTTCACGGGCATTTGCGTACATTCTTGTTAGCAGAATGAGAGTGGGTTCAGAATCGCTTTGAAAAATGATGTTGTTCCCACTCCATTGTGTTGTCCACTGGAAAGCAGCTTCGGCCCCTTTCATTTCTAGTTCTTCTCTGGTACTACAGTCAGCATTCGATCCCCTTGATTCAACTATGGTACATGTACAATCACAAAGAGTTAGTCCAATCCCAGAACTAGTGATAGGATTCGACATTGACAAAGCAATGTTTATCCTAAGAGACATGACTTATACCTATCAGGTTCAGTATTGTTTATTTCCAATGTTTCGTCATTCATGGGATTATAATAAAGAGATTACATAATGTCCTAGTCAAAAATTTTCACATTCATGAAACTTTTAATATATTTTACTATAGTTCTAGCAGTTTCAGCACTGTTCTGCTTTGTCTTTTTAAACACTAGGTTGCATATCGCTTTCCAAACATGCCAAATTACAATGTTACAAAAATCATACCAATCCGTTGCAAATCCATTTCTATCCTGGTTATCATACCAGTTATTGAGCCAACCATGAAAAGTAGAAGTACCATTAGAGACATACTACATATCAAAGTTAAGATGCATCCATACCTGAGATACGAAGTTGCACTGAAGGAAGAGATGAATAAGAGTCTCTTCACCATTATTAAACAAAGTACAAGTATTATTAATATTTGGTAGTATTGCTACCACTCTCATACTATTGGGAAGTATGGATTGAGCTGCCTTCCAAAAAAAGGTTTTAACTGAAGGAGTAACTTTCATGTTCCAAATTTTATTCCAATCCTTAGAATCATTGCTAGTAGAGTTAATGGAATCGTATAAAGATTTAACAATGAATTTACCTATGTTATTTAAGTTCAAAGAGGAGAATCTTCCATGGCTGAAGCTGGTATTGGAAGTCTCACGATTTTATCAATTGTATCCATATCAAAGCAAATTATCAGTTTGGCCTGATCCCAAGTTCTCATAATAGTTATTGGTTGACTAACCTTCTTAAAGTTTTCATCCCCAGTTGCATGCTTAGTTAGAGGAGGCTTTGTTTCTGGTATCCAATAGTCATCCCATATATCAATATTTTCCCCATTACCAATTTTCCATAAACAATTTTCCTTGATTTGTTGAATACCTGTGAGAATACCTTTCCATATCCAACTATCTCTATGTTTTGGTTTAGTGTTAATATGCAAAATGTCACAGTTCGGATAATACTTAGCTTTTAGAATGGAGGCACATAGGGAAGAAGGATTTTCTTGAAGTCTCCATCCCGTTTTGGCTATCATAGCAAGGTTAAACTTTTGCATGTTCTGAAAACCTAAACCACCTTCACTTAAAGGCTTACAAACAGGTTCCCAACCCTTAAAAAATACTCCTTTCTTACCATTTTCATTCTTACCTTTCCCATTTTTACCCCACCAAAAATCTCTCTGCATTTTGGTAATAGTGTTGCAAATTTTCACAGAAATTTTAAAGCAATTCATCTGGTAAACACATAGGTAAGAGGTAACATTTTTAATCATTACGGATCCAACAGGATTTGTGTTGCGGAAAATTAATATGAGACAAATGTACCTAGAGATTTTGGGCCCGAACTATAATTAAGGACGTCGTCACTTTGAAAAAACCCAATTGCTATTGTACTTAGGGGTGGGCATTTTATCCGTAATCCGCGGATTTAACCGCGATCAACCGTACTTTTGTGGATGGATGCCCGGACCATTCGCTAATGAGTTGGACGCGGATAATATGTTTGAAATCCAACGGATTACGGATTGGGCTCAGATGCAACATTGAAAATCAGTTGGGCATCCATATCCGTTAGATTACGGGCATTTATATAGTTTCTAAAAAAATATATAGATAGTTTTGGATTTTTAAGGTGTTTGCTTTGAGTGTTGTCCATGACACTTCTATATTTATATACATATATAAAAAGTGTAGGTTCTATAAGAAGTCATCTATATTGGTTTTATTTTTTTCATTATCAATTTTATTCGCACCCAATCCGTCCATCCATCCATCCATTGGATGTTGGATTGGATGCGTATGCCAAATTTGAAATCCGTAGTGGACTGGATTGGATGCGGATGAGGTAAAAACCGGTCCATGCTCACCCCTAATTGTACTTATAAGAGGCTGATATTAACACCTTTCTCATTGGGTGAGATAAACCTTTTGGGTATCAGAACTTACTAAAAAAAGAACGATTTTTTGGCCACCACTGTTTTTTTTTTTTTTTTTGGGGGGGGGGGGGGCATTATTTTATATTAATACCTAAATTACCCTCCTGATTAATTTTGGGTATTGATTAGTTAGTATAATGATTAGTGAAATAATTAAGTTAAAGATAATCAGTGAGATTAAAAAATCAGATGGGATTTTTAAAATAAGAAGTAGAATTATAGAGAGAGTAAAGTTAGAGAAGATGAAGAAGAAAAACATGGATTTTACCAACCACGATAGGAGGGAGAGTATTTGGGTACCCAGGTATGCTTCAAACTTAGAAAATGTTGGTTGAATTGGTCCAAATATTCATAAAACTGCAAATTTTTATAAAAATTTCCTGCTTTGTTCAGGTAGTTCGATTACCAAGTGTGAAGAATAGGTAACCGAACACATAGTTCGGTTAATAAATGTCAAGAACATGTAACCGAACTCGGAGTTCAGTTTATTTCTTCAAACACGCAGGTAGCCTAATTTTACTAATAATATTTACAGAGGTATGTTCGGTTGGTTCGCAAACTTGAACGCAACCAAGTTCCCAACCGAACTGCAGGTTAAAAGTAACCTAATGTTAGAAGTTCGGTTGGTTCGCAAACTTCAACATATTTTGCGAATCAACCGAACTGAGCTTATATATTCATTTATGCAATTAGGCAAACGTTCGGTTACTACGAAATTTATTTCTTGGAGAATTAGGTAGAGTTCGGTTATGAAGTTTCAACATTTTTTATTTTATTTTTTGTATCGAGGGTACAGTTCGGTTAAAGTAAAAACTTAACAATTTTTGCGATCCAATCGAACTGCACTTGCGAATGCATATATGGAATTAGCCCATAGTTCGGCTACTTTGGAATTTATTCGTGATAACCGAACTTTTTGCGACAAAACCGAACGTTTTGCGACGTAACCGAACTAAAAGTTCGACTGAGACTTTTTTTTTTGCGACGTAACCGAACCTTTCTCTGGAAAAAAAAAACTCCATTAAACCTCTCTGCAACTTCCATTTTCAACTCATTTTGATGATTACTTCTCATTTTTTCAACAAAAAACGAATGACAAGTAATGGGTTTGTGAGAATATTTTTGTTAATGATTTAAATTAAGCTATATATACAGAGGTGGTGGTTGTTGTAATCGGTGGTTGGTGGTGGTGATAATCGAAGGTGGTGGTGATTGTAATCGGTGGTTGGTGGTGGTGATAATCGAAGGTGGTGGTGGTGGTAATTGGCGGTGGTGGGTGGTGGTGGTGGAAAGAGGTGGTGGTGGTAATCGGTGGTTGTTGGTGGTGATGATCCGCGGCGGTGGGCGGTGGTGGTGGGAGGAGGTGGTGGTTATATATATATATATATATAAGTAGTTATTAGGTTGGATATATATATAGGTGGTTATTAGGTTGGTTTTAAATTAAATTAAGTTAAGGGTAGGTTAGTCATTTCAGCGTTTTAGGACACCCGTTATAACTATCGGGAAGGTGGCCTAACAAAACCATGGTCCCCTCCAAAACAAAATGGTCCATAAAAAACAGTTCAAAAACAATCCCTCTTCTAATATACTTGTTCTTTGGTTTTCCAATTTTCTCCAACACCTAAAGGCACATGATCTAGATATAAAATAGAAAATGTTAGATGAAATTAAACCATTATTAAAGATTACATCATTGATGTCTCTCTGTCCTTTGTTTGTGGGTTTTGTTTTCTTGTGCACTCATGCACAAGATAAGAGCCAATCATTAACCTTGGAAATGATAAAAAGCAATAAAAAATTATGAGAAATAATGTATTTTGCATTGGAGAAAATAAATGTTCATATATTTTTTAAAATTTTCTTCGTAGAAGTGCAAACTTTACCTTCTCCAATGCAAAATACATTATCTCTCATAATTTTTTATTATATTTCGACAGTTTTGTTTTTTTTTTATCGAGGGTACAGTTCGGTTAAAGTAAATACTTAACAATTTTTGCAATTCAACCGAACTGCACTTGCGAATGCATATATGGAATTAGCCCATAGTTCGGTTACTTTGGAATTTATTCGTAATAACCGAACTTTTTGCGACGTAACCGAACTAAAAGTTCGGCTGAGACTCTTTTTTTGCGATGTAACCGAACCATTCTCTGGAAAAAAAACCCTCCATTAAACCTCTCTGCAACTTCCATTTTCAACTCATTTTGATGATTACTTCTCATTTTTTCAACCAAAAACGAATGACAAGTAATGGGTTCGTGAGAATATCTTTGTTAATGATTTAAATTAAGCTATATATATATATATATAGGTGGTGGTGGTGGTAATCGGAGGTGGTGGTGGTAATCGGTGGTTGGTGGTGGTGATAATAGAAGGTGGTGGTGGTGGGCGGTGGTGGTGATCGGCGGTGGTGGTTATATATATATATATATTATAAAAAGAAGTGGTGTCTGTCTATCCGGATATATCCAACCATCGATTTCGTCATCCTAAGGCCCGGATAGAGAGTTGGCCGAGGGATATTTTTGTGCGTTGGATGCCTTGATTTCCTGATTTTGTTAAGATCCCTTTAAGGTTTCTTAGTATATCACCGTTTTCGGAAACAGATAGGTGTCCAACTTCGGGCATCTTGTGAAGGACATCAAATCTATTGTTTACACTTGACTTTTTTTATCGCATACACTCTCTAACATGGTATTCCTTTTTAGTAATTAAAAGGGAAGCATAATAGAACTATAGAAGTTTAAAGCCAAATGACAGCTCTAATGTGTGTTTTCGGGCAAAATCATATTCTATTCACTGCCCCTATTCTATGTTAATTATTACAATCATGCTGCACCAAAAATAAATTAATATATATGGTTATAATCGTAAAATGACCACCAAGTGAACTATTAAAAAAGAACAAACACCCATAACTTCTTGTTGTTTTCCCCTCTTTTTATTTGCATGTAATATACTATCACCTATTGTCAACCTTCGTTGACTTGGTCAAACGACTGCAAATCAACGCTACATGGGGCAATATTTTTCAAATTTTCTTTGGGCATCATCGACCTCAGGAACGGCCCTGCCTTTCCTCATATAATTGTGCTTTTTTAATTACATATGTATCTTAATATATGTAAGATACCATCACATAAACTTTTCCACGAGGATCCTCAAATCCAATAGCTAACTCCGGAAAATATTGCTTCCGTTTAGATAATTATTAAGAAACAACTAACATGATGGAACTGGAGAGTGTGATAAATATATATGGTACACATCACACTAAACTTACAGGGATATGATCATCTTATTTGTACGATGAGTTTAAATTCATAGAAAAAATTCCACAATACTGTAAAGAATTATCCGGGAATGACGGGTGATTTCATTAGAATTATTCATTAATTGATGCATAGTCTACAAGTTTGTATTTTTTTTTGTGCAGAATTATGGCGCTGAAACCTTCTTATTTTTATGTCTATAGCTTGCGTTCGATGATACTTACGGGTGTGGGACTGTCAGGGCTTTAGGCCCCGACTAATTTAAACCGACCAACAAAATACGTTAATTTATGTAGGGATCATGACCGGGCTGTAGACCCCTGCTAATTTGATCTGATCAACAAAATACGGAAATTTGGTCAAGGAACCACGGTCGGGGCTGTAGGCCCCGACTAATTTTACCCGACCAACAAAAACAGGAATTTGCTAGCCCCGACTTATTGGACCCGACCAATAAAATACTAAAATTTGCATAAGGGACCACGGCGGGGCCATAGGCCCTGGCTGATCTACAGGCTCAACTCCCGGGCCGTAGGCCCGGGTAATACCTATAGTATATATATATATATATATACAGGTGGTTATTAGGTTGGATATATATATATATATATATATATACATATAGGTGGTTATTAGGTTGGTTTTAAATTAAATTAGGTTTATAATAGGTTAGTCATTTCAGTGTTTTAGGACACCCGTTATAACTATAGTGAAGGTGGCCTAATAAAATCATGTTCCCTCAAAAAAACCATAGTCCATAAAAAATCGTTCAAAAAACAATCCCTCTTCTGATATACTTGTTCTTTGGTTTTTCAATTTTCTCCACCACCTAAAGGCACATGATCTAGATATAAATAGAAAATGTTAGATGAAATGAAACCATTATTAAAGATTACATTGATGTCTCTTTGTCATTTGTATATATATACTACTCATCATCAAAATAATGATTTTGAAAAAGACTGTGTCATTTGGGAATTATGACTTTTGAAAAATGAAATACTTGTCTAAAGCCTAGTTAGCAAGCATGCTTAGGGGTTGGCTACTCTAGGCTAACCAACACTTGAAAACCCAATTATAAAGGAAAAATATACAAGAGAATCCAAAAGATGTGACTTCAATTATTGATCCAGAAGTGTGGAGAATTAGGATTGAAAGTAAGAGAGGTAAGAATTCTTAATCAGTAGGACGAAAAAAAAAAAAAAAGACAAATCTAAGGAGGTTTGCTTAGAGCAACTGCAGTCATGAGTTGCTATAAAGCCAAACAGCTAAGCTATATTTAGCTTTTAGCTTTGTTTTGCTTCGGCTGGGGCGGAATGGTGGATAAGACGCTATATCCAAACGTTGTATAACTACGTCTGAACTGTCTCTGAAAATCAGACGGTAATAATAGTTGTGCCTTCAAGAGCACCTGGCGCAAACGAGACTATTAATGGCGTCCCAGTATCGGACGTTACTTATAGAAGTGTCCAGATGCAGACGCACATTATAATAGCGTCTAGCTACATTTTAGGGATTCCTAAATCTGGTTGCCACATTTGGCTTAGCTGTTTTGCTATTTTAGGTATTTGGCAACTTAGCTCCCTAGACTCGCTATGTTTTTTTTTTGTTGCAAAATCTGGCTTTTAGCGACATGACTACAGTTGCACTTACAAATATGTATAAATAGCCTTTGAAGAGCTATTTGCCAAATGGGGGAGTTTCCCTTACTTGGTTCCCCTCTTGATAGCACCTCAGTTTGAAAAAGGTCTAATGATTCTTAGTGGTTGTATGAAGAAATAGAAGATTGAAATCCCTCTTCCAAGAAGGTTGGAATTCGGGAACTTTTCGAACCAACCCTTGGGTTCTATGTACACCATATATATGAAGGTCATTCTACGGTTTTGATTGTGATATGCTTGTGGTTATGGTAGTGGCGTTGACATTGTATGTATCATGTAATGGCATTGGAAATATGTGCAAAACATGATGCGGGCAACAAATTAAACTTGCACTTTTCCCGATCGTGAGCTTTTAACTACCAAACAACAAAATCAAATTGAAAATATACTATACTTCTTTGTTGCTAATAATTTCACCAGTAGTGCACTTAGTAGTTTCAACCATCACTTTCCTGCTCTCTCAGCACAACAACGCCAAGAGCGCCAAGAAACAACATCCTACTCCGCAGAATAGTGTGCTAAAGAAAAGACATGGCCACAAAAAACGTTTAACCTTAATACTTAATCAAGAAAAGCCAAAAATAGATACGATACCAAAGTACCATTTTGGGGAAATACGGATGAAACATCCATTCGCATAATGCTTAGTACTACTAACTCAAAGTGTAATTGCCAAACCTAAACTCATAGTCACACAATCTGGCACATTGCGCGAGTACTACTAGATCATTGATAAGGTACTAGAGCAAACTGTTAGAATTGAAGTATTCTCCTCCTGTTGTATCCTGAAGACCGGGCTGGCATGGTTGAAGCTTGAAAGTAACTTGAGATGGAACTGCATTGAGAGCATTGACATGAGACCCCTGCTCCTCTCTTTTAGCCTAAGACCAAACAAGACCGATAGTTCGTTAAAGCTTAAAAAAGAAACCTTAACAGAGATCATATACTATTGTTGAGATTGAAACTTACAAATAATGAGTGTTGGAGAATACGTCTTCGTGCTTCCTCGAATCTAATCTGCAAAGTAGCAAAAAATGGTGTTAAGTCCTGTAACTAAAGGAAACATTAATGTAAGAAAGAGCTTAATGTAGAGAATGGAAGTAAATTTCTGTACTTACATTATTCTGTAATTTCTGACTGGTCATAAGATAGTCCTGTTAACCGATAACCACAGATCAAACTAGTTAGTTTAGAATGAAATGCTAATACATAGAAAGCAGATACGAGTGTTGGAACTACAACTAAAAGTATCAAAGCATATCTTTCTACTTTGTTACCTTACGCTGTCGAACGCTAGCCAAAAAATGCTGCAAATCTTCCTCAAGAACACACAGTTCGCCATTGCTAAATTCACCCAAGTCCTTTGGTCCAGTCCTCTGCCTATTCCAACCAATAAATACCATATTCATCATGAAATAGCAAGCACTAGTGTCACAATTAGTATCAAATCAGCCATCATTACCTGATATCTTTCCTTAGTATACTGTTGATCAGCTCCTGTTTTCTTAATTCCCTTTGCAAACTCTGTACATATAAAAAAAACTAGTATTAATCATCAGTAAAAACATCGAAAAGAAGAATAAACATTAAAATCAAAAAGGACCGGTACCTCCAAGAGATCTTTATTGTCAACCTCGTATTCAGAAGCCGATAGATCTACATTAGTCTTCTTTTCATACCTATCAAAAATGTCCTTCATCCTAAACCACAAAAATCAAAAACAAATATGTAAAGAGATGTTAAAGGTGTTCCTGATGCAAAAAAATGAGTAGTATGTGAATGAAAGAATCAACTTACGTAGTAGAAGGACTGATATATTCAGCAAGTTTTCCAGTATTAGAAAACATGATGAGGCAAACTTGAGCATCACAAAGAATGGAGAGTTCTCTAGCTTTCTTAAGAATCCCCGACTGTCTGTTAGAGTAAGTTTGTTGCCTCTTAGTTGTCTTCTCTATACACTTTATCTCTATCTTTCTTCTACCCATGTTTTTCTATAACTAGATCTCTATCGAGTACTGAGCGAGTTTGCAAATATGCAAAGTCTAAACCCTTGCAACAACCAAACTAGTCTCTCCTCACCACTCTCATATAAAGGGGAAAAAACCCATGTCTGTAGGGCAATAAATATCCCCAACTTCATTCAAGATGGATTGGGTACACTTGGATTATTTTTTATCTAACCGATATTTTCTGATGCCTATCCCAAGACGAATAAATATATGATTTCGGGAAAAGTACAGAATATGAATGAGTCATGAGACTACGAATGAATGTAGGTGTCTTAGGTTAGTTGACTGATCGAACAACACATGGGTTTGTCAGTAGAAATCCGACCAAAAAAACTCACCCATTTTTTATTAGAAATCTTGGAGAACAAGAGAGAGTCCAGTTGGATGTGATGTGATGAATACTGGGGAAAAAGATTTGGCATTTATTTGGTGGTACGGCCAGGATGAGTCATGAGACAAAATTGTACGAATCACTTATCAACGTAGGTTTCTTAGCAACAGCACATGCCTGTGTCAGTCAGCTTTCAGAAATCCAATAAAGACCACACCCTCACTTTTATTAGAAGAAGAAAGAGTCAACGAGATTGATTTCATCTAAGTAGCAACATTTACGTCAAGCGTATATTCAACTTGTGCTTCCTCATCCCCTGACATTATTTCTAACTTTGCTCTACCCATCTATCTAGATCTCTAAAGCTAGAATGAGAAAACTAGGCTAGGGTTTTATGGAATGAAGCGCCTCCTTTGAACACACAGGATGGTGAGGGGGGACTGAAGAAGCAGGGAAATAAATGGATGAGAAGACAAAGAATAGACGAGAATTATATATTTTGTGAGCAGAAAAGGATAGATAAGACCGACTGGTGGGGGTGGTTATGGTGGTGGGCTGGTGGAGTACTTGGCAAAGTGCGCAGAGTCTGCACACGTTACAGGCCCCTGTATTTAATTTCACTGGAGCCATGTAGTACCCATATAGTATCATCCCAGAAGTTTAACTAATTCAGAAAAGACAGTGAAGCAGCATATAAAGCTAACTGAACAGTCTGCTGTGATTCTTAGTTAGCAATTCGGAGTACGGGAAATGTTCGGAACGAGATACGTACGAGTATTTTAGTCAAATTCGGTCAAAAATATCGGTCAACGGTTCGTGATACAGCAGTAGTACGGAACGACATATATACGTGTATAATTCGATTTATTAGTTTGAGTTCAGTACTGAAAATACGGTACATATTAAATAATTAAAAATAATATTTAAAGTTGAATAAGGATGAGATACGCATTATTTAGGTTTAAATGGTTATGCATATGAAATGTATTATATTTTATTCACCAACGGGCGACTGGATCAGTGGTTCAGTGCTTAACTAAGAAGCTGGAGGTCTTGATATCGAATGTCACCCCGTTTGATTCGCGGATCCGAATAGTTCGCGAATTATCCGGGAACTTCATATAACACGCGTATTAAGTTTGGGAATTCAGTTGGACGGCTATATAATTATGTCCCGATTAATATGGTAAAATTCGCGTAGTATTCGGCGAATTACTAACTAGGTCTGACTAATTGACCATCCCATTAAAAAACTTAATAACGGTGGCAAGGTTTTGAATTACCAGAATGTGTTCTTTGCGAATCCATCGATTTCTTCCTTAGTGAATATTATATGAGGTAGAACCTAATGAAGGTTTTTTTTTTATGTGACCGCTGGCAGTCGAAAGGTAAACAATGAAGCTATGTGAAATCAAGTAAGTTTAGTAATACTGGCGGAGCAGCTAGAGGAAAGATAAATAAACAACAATTTACATAGGCTGGACCAGAACATAACCAGACTAGATAAAAATAAATATTGACGGAGCAGCTAGAGGACACCCAGGTATGGCATGAGCAGGGATCATATGCAGGAACTCATGCGCGTCTACAGTTTTGGCTATTGCACAACCTTTAGGAATAACGGATGCAATCACCGCTTCTAGCTACCAGAACGTCGACAGAGAGACAATGGAACAAAGTACTTTTCGAAACCAATTTAGAAAATCTCATAACATTAATAAAGACACCAACCGAAGCTCCATAGTATATTTCATAAATGATTGCAGAAATAAAGCAAAGAATGCACCACATCCCAGTCTGCGATATCCAACATACATATCGAGAAGGAAATCAAGTGGAAAATGGTCTAGCAAATGAAGCGACAGATGGAAGCCAATCAACAAATTTCTCAACCAAAATTTGGGACCTAACTATCCCTCCGTGCATAAATCAAATTTCTTTAAATGATGCAATGGGTATAAAATTCCCTCGTGTAATATCTATCTAGTAGTTTTTATTTCTTTTGCATGCTTCGAAAAAAAAAAAATTTAAGTTTAGTAATGTATGAAATTATCTAAAATTCAAATGTATGAAAATTATCTTAAAATATTTCTATATTTATTTATATTAACAAAAGCAGTTAAATATAAAGTTACACACGCGATGCGCATGGATACATATAGATCAAATAGCATAAGAAAAGCCAACAAAATGAGAAACAATTTCTCATAGTTGTTGAAGAATAAACCAAGATACTATGAAGTAGACAGTATGGATCAACTATGAGAGTTGATCCAATATGGTTGGGTCAACTGGTATAGTTGACATGAAGTGAATGGATCAACAAGAGTTGTTGATCCATGGTACGGTTTATAGAAGTTTACTATTGGGTTGCAAGTATTACTGGTTTTAAGAGTTTATTTACGTTAGAATTGTCTAGAAGTTTCTTTGTTAGAGTTTGATTATGTTAGGAAAGTCGTTTTTCTTGAGAGTCAAGTTTGTTACTCATATAAATAGGTTAGTGATCCATGAGTCAAATTACATCAATTAAGAGAAGTTTATTTGAGTTTTGTTCTGTGTATTTTTTATTAAGTCTTTGATATCAGATTTTCTACATCTGGTATCAGATTCTAGGGTTGTGGGTATGAGAAGTTAAGTTGAAGAAGATGATGAGTTTAAGTTCAATCAAGGTGCCAGTGTTTGAAGGGAAGAACTTTGAACATTGGAGGTTACAGATGGTGAATATTATCATATACCAAGAAGAATGGGATATTGTGAAAGATGGTTATGCTGAACCAGCAAAAGGAACAGTACCTGAAGGAACTGCACCAACTTTGTTAACTGATAACAAAAAGAAGAATTTTAAAGCTACATATATTCTTCATCAGGGTATTCATGAATCTCTCATGGATAAAGTTATTTATATTAAGCAAGCTAAAGCAGCTTGGGATGGATTGATAAGCTACTACATAGGTTCTGACAAAGTTAAGAAGGTTAGATTACAAACCTTGAAAAGAAAATATGAATTACTACAGATAGAGACAACTGAAACAATTTCAGAGTTTTTCTCAAAAACACTGAACATTGTCAATAAGATGAAGGCCAATGGTGATACTGTAGAAGATTAAACTGTTGTCCATAAAATTTTAAGAAGCTTTCCTAAAAAATTTAAATCCAAGGTTACTGCAATAGAAGAATGCAACACAATTGCAACCATGACTCTTAAGAATTATTAGGTTCATTACAAACTTATGAACAAAGATTGCTAGAGAAAACAGCTGCTACAAAACAAGATAAAGAGGCACTTCAAAGTCAAGTTAACTGGAGAAACAATTAAGGGAAACCTAATGCTAGAAGTTTTCAAAGAAGATATAACAATGGAGGGAGATCTAATACTGGAGGTTATCAAGGAAGAAAACCAGTTGATAGATCAAAAGTACAGTGTTACAATTGTGGAGATTTTGGACACTTTGCTCCAGAGTGTCCTCAACCTAGAAAGACTATTGAAAATAATTATAAATCAAATTTGTTGAAAGTCAAAAAGAATAAGCAAAAGAGAAGAAGACTGAATACATGTTACTAGCATGTCATACAATAGAAGAACAACCACAACTTAAGTGGTATTTAGATACAGGTTACATCAACCATATATGTTGTAGAAAAGATTTGTTTGATAAACTTGATGAGTCTGTCAGATCAACAGTGAAGTTTGGCAACAGTTCTACAATTCTAGTTATGGGAAAAGGAAGAATTGTAATTCTTCTTAAGAATGGTTCTAAGGCATACATCATGGATGTATTTTATGTTCCAGGTTTACATAAAAACTTACTAAGTATGGGTTAGATATTTGAAAGAGGATATTTTATGAATATTTACAATGGTTTGTGCTTCATCAGAGATAAAAGAAGAAGGTTGATAGCTAAAGTTCAGATGACAACGAACAAATTATTTTCTTTGAATATTCAACATCAAAAGGAAACTTGTTACAGTACCCGTATACATAATGACTCTTGGTTATGGCATAAGAGAATGGGACATGTGGACTTTAACAGTCTGCAAACTTTAGCAAAGAAGGATATGGTGTCAGGATTTCCTTTCATTGAACTCCCAGAATCAAGTTGTAAAAATTGCATCTTTGGCAAGAAGCACAGAGATCCATTCCCAATCAACAAAGCCAGAAGAGCTGATCAACAATTGGAGATTGTTCATAGTGATCTGTGTGGTCCTATTGAAGTAACTTCACATGGAGGTAATAATTATTTTATAAATTTCATTGATGATTTTAGTAGAAAATCATGGGTTTATTTGCTTAGACAAAAGAGTGATGCATTTCAAGCTTTTAGAAGTTTCAAAGCTTATGCAGAGAAACAAATTGGTAAGCCTATCAAGATTTTGAGAACTGATAGAGGCAAAGAATATATTGTTGTTGACAAATTTATGGAAGAGCATGGCATTCAACATCAATTAACTGCAAGATATACACCACAGCAGAATGGAGTTGCAGAGAGGAAGAATAGAACCATAATGGAGATAGCAAGAACAATAACAAGAACAAAATATTTACCAAAAAGTTTTTGGGTTATGCAGTTGACACAACTGTGTATTTACTCAACAGATGTCCTAAAAATAGTTTGAACAACATAACACTAGAAGAAGCTTGGAGAGGTGTAAGACCAAGTGTAAGACATCTGAGAATTTTTGGGTGTATTGCATATGCACATGTACCCAAAAAACTAAGAAATAAATTGGATGACAAGATTGAGAAGTGCATCCTTGTTGGTTACAGTTTAGTAACCAAATGATATAAATTATACAACCCAGAAGCAGGAAAAGTGTTTACGAATAGAGATGTGATCTTTGATGAAGATTCAAAATGGAACTGGAATAATGGATCAACAACGAATGTTGATCCTCATAACAATATTTTTGATCCACCTAATATTGAATCAACTAGGAATGTTGATCCACCTGTTGCTGTCAGAACAGTTCCAATTGTAGTTGAGGAAGAAGTGCAAGCTCAAGACAATGTGGAAGAACAACATGAAGAATCAAAACCTGAAGCAGTACAACAACAAGAAACTACAAGACCAAGAACAAAGTATGTCATACATGCTAGGTTGAATGATTATATTTTAACAAGAGATGATGAAGATGATGATGATGTGGTGAACTTTGCATTGTTTGGATATTTTGATCCTGTAGCTTATGAAGAAGCTGCTAAAGAACAAGGTTGGATTCAAGCCATGAATGAAGAATTGGAATCAATTGAGAAGAATGATACTTGGAAATTAACAACACTTTCACCAGGTAAGAAGCCTATTGGTGTTAAGTGGGTTTACAAAACAAAATACAAATCAAATGGTGAAAAAGAAAGACTGGAAGCAAGGTTAGTTGCTAAGGGTTATAGACAAAGATAAGGAGTTGATTATTCAGATGTTTTTGCACCAGTTGCAAGACTTGATACGGTAAGAATGATCATTGCTTTAGCTGTACAAAAGCAATGGAAGATATTTCAGATGGATGTGAAGTCAGCATTCTTGAATGGAGTATTGGAAGAAGAAGTTTATGTAGAGCAACCAACTGGCTACATTATGGAGGGGAAGGAGAATGAAGTAAACAATCTAAACAAAGATTTGTATGGTTTGAAACAAGCTCCAAGAGCTTGGTATACAAGAATATATTCTTATTTTCTCAAGAAAGGTTTTACAAGATGTCCACATGAGCATACTTTGTATTTGAAAAATGATGGTCTTGGCAATCATATCATAGTGTGTTTATATGTGGATGATCTCATATTTACTGGAAATAGTACTGAGATGATCAATGAATTCAGGGAGGATATGGTCAAGGAGTTTGAGATGACAGATCTTGGTTTGATGTCATATTTTCTTGGTATTGAAGTACAACAAACTGAAAAGAGGAATTTTTATTAATCAACAAAGATATGTTGAAGGAGTTTTGAAGCGTTTTAAGATGGATAATTGTAATCCAATCTTAACACCAGTAGAAGAAAGACTGAAGTTAACAAAAGATGGATCAGGAGAGCTTGTAAATTCAACAGATTTTAAAGGTCTTGTTGGATGTTTGAGATATTTGACTTCTACAAGACCTGATACCATGTATGCAGTTAGTTTGGTTAGTAGGTTCATGGAAGATCCTAGACAATCACATTTATAAGATCCAAAACGTATTATGAAGTACGTAAAAGGAACAACAAGCATGAGAATATTTTATACTATCTTAGAAGATCCAAAGTTGGTTGGTTTCACTGATAGTGATTGGACTGGAGATACAAAAGGTAGAAAAAGTACATCAGGTTATGGTTTTCAGTTTGGAACTGGTTTTTCTCTTGGTCATATAAGAAGCAACAAGTTGTTGCATTATCTACAACAGAAACTGAGTATATAGCTGCTAGCTACTGTGCTACACAAGTTGTATGGTTAAGAATGATGCTAAAGTCATTCTTTCAAGAACAAACAACACCAACAACAATAATTTGTGATAATAAGTCGACAATATCACTAACTAAGAATCATGTGTTTCATGGGAGAAGTAAACACATTGATATTAAGTATCATTACATTAGAGATCTAATCAGTAACAAAGAGGTAGTTGTGGAGTTTGTTGAAAGTAAAGAGTAAGTGGCTGATATGTTCACCAAGTCGTTGAAGTATAACACTTTAATTTACTTGCGTGGAAAATTGGGAATGATCGGTAAAGAGTATCTTGGTTTAAGGGAGGATGTTGAAGAATAAACCAAGATACTATGAAGTAGATAGTATGGATCAACTATGAGAGTTGATCCAATATGGTTGGGTCAACTGGTACAGTTGACATGAAGTGAATGGATCAACAAGAGTTGTTGATCCATGGTACGGTTTATAGAAGTTTACTTGGGTTGCAAGTAATACTGGTTTTAAGAGTTTATTTACGTGAGAATTGTCTAAAAGTTTATTTGTTAGAGTTTGATTATGTTAGAAAAGTCATTTTTCTTGAGAGTCAAGTTTGTTACTCATATAAATAGGTTGTTGAGCCATGAGTCGAATTACATCAATTAAGAGAAGTTTATTTGAGTTTTGTGTTGTGTGTTTTTCATTAAGTCTTTGATATCATATTTTCTACAATAGTTCTCTAACAATGAACAGTTACAAGAGTTCAAGGCACAATTACTCAACCAAAAATAGCATGGTAGGATTCAGTAAATCCATTTATTTCAGTAGTGTATCTAATAATACTTTATAATTGAGGTAGAATATAATGAACATTTTTTTATTGGAAATTACTACCTTTGTCGAAGATTCCTCCCGATGATTACTCCCAACTGAGAGAAATACTGGGGCCCATCATAACACCATTTCTAATTCCAATGCAGAGAAGCATCCCCGGACCACACGGTCCCTTATTTGTATTTTACTCTGGAGGAAAAATCGTTGAGTGTATCACTTCCGTTTTTTATGTGACCTCAGTCGAAAGGTAAATAATGAAATTATCTGAAATCAGCTAAGTTTAGTAATGTATGAAACTATCTAAAATTCTATACAAAATTGGTTAAAAAGACTAAAATCAATAATTCCTTGGTGAAAATGACATTTAGATTTTGATACTATTTAAATGGACAAAAATGTAAAAATAGCCAGGTGTTTATAGGTGAAAATAGATTCTGCTGATTTTGGTAATTGCAGGTGTGAAGGTGAGAAACTGTTTAAACCCTAAACAAATATACTTCAAGGGAGTTCTTTTAAGTTTGAGAGATCAATCTGTACAAGTCCGTCCTAAACTAAGAAATGGTTGTTCCAGACTTGCTTCAGTCACAAAGAGGAGGAGAATGGGTTAGTTTTGGGAAGGGAAGCAAGGAGAGTGTGAGACCATAATAGTTGATTCTGAAAGAGCCATTGGGTTTCTACAACTTGTAATCAGAAAAGTAGGAGAGCTCACGAGGAGAGCTAGCCGATAAGTATTCTGAGTATTGTTTTTGTCCGAATGAACTCGTTGTTCAAATAGAAATAGGTAAAACCTATTTATACAAGTTGTAGTAGAAACGTACCCCGGTCTCATTAAGGAGTGAGGAGTAAATGGGAGGAGGTGGTAACCGTATGCATGGAATTGATTATTCCATAAAGTGGTTAACGCATGAAATTGATTTTCATGAAACTGTTAACGTTATGGAATTGATGTTCCATAAGGTTGTTAACTCACCACTTTATGACTCATGAACGTTTTCCCACATAACTCCCGTATTTACAAGGCGCCTCACTCTTATGACACTTCCTTATGAGGGGCGTAGTGTACTCCGCACGCTGTAGACCACCAAACCAATACCCAAAGAAGATCCCCAAATTTGTGTTGATGTCTCGAATGTTCTTCAAGAACATGTAATACGTTGTTGTGGCTTGGCAAGTCGAGCTCGGGGAACTTGCTAGCCTGGTGACCTTCGATGGTCGAGATTTTGTATCTTGAGAGGTGCGTTGCGCGCCTTAGTTTTGGTAGTGAGGGCCATCGTGGTGGCGTGACCAGGTTGGCATGCCGTTGGCATGGCATGGTTTGGTGTGGCCAAACTTAGGTTTTGGACCCAAAAGTCATGAGGTGACTTTAGACGGCCAAGATTCGCTCCTGGGTTTGAAGGTTGGCCAGTGATGGTCGTATGCTTTTTGTTTTGGTGGCCGCGTAGGGAAGTCGCGACCAAGGTATTGTTTAGACTTGGCGCGTAGGGCCAATGGTCTCCCATGGGCGTATGGCATGGCTGGGGCCAAGGCAAGGGGCGCTTGGCTTGGCATAGTGTGACTAGAATATCTAGGGCCAAGGCATGGGTGTTTGGCTTGGTCTTGCTATCTTGGATAGGTGCGGTTTGGCTTGGCGAGTGGGGCCAAGGGTTTGCCATGGTCGCATGGCATGACTAGCTTGGGCTAGGTGCGTGCCCAAGCTAAGGTTTTTGGGCCAAAGTCGTGAGGGGACTTTAGGCAGCCAGGATTTTCTCATGGGATTGAAGATAAGCCATTGATGCGCGCCTTTGTTTTAGAAACCCTAATTAGCGCCCTTCACTAGAATCACTGTAGAATTCTAGTCTGGACTCTGATTTTGACGATCCACCCCTCAAATCAACCGGAAAAGAATTTTCTATCTCCTCAAGCTGGGATGTTTAGGTTTTGAACTCGTTCGGGAGAAGAAAACATCCCGAGAGCGAAACGCAGGAAGAATTCAGGAGGGATGGCGGCATGGACAGGCTATTATGGCATGCCTTGGCGCAACTAGGTTGGCATGCCTTGGCGTGGTTTGTCACATGGGGCCACGGGTTTTCCATGGTCGCATGGAATAGCTAGCTTTGGTTAGGCATGTGACCAAGCTAGGGTTTTTGGGCCAAAGTCATGAGGTGACTTTGGGCGGCCAGGATTTGCTCCTGGGATTGAAGGGCAACCGTTGATTGTTGAATGCCTTCACTTTGGTAGCTGTGAGGAGAAGGCCAGCAGGGTGGCGCGGCTAGGTGCTACAGCGCAACATATTTGACGCGACTAGCTTGGTTAGGTGCGGGACCAAGCTAGGGTTTTGGGGCCAAAGTCATGAGGTGACTTTGGGCGGCCAGGATTTTCTCCTGGGATTGAAGGGCAACCGCTGATTGTTGCATGCCTTCACTTTGGTAGCTGCAAGGGGAAGGCCAGCATGGTGGCGTGGCATGAGGAGCCATGGAGAGACGTGTTTGGCATGGCGCATCCGGCGTGGCCAGCCTTGGCTAGGTGCGTGGCCAAGTTAGGGCTTTGGGCCAAAGGTCGTGAGGAAAACTTGGACGGCCAGGATATGCTCCTGGGATTGAAGGGAAACCATTGATTGTTGCATGCCTTCACTTTAGTGGTCGTGAGGAGAAGGCCAACAGGATGGCGCGGTTAGCATAGCTATGGAAAAGGAAGAGCGTGATTGGCATGGCGCGGCTAGCTTGGGCTGGGCGTGGCTGGCATGGTTTGCCATTGGCACAAGGGTGCAGCTAGCATGGTTGGCATGCTTTAGCGAGGTTGGGTGTGGCTGGCATGGTTTGTCATTGGCACACGAGATGTGTCTAGCATAGCTAGGGCCATGGCATGGTGCGATTGGCATGGCGCGGCTAAGTTGGGCTAGGTGTGGCTGGCATGATTTTCCATTGGCACAAGGGTGTGGATAGCATGGTTGGCATGCTTTGGCACGGTTGGGTGTGGCTGGCATGGTTTGCCATTGGCACACGAGATGTGGCTAGCATAGCTAGGGCCACGGCACGGTGCGATTGGCATGGCGCGGCTAACTTGGGCTAGGTGTGGCTGGCATGATTTGCCATTGGCACATGTGAGAATTAGGGCTTGGTTTGTCTATCCCTAATTTGAAAAATATACCCTTGTAATTATTTAGAGACACATTAAAGGCTTTTATTTAATGCGCCTAGTAAATGCTTGTTTTAAATGTCTGCTAGGGTTTAGTGTTTTACGATTTTAACCCTATTCTAAAAACCACCATCAACACCAGGATGTAAACAGTTTCATCCTATTCATTTTCAATATATATTTTTTTTTAATTTACATCAGGATGCATCCAGTTTCATCCTTGCTATTTTTTAAGTTTAAGTCAGGATGAATCCAGTTTCATCCTTGCTATTTTTTTGGTGTCCATTTCACCCGTATTAATTTTTACTCGTCAATTTGAACCATGTTTTAAAAATATTTGGACAAATGACCCATTTGCCGAAAATTCTAATGTATAAAAATTATCTTAAATTTCTTCTGTCTTTTTTTTATATTAAAAAAACCAATTAAATACTCCATCCGTCCAATTTTACTTGCCAAAATTGGATTTTACAAAAACTTGAAACAAATTCAAATTACTTCCACATACACCATTGATCTTCCAATTGTTTGTTTAATATAATTTTTTTGATATCCTAGTTTTTGTTTCAATAGATCCGTTTGAAGACCGATCTATAGAAGGTTCTAGGTTCAACTACTTATTTAAATCAAATAACTCCCATCTCCAAATCAAAGTCACTTCTACACTAATAATCTCCACTTAAACTCCTACAAACTCAATGCAAGTCAAAGGATAAACCCATCCAAATTTTTTGTATGCTATCCAAAGAAGGGAGTCGAAAGCAAGGTGGTTTTCTCACTTGATGCCAACGGGTATTTTTAAAATTTCGAATTTCACCTTTCCCTCTATAAATTGCCGTAATCTTCATGTTGAAAATGAACAATTCGATGGGTATACCAAAATTCATGGCTAGAAGTTCTTAACTTTCCAATTTCTCTTATAAAAATGGCTGATCAAAAAAGCTATCACACTTTTCTGCGATGCAAAAACAAGTTATGATTTGCCAAAAATTAATGTTTTGATTAGTCTAATTGCGATTAGTTTAGATTAATGTTAATTATTTCTAAGATATGTGGGAGTTTTTAAAAGATTGAAAATTGTAAAGGGAAGTGCAAATTTTAGAAGTTGTTCCAAGAAAATATTCTTCTAAGATATGTGGGAGTTTTAAAAAGATTGAAAATTGTAAAAGGCAAAGAAAAGCTCATGTTTTGAAACTTAACAACCAAAAATTCAAAAACAAAGGTGAAACAGTCAAAGAGCGGGTTGAATGGAAAATACGTCAAATGAAGATAAACAGGAGGCCTAAACTTGTACTTGATTTTTATTAAAGTTTTTAATATTGTCGAAGTTTTTATCTTGTAAAATTGGCAGTAATATCAATGAATGAAAATGTTTATATTTTAAAATAGATTTCCACTTCAAATTACGTGAAATTTATTACCATTTATTTAAACTTGCAAATAACATCAAACTACATTTTAACAAACCACAACAAAAACATCAAACTACATCAAATCCTGCCACATTCTCTCTGTAAAGTTCATAGCATTCAAAATGCCTAAACTCTCTCCCGCTTTCTTCGGTAAACTTGGTCAGAGCGATGGTTTTCAGTTCTTCGTTGGATAATCCAGAATTGCTACGATGAACCATCCATAATATTTCCGTATAATGCTTGATTTCATTATTGATGAATGCAATTCTTAGTTCTAGGCTCTTACTGTTTCTTATTGCTTCGTTCCGCGAAAATACAAAATGTCCCAATACTCTTTCCCAGAAATGGTCATGGTTCATTGGTCTCGCCATACGATGTAACCAACATCGAACTAGAGCAACATCTTATTCCATTGTAAATTCCAGCAGCGGCACTCGAGTGCAATAACGATGTACTTGATATGGGCCATCTTTTAGAATTCTGAAACACGCTTCGAAACGAAAAGCCTTACCGTGAGCTTCCTCCCAACTATCAAGAGTTGTTTGGATCACTTCTTCTTCAGTTACACCGATGAACTTTTCTCGATCAATTTCCATTACATGTTCAAGAAATGGCTGGACTGCAAGCCTAATACGCTGAAAATGAGCACGCAATTGACGAGCATCTCTGTTTCCTGGGTTTCCCGTCAATGAGACGAACATTGAAAACACGTTCTCCCAAAAAAAAACTATCATGAGAAATAACAACACCAGTGATTACCCTATGAAAGAAATATGCTTTGAATATAGTTATATCCTCTTCTTTGGTAAACTTGGGACCACGATTTCTAATAGACATTTCTGTAAAGGATGAGGATAGATATAAGAAAGAAGAAGAAGAAGAAGATGTGATTTTTGAGATACAATGAATGAATTTTATAGGATTTGAGAACGAAAAATTTGCCGTTGGGATTGGAAATTTAGCCGTTGGCGGTTTCTATAAAGTCTCGGGCGACATTAGTAAAGTCTCGGGAGACATTTGTAATGTCGCCCAACAATTACCAGCGTCTATTTTCTATTATAAATACATCACTAGATTTTATTCTAAACCAAACAAACCGATTTCTCTCTCATCATCCACCATGTTTTCTAAAGACAAAGCGAAGCAAATATTATGTGTTGAAGCAAAAGAGGTTTTCCCATTATGTTTCATGGATAACCACAGTCTTATGCAATGTCCTTGGATGTATTCAAAGTGTCCGCAGGAAGGTTGTTCACGCATCAGAATGGTGATTGAATCACAACCGGAAAAGCTCAGGTATTTGCAATGTCAAGATCCCAATTGTCCAGAGGAACCACATATGCTAGATGATGCTATGAAGGTTAAAAAAGAAGAAGAAGAAAAGATTGCAACAATGTGCAAAAACTTCAAACTTAAAGCCAAATTGAAGAAGGAGTTATTACACTGCAATCATTGTGGATATGGAAATCATGAATACAAACATTGTCCACAGAAAATCAGTTCATGCTCAAGGCACGGTTGCAGGACTTTTATGAATTTGCGGACTTCTTATGAAGAAAACACATATGGAAGGAATTTTTGGGAATGTCCCAGGTGTTTTTTGGTGGAGTGGGTTGATTGAAGTTGTAGGAAAAATCGATTCACTATGGTATTATGTTATTTAATTTGTTGTTTATTAGGTGTTATTACGATTATCTAAAACCATCAATATCAAGTAATTTAAATTTCACTTCGATGAGATGAGAATAAAAGAAATACATTAAATCGATTATAAGCCACATCATACATGAGAATAAAAGAAATACATTAAATTAAACAATTACTACATATGCGTCAATTCTCAGCGGGTGGTGGAATTCCTAGGTTGATGTAGGGATTGTATCTGTTGAGAACCCTAAGAATGTTGAAACAAGCATGGAAGGCGAAAGGACGACCGCGATGAGATGTTGGCCACATCGCTAGAGTTCTGGGCAACACTTCATGTTCGGCTTCACCGTTCAGCTTATTTTGGTGATTCAACATTAGTTGGGCGACAAACTCCAATACTTTCGTTCTAATTACACTAAAACGATGATGCAATCCGTGAGAATCACGCCCACGGATGTTCCCAGTTTCAGTGGTGAACATTCTATAACATTTTCCCCAGAAAGTGAACATCGAATCGGGTACATTATGCATTTCAGCTTCTTGTGTGTGAAAAACAAATGCTCCATAAATAGCTAAATCCTCTTGTTGTGAGAATTCAACACGAACTGTAGGAGGCATTTTTGAGAGTGAATTTTGAGTTGAAAGTAGAATGTGTGAATTTAGAGTTAAAAGTATGAGTATTTATATAATTAAACAAAATGCAGCCGTTGGATCACAAATGTTTTTAGCCGTTCAAACATAGCCGTTGGCGACATGTATGCTGACGCTGGAGTTTGGATGAATAACTCTGGCGTCTTCACTGAAAACGCGCGATCTGCTGGAAATCTCAGGCGTCAGCTATGATGTCGCCCGAGTTGTTAGACATGGCGCGCGCCATTTCACCAGACGCGCGTCTATTGTAGTGTCTCAATGTTCAAATGAACATATCTGTTCATTTGAACATCCATTTTCTTGGTGCTAAAGTGATAGATTGGAATATCAGGGGTTTGAATGTGCGCAAGGAGGAGGAGGAACTAAAAAAGAAGATTGGTGTTTTGAATATTACCGAGGAAACCATGGCTCTATCCACTTCACAGCTTGAGGAAAGGGCGACTTTGTTGAACTCGTTAAACACGGTAAAGCTAACCAGGGCGAGGATGGCATTCCAGCGGGCGAAAGTTAAGGGCTTTAAATATGGGGATAAAAACACTCGGTATTTTCATCAAATCGCGAGTGGGCGGTGGAGAAGAAACTGTATCACAAAGTTGGAGGTGGATGGGACGGACGTTTTTAATTGTGAAGCTATTAAAAAGGAGATTCATGATTATTACTCCAAATTATTTACTGACAACTCACCAATAACGCCTTCCTTTGATAACTTACATTTCAAGGTTATTGATCAGGCTCAACAGGCTTGGCTAGAAAGAGACTTTGAGGAGGAGGACGTGTTGAATGCAATTAACTCTTGTGGAAAAAAATAAAGCGCCGGGACCGGACGGATATAATCTGGAATTCTACAAGGCGTGTTGGGGAGTGCTGAAATCCGATGTTATGGCTGCTATCAAGGAGTTTTGTAGTAAAGGTAAGATGGATTGGAGGCTGAACGTATCTTTCTTGAAACTGATCCCTAAAAAGGAAGACTCGGATACTGTAAAGGACTTTAGGCCTTTGAGCTTAATAAGCAGTTTCTTTAAGATTGTTTGTAAGGTTCTGGCAGATAGAATGAAGGTGGTCATGCCGGAATTAATATCTTGTTCGCAGGGGGCTTTTATAAAGCATAGACAGATTCTCGATGGCATCTTGATTGAAAATGAGTTAATTGACAGCAGACTGAGGCAAAAAAAACCGGGAATCATGTGCAAGATTGATATGCAAAAATCATTCGATAATGTAAGTTGGCCTGCGCTTTTCACTATTCTGGCAAAGAACGGGTTTGGTTCAAAATTTATTCAGTGGATTAGATGGTGTGTGACTGATGCGCAATTCTCAATTCTAGTCAATGGGGAAGCGACAAGTCTCATTAAACCTTCTAAAGGCATTCGTCAGGGGGATCCATTATCTCCCTTTCTCTTTCTTTTGGTGGTTGAAGTTTTGTCTTTACTAATCAAAAACGCACAAGAGCAGGGTAACATTGGAGGTTTCCATGTTAAGGACGGAGGTACAAAGGTGGCGCACTTGCAATTTGCGGACGACACGATAATATTCTTAGATGCTTCAAATATGGAGGTTAGAAGACTTCTCGTTATCTTGCTTGTTTTTGAAATCTTAACAGGATTACGCCTTAACCTGGAGAAAAGCGCGATAATAAGTATTGGAGCGAATAATTTGGTGCATGGATTGGCGATGGAATTGGGATGCAGAGTCGAGAGTCTTCCTGTTACTTATTTGGGCATGCCAATTGGATCAAAAAGAAGGAGTGAGTTGATTTGGGAGGTAATTATCCAAAGAATGCAAAAAAAAACTGGCACCGTGGAAGAAACGCTATTTGAACAAGGCAGGTAGAGTGGTCCTAATTAGAAGTGCCCTCGAAAGTCTGAGTGTCTACTTCATGTCTTTACATCACATTCCGGCATCAGTGGAGAAGCGTTTGAATACAATAATGAGAAGATTCTTATGGGGGGAAGATGAAACAACGAATAAGATAAGCTGGGTTTCGTTTAAAAGGGTTTGTAAACCAAAAAGAAAAGGAGGGTTAGGCATTCGAAACTTGAGACTGGTGAACAAATCATTGTTGGCAAAATGGCATTTAAGGTATTGCAAGGAAAAAACTGCTCTTTGGAGACGGATTATGTGCGAAAAGACGCAAGCTCGGGAAAACGACTTACTTCCACTTCAAGTTGGGGACCCGATGGGTCGGAGTATGTGGCTCGGAATTTTAAGAGAAAACTCAATCTTTTTTGAAGTGCGCAAGGAGGAGGAGGAGGAACTAAGTGTAATTCGTGTCAGACATTTGAAAAAATGAAACTTTCCCAGAGATCGTAATCGTTTTTCGTTGGATGACAAATTTACAGCTTTTTTTCCCCCTTAACTCGTAATTTACCGTTTTTTTTTTTAATTTACAACTCAGAAAAACTATCAACCGGTAAGAAATTGGACGGAAGCCTAGCATAATTTTCTGATACTTTTTTTTTTTGAGATGTTGGATTATTTTCTGAGATGAATGGTTTTAATATAACGGTTTTAACGGTTATATTAAAATGAAAGATTGAATTGATTAAACTTCCCAGCCGCAAATTCATCTGTGATACCTCTTTTCAGATTTTCGGCGAGGAAGCATTGAAAAACCAAGCCATAATGGTTTTAACGGCCGGGACGCATTGAAAACGGTTGGGAAACTTCTAGGAAAGTTTAGGTTTATGGCCGGGAAACCTGGAAATACCAAGCCGTAACCCGCATATCGGCCCGAAGATTTTATGTTTCTTGGTCGTAATTCTCCAACTAAGAATTTGTGCAAAACACTCTCTCTCTCTCTCAATGGGTCCAGGTCCTCCCGGGTATCACTAGACACGGACCCTACTTATAAAGGTCGGGTCCGGTTCCTAAATTTGTGGACCCAGAACCGGACCCGTTTAATATCCCGGGTACCCGCTGGGTATTAAAAAAACTATAAAGAAAATCTTAAAAACTTAATTTCTTTCTTTTTTTAACTTGAATTTTTTTTTATATAAATATTTTACTATTATTTCTTATGAATGTACTTGTTTATGGGAGAAAATCGCCTCTGTCGAATTTGGTAAATTGGATGGTGGAGAGACTGGTTTAAACCCTTAAACAAATGTGCTGCATGTGAGCACTTTTGATTCGAGATATCAATCTGTACAACTCTGGCCTAAACCAAGAAGATGGCCGTTCTAGATTTGCTTCGGTCACAAAGTGGAGGAGAAGGGTTGATTTGGGGAGGATAGTGAAGAAGGGTGATGAGACCAGAGAGTTCTGGCTAGGTAGTATCTCGACTTGTATCAGAAGTGTAGAAGCTTGCTAGTGATGGAAGCTTTTGAGAGAGCTTGCAAAGTTGTTATCTGATAGTGTTGTATTTTTCCTGACCAAGACTTGTGTATTTTGGCAGAATAGGTGAAACCTATTTATACAAGTGAGATTGAACGTACCCTGGCCTCATTAAGGAATTGAGTAAATGTGTCAATTAAAACAGAGGAGGTGGCAACCGTTGGCTTTATGGTGAAAACGTTTTCACAATAAATTTCTTTATTTAATTGACCGTATTCATTCCTTGCACGCATTGCTTTATTGCGAGAGTAAAGTACGCTGCACGCTGTGACCTCCAAACCAAAACCCCAAGAAAGCATCCCCCAGTTTGTGTTGATGTTTCGAGAGTGGGCGCAAGTGGCAATGCCAAAGTTTCTAGTGAAGCGTTGCGGCATGTGCCAATGGAATGTGCGGGATGTCTCGACCGTAATTTGTACTTTGAGTGCGGATGGCAATGCCAAAGTCGCTTGGTGGAGAATTTGGCATGTGCGGAATTCCTTGGCCGCGAGTTGCACTTTGAGTGCGAATGGCAATGCCAAATTCTCTAGTGGAGTATGTGTGGCATGTGCCAATGGGATGTGCGGAATGCCTTGGAAATTGTCTAGCAGGTTGGGGATAAAAGTGTCTAGTGGTTGCGTGTTGGCATGTGCCAATGGCATGCACGACCACTTTTTCCAAGTCGCGGGCACTACAATGGTATAGGGGATTTGGAATGGGAATTGACTAGTGGTTGCGTGTTGGCATGTGCCAATGGCACGCACGACCACTTTGGCCAAGTCGCGGGCGCTACAATGGTATAGCGGCTTGAAAATAGAATTTGGCTAGTGATGCGTGTTGGCATGTGCCAATGGCACGCACGGCTATTGGGCCAAGTCGTGGGCGCTAGCAGGGCATAACGGCTTGTAAATAGAAATTGGCTAGTGATGCGTGTTGGCATGTGCCAATGGAACGCATGGCTATTGGGCCAAGTCGTGGGCGCTAACTGGGCATAGCAACTTTGGAATGAGAATTGGCTAGTGGTTGCGTGTTGGCATCTGCCAATGGCACGCACGTCCACTTTGGCCAAGTCGCGGGTGCCACAATTGAATAGAGGCTTGAAAATAGAATTTTTCTAGTGATGCGTGTTGGCATGTGCCAATGGCACGCACAACTATTGGGCCAAGTCGTGGGCGCTAGCAGGGCATAACGGCTTGGAAATAGAAATTGCATAGTGATGCGTGTTGGCATGTGCCAATGGCACGCACGGATATTGGGCCAAGTCATGGGCGCTAGCTGGGCATAGCGGCTTTGGAATGAGAATTGGCTAGTGGTTGCGTGTTGGCATGTGCCAATGGCACGCACGGCCACTTTGGCTAATGCGCGGGCGCTATAATTGTATAGCGGCTTGAAAATAAAATTTGGCTAGTGATGCGTGTTGGAATGTGCCAATGGCACGCACGGATATTGGGCCAAGTCGTGGGCGCTAGCTGGGCATAGCGGCTTGAAAATAGAAATTGGCTAGTGATGCGTGTTGGCATGTGCCAATGGCACGCACGGCTATTGGGCCAAGTCATGGGCGCTAGCTGGGCATAGCGGCTTCAAAATAGAAATTGGCTAGTGATGCGTGTTGGCATGTGTCAATGGCACGCACGGCCAAGTTGGCCTAGTTGCACGGTTTTCAAGCCTATGGCGCTATTTTTGGCATGTGCCAAATGATATAGCAGCTTAGAAATTGGCTAGTGGTGCGTGTTGGCATGTGCCAATGGCACGCACGACCAAGTTGACCAAGTTGCACGGTTTGCAAGCCTAGGGCGCTATTTTTGGCATGTGCCAAATGGTATAGAGGCTTAGAATTTGGCTAGTGGTGCATGTTGGCATGTGCCAATGGCACGCACGGCCAAGTTTACCTAGTTGCACGGTTTTCAAGCCTAGGGCGCTATTTTTGGCATGTGCCAAACGGTATAGTGGCTTAGTTTGGCATGGTTTCCTGTGGGTGAAGTATGTGGTTTGGTTTTGGCGTCGTTGCCACGGTGCGCAGTATGCAACTTGGTTTTGGCGTCGTTGCCATGGTGCGCAGCATGCGGCTTGGTTTTGGTGTCGTTTCCATGGTGCGCAGTATGCGGCTTGGTTTTGGCGTCGTTGCCATGGTGCGCAGTACGAGGCTTGGTTTTGGCGTCGTTGCCATGGTGCGCAGTATGCGGATTGGTTTTGGCGTCGTTGCCATGGTGCGCAGTATGTGTCTTGGTTTTGGCGTCGTTGTCATGGTGCGCAGTATGCGGCTTGGTTTGGCGTCGTTTCCATGGTGCGCGGTATGCGGCTTGGTTTTGGAATTATGGTTTTGTGTCGAAAACCCTAATCTGGTATTTTGAAAAAATACCCCCATTAATTATTGACACCTGAATTAAATGCTCGTAGTTAATGTGTTGCTGGTAACACTAGGTCATGGGGTTTTACGATTTTACCCCTTATCTAAAATCCACCATCGACATTAAGTCCCCTTCTTAGCTCGGAACAGGAGCTTTGTTGCGAGGTAAGCATAAGATGGTGCCAATACAAGATCTGAAAGAGAAACGAGAGATTTATCTGACCTTTTTTCTGAGAGGCGGACTGGATTCTGAATCCTCGTCCTTGGAAACTTTGCATGGAAAGGGAGGTTGGCACAATTTGGCGGAAATGGACGGCTGGGAAGCATTGAGCTGCTGGCGCGAGTTGAGAAACTGAACGTGCGCTGGCGTGTGGGGCCGATGGGAGATAGACGTGATAGTTGGTGCGACTTGGGCGAAATTGACAGGTCGGCGCAATTGGTGGGACCGGCACAAAAGGAGCATGCTAGCTTGGGTGGTACTGGCGCAAGTTTGAGAGGATGGGGTGGTGAGACAGGCGCAAAGGGAGCGTGCTTGGGAGGTATTGGCGCTGTTGATGGGGCTTGAGCGGCCGTTTGGAAGTTGGGCGCCTTTGTGGGCCCAAACTTCCCTTAAACGCGTGGCTTTGGTAGAAAATGAATACTTCCCCATTGTGGAAACCGCTCACATATATATACATGAAGTTCTTTCTTTTATCTTGCGCTTTGTTCCTTCCTTCTTCCTAGCTAGCGGTAAAGTGATAAAGGAGAAACCGGCTACCCATGTGTGTCTTCTAGTACTTCTCTTGTTTCCCTTTGTAGGTGCAAACCCTGAACAAGGCTCTGTTTCGTCGAAAGATGTTGATAGTTCTAAACCCAACATAGATGATGAGCTCTTTATTAAACCCCTCGTTCCTTCTCAGAGAAGTCATCCAGATTTCGTGCCAATTTTACTGACTGGTGGTGAAGACGAAAATAAAACCCGTTCGGTCCGGCCGGAGCACATCATACGGCTTTGTATGCATAAAGGATTGTACGCCTCTTCCAGTATCGACTTCAGAATGTGCCAAATCCCATTGCGTTCCTTTGATGTGTGGGTTGAGTTTATGGTGAGTAAGGAGCATATAAATTCCAACTTGACTCGAGCACAAATCATTGATGTTGTCAGAGCTTCAGTAAGTCTCCAGGTTAGGAAAGAAGTCCCAGGTTTGGTTGCTTTCCTCTCTAGGTGGTGTTCGGACACTCACACAATTATCTGTAGATGGGGCGAAATAGCTTTCACCTTGGAGAGCGTGGCTCTCTTGCTGAATCTTCCGGTAACCGGGAATCTTAACGTCCAATTGTCAGAAGATGAGAAGAAGATGCGAGATGACCTTGCTGCTAAGTTGGGAGACTTTGCCCGAAAATATTCTTCTGCGAAGTCGAGAAATCCTGCCCAGAAAGAAGACGAAAGGTGCCTTTACATCTGGTGGATATCTCAGTGGTTCCCGGAAGAGTTGGAGGCTAAACAGAAGAGCAGTGATCTCCACGTTGCAGCATTTTTGGCTCTCTGGTTGTCTAGAGACATTTTTGACGATAGCTCTGGTAGGAAGGATATAAGACTGGGGTTGCTACCTATTACCATGAAATTGGCGAAGGGTGAAGTTCTACCCATTGGCAAGATATTCCTCGGCTCCTTGTATGTGCATCTAGATTACTTAGTCACGAATATGCAAGTTTCAAATGGTCTTATGAAAGTAGACTCGTATGTGCACATTGTTTTTCTACAAGCGTGGTTGTGGGAGCATTTTTAAAAGTATGCCCCAAAGACATTGCCTACGATTCCCGCGAGTTGGGGTTTCTCTCGAATTCTTCGATGGGTGAATAGGCTCTCAAGAGTTGGCGTGAGCCTGGTTAGTCTTCTTGATAAGTTGCAAGAGATCAACTTTCGTCCATGGGAGACGGTCCACAAGTCTGTGACTCAAATTGATACTTTCACTTCTGCTCCGGATGCGATCTTGTCTTCGGATGACGACTTGAGTATTGGTGAAAATTTGTTTATGCAAATCTACATTCTGGGTTACATGCCGGCTTTATTTAAGGGTTTTTTTTTCGGATGGCTGCTTACAATATTGACCGTGCCGCTCGTCACATGGGCTTTGATCAAGGGGTGCCTCTTGCTCGCCAGCTGGTGCTTCATGAGGATTCATTGCGTGCTTCCTTTAATGATAGTGCCCTTGAGTCAGGTATCCGTCTTCCTTTCTTCCAATCGGAAAGAGCTCCCTCGAAGACTTGTAGTTAAATTGAGTTCTGGGGCCATGAGCATCTTATGATTCGCAAGTTTGTGGATGACGCGGTGGAGAATGTTAGTGGTAAGCCTTCCCAAGAGGTTTTGAAGAAGTACCCAATGTTGAGAGATTTCAAGCGAAAGTCGTCTGGAAATTATGAAAGTCCCCAATTGAAAGAGAAGAGGACAAAAAACTGTGCTGGTGGGTTTCAGACGGCTTCAAAGGATCCTCCTGCAGCTCTTGTGCCTTTCAGTTCTTCCAATAACCAGGTATGTGTCGCCTCTTTGCTGGTCTGTTTTCCAAATGTGTGAATTTCTGATGAAGGTATGTGTCTCGTTTCTTCTATGGCTTTGGTAGTGTTAATGCTTTTGCTTCTCTTGCTCGCTATCGGGAGACGGTAACTATTTTGAGTAATTTTGGCGGTATCGAGCCTTCTCGAAATGGTGATGCGCCAGAGAAAGAAGAGAGTTCGGAAGGTGAAGGTGATTCTTCCGATAGCAGCGCTGGATCCCTTTCGTAAAGTGGCTCGGTAGGTTTCGCGCCTCTTTTTCTTCCTCCTCCCTTTGAAAACGTCTAACTCAAATATTGCAGGAGGAATCTAACTCAGGAGATGGATATTAGGAGGAGGGACATGAAGACTTTCCCTTGGTGACAACAACCGTCAGTGACTACCTGGAGATGGAAGTTGAAAATCCGCATGTAGTGACTGTGACCGCTGATGATGGCTTGGAGATGGAAGTTGATCAATCACAAAGCATGAATGCAGTTCAATCGGGAAATGATTCTCTGATTGCTGGCGCATATGAAGAAGGGAACCCTTTGCAGATTGCGGATCTGGTTGTAGGCGCCATTTTCGACCCTCCATTCTTGGTTCCTTACCCAGGTCACGTGTTGGTCTGCGGTTTCAGCATGCTGGCCAAATATGAGGCGATGTATACCAAAATATGGGAAAAGCATGGACACATGGCCACGACCAGGAAGATCACTAGTCGTATTGCGTTGGTTAAACGTGTGGAAGAAGTTTTATCTTCAATTGAGGACATGTGCGGGGTGACTGGCCACACTGTTTCTGAAGACGTCATTGCTAACTTGGAGCATCACCGCGACGTGTGTGTGGAGAAGGAATTCAATGCTTCGTGGTTCGTCGAAAATCTGGCTGAGATTCGAAAATTGAAGGATACAGTAGTCGAAATCCCTTTTGCGGAGGAGATCACACGGCAAGAAGCGGAGGCTGAGGAGTTGTCCAAGGTGTTAGATATGAAGAGAGCGACTATTGAATATGCTAACGACCGTCTTGCTAAGAAGAGTAAACCGCTGCTGGACAACTTCCCTTGAATGTTTCTCCTTTGGATTCCCTTTTGTTTATTTCGAGGAACACTTTGGGTGCTTGATTTCGGAGTCTGACTGATTTTGGTAGTTGGTTGATGTTTTTATTTTCTGAGATGAATGGTTTTAATATATAACTTTTATTATGCCTTGCGAAGGGAATATTTTTTTTATGAAAGTGTGTGCTAACAATAACACAAGAAGTAATGGTATGATGGTTTTACTGAGAACTCAAAAATAGATCATATATCTTGCCCGGGCTAGACTTAGTTGCTGTATGGATCTTTCATCGCAAATATGCCTATTTTCTTATAAGAAGTGGTTTTTCCGGTGACTTTTCCGGTAAGTCCCCAGTTGCTGGTAACAACTTTGATGAAAAAAGTCGCCAGTCAGTCCCCAAATCGGAGTCCCCAGTTTCCCGTGTAGTTTTTACGGCTGGCAACTGGGTTGTGTTGTAGATCCCCTAAACCGTGTGCCTACTTATGCCATCTTGATGCTTGTATCGAGGCGCGAGATCGATTTCTGAAAGCAGATATTGTAACCGAGAGATTGAAACTCCCGTTGTGGTCGCCAATTATTTATGGGAGAAAATCGCCTCTACCGAATTTGGTAAATTCGATGGTGGAGAGACTGTTTTAAACCCTTAAATAAATATGCTGCACGTGAGCACTTCTGATTCGAGATATCAATCTGTACAACTATGGCCTAAACCAAGAAGATGGCTGTTCCAAATTTTCTTCGGTCGCAAAGTGGAGGAGAAGGGTTGATTTGGGGAGGATAGCGAAGAAGGGTGATGAGACCAGAGAGTTATGGCTAGGTAGTATCTCGACTTGTATCATAAGTGTAGAAGCTTGCAGAAGATTGCAAGGGATGGAAGGTTTTGAGAGAGCTTGCAAAGTTGCTATCTGATAGTGTTGTATTTTGCCTGACCAAGACTTGTGTGTTTTGGCAGAATAGGTGAAACCTATTTATACAAGTGAGATTGTACGTACCCTGTCCTCATTTAGGAATTGAGTACATGTGTCAATTAAAACAGTGGAGGTGGAAACCGTTGGATTTATGGTGAAAACGTTTTCACCATAAATTTCCTTATTTAATTGACCGTATTCATTCCTTGCACGCCTTGCTTTATTGCGAGAGTAAAGTACGCTGCACGCTGTGATCACCAAACCAAAACCCCAAGAAAGCATCCCCATCAGTTTGTGTTGATGTCTCGAGAGTGGGCGCAAGTGGGAATGCCAAAGTTGCTAGTGAAGCGTTGCGACATGTGCCAATGGCATGTGCGGGATGTCTTGACCGCAAGTTGTACTTTGAGTGCGGATGGCAATGCGAAAGTCGCTTGGTGGAGCATTTGGCATGTAAGGAATTCCTTGGCCGCGAGTTGCACTTTGAGTGAGAATGGAAATGCCAAAGTCGCTAGTGGAGCATGCGTGGCATGTGCGGAATTCCTTGGAAATTGGCTAGCAGGTTGGGGATAAAAGTGGCTAGTGGTTGCGTGTTTGCATGTGCCAATGGCATGCACGACCACTTTGGCCAAGTCGCGGGCGCTACAATGGTATAGTAGCTTTGGAATGGGAATTGGCTAGTGGTTGCGTGTTGGCATATGCCAATGGCACGCACGGCCACTTTGGCCAAGTCGCGGGCGCTACAATGGTACAGCGGCTTGAAAATAGAATTTGGCTAGTGATGCGTGATGGCATGTGCCAATGGCACGCACGGCTATTGGGCCAAGTTGTGGGTGCTAGCTGGGCATAGCGGCTTGAAAATAGAAATTGTCTAGTGATGCGTGTGATAGGTGTAGAATACACCGTATTTACTATCTAGTATTTATGCTTTCTTTGCTATTTTTCGTGTGAATTATGTATCTTATGTTCGCTTTTGAGTTTCATAGGTACTTTGGAGTCATTACGAGCAAAAGAAGGAGAAATCATCCATTTGGAGCGAAAATAACAAGGATCGTCCAATTTGCCAAAAGAGATACGGAATTATCATTGCATGAAATCTACTACGGGCAGTCGCGTAGGCATATCGGACGCTAGAATTAACATTTATGAAGCTATTGGGCTAAATGGAGTTATGTGAGCTGCTTATAATGGGCTTAACACTGACCCGGGTTACACATGATGGGCCTTAGCTCAACAAGTATTTTACACCACAAGTGGAGTTGCAGATTATGGCATGCATGGAAGTAATGATGATTGCTGGTGATCGATTGTCAGCGACATGGAGGATTGGCAGTGATGGAATCAACAGTAGAAGAACGGAGATGCTGCCAGCGATATAATGGAATATGACGATGTTTCGATGGAGTTTCGTGTGTCTGTTCAGCAAGGGGAAGAAAAAGGTCGCCAGTGATGGAGGTGATTCCATTATCGTATGAACCGAGTATGGCAGTGATGCTAACGACTAGGTGATGCTTTGGTTTCGAACATGAAGAAATGATGCAATGGCTCGAGGAGAAGCTGAAAACGAGTCTGAGATAGTGAATGGTGGAGTCGAGTTGTGACGCAGGAGAAGCTCAGTTGATTTACTAGTGAATCCGGAGATGGGATTAGCGTGCATGGCGTTGATAAGTTGATGGAATTGGATGCAGGGATGTTGTCTCGGTGTAACTTGGAATGCATGGGAAGAAAAGTGGTGAATTGGCTGCAGCGGACGATGGAGAGAGTTGGAATGGAGTTGAACCGTCGCTGTCAACGAAACTCAATGATTGGCAATGATTAGGATTGATGGGTAATGATTAATGGAATGATGGAAGTTTAAGAGTCCCATATTGATCGATGGTTGCTGTTAACAGATTTGGTTTATGTTCGAAGTTGGACAGTGAGGCAGTGAAGGGACATTGGTGTTGTTGTGACGAAGAATAGGACATATCACTGCATGGTGCTGCATGGTGAGTTCAGGGACGATATAGAAGTGAGCTCGAGTCTGAGAAGAAGTTATGCTGTGACATGCTATTGATCGATGAGAGGTTGGACATAGTTTCTGCCAGTGAAGGTTGCGGTGAATGGGAAAATCAAGGGAGCATGCATTTGGTTGGACAAGGAAGATGTTGTTGGTGATGATGATCGATAAATGTTGCTGCCATATCCTATGTTCGAGACAGAGAAGAAGATAAGATGGAAGGAGAAGCTACGTTGTGCTTCCATTGACGATGATGTAGTGAAGTTGTGACTTGCGGCTGTTTACAAGGGTTCAAGATAGTTATTTCTGTGATTAGCTATGAAGAGAAACAAGGGTTGCTGCTGGTTGGCTGTGGATAGAATGTTGATGATTGATGATTAAGGTAAAGAACAAAGCCTGCTGAGGTTGATGCCGCCGGAAGTGATTATCGGCAGTGATGGTGTTGACGGTTGATGAAGCTCGAGTTAACTTCATCTAGTAAGAACGTACAGAGTCAGGGCATAGATGGACTGATGGGGGATGGAGTCATGGAGTTTTGGTTTTAGTTACAAAGTGGTCTAGAATAAGAGTGCAAGCCCAATAATCTATCCACCCAAAAATACATATTAGGACCAGAATAAGAGTACGAGCCCAATAGGCTATTGAGCCAAAGTCTTACACGACCAGAGGTTGCAACTATTTCTTTGGCCTTGACTTGGGACTTTGAGCAAGCTTGGCCGTGAGTTTTTGGCCAGATTTTGGCAACCCTTTGGCACGGGGTTTGATACACGGGAAATAATTCTTAAGGAGGTGCACTTTCCTATTTTACTAGTTTTCCTAATTTTTTCAAGAGGAGGTTAAAAAACTCCATATATAGGGAAGCCTAGGAAAAAATATCATATATCTTCTTCTACTTTTGTTTCTAGGGTTTGCAACATGCTAGGGTTTTTCTTTCTTATTGTTATGAACTCCATTAACATGAGTGCTTAATTCTATTATTGGTTATGGAATAATTGGATTTCACATAATATGGTTTTTGATATGATAAATTAGTTTTGTCTTCATATTTTATCGATTATGATTCACAATTTATAATGTTATATGATTTGAATGCTTGTTTGATCGAGTTGTGAATCGGTTGAGTTTGTTTTCATCTCTATTGCTAGTTTAGGGTTTGTTATACGTAAAAGTGATACTCCTTGAATGCAAGTAGCATAAATATGATTATGGTTTGTAGTGATATATTCTTATGATCGTATGTGAATTATAACCTTTGTTAAATTGAATTAGTTCGCTTTTCACGTTCGATTGCTTTGATTGGCCTGATTTCATAGAATTTAATGCATCTAGGGAATTAAACCTGATTAGTGCTTTTACACGTTAGGTTGTTCTTTTAGATAGAACTCATATTCGCATCTTTTAATGTGTTTGTTGATGACAAAAGGGAATTTGCGGATATTCTTGCGATCAAGATATTCTAGGGCTTTTGATAAAAGTTGAGATTAAATATAATTCTAATTATTGTGAAGAAAACATATTTGTGAATGAAGATGAATCCTTAACCAATATTCTCAATACTTTGATTTGTTTATTTTTCTTTGTTTTCCTTTATTTTATTTTAGCATATAAAAATAAAAAAAAACCCTGGTGATTATTTATAAGAAACCAATAATATTTTGACAACCTAGACCTCTTTGTGGGATCGATCCTTTCTTGCCCTTGCTATATTTATATTTTGAGTAGTAAGAAAGTGTAAATTATTTTTGACGCATACGACAGCGATCAAATTTTGGCGCCGTTGCCGGGGAGGCAACGGTTGTCACTTGTTTTTGGTTTCTTATTTTTGTATTGTTTTGTTTTTAGTTTTTTTATTTTATTTTCTGGTTTTGACATAGTTTTGAGAACTCTTGTTTCAGGTACTTATTATGGACGGAGCATATTGGAACAATGGGTACAGTTATCAACCTCAACAACATTATGACAACTATTTTCCTATGAATATTTCTTCGAGTTTGGTAGATGAGATGCAACAATTTATGGTGAGCATGGAGTCAATTTGTAGACAAACAAGCGTGGAACCAATCTCATCGACCGAAGTAAGTAATTCTACCTTTTCCTTGTCGAATGAGTTTTATCAACAAATGGAAACCTATTTTCAGAATTTGGATGGATCACTCCAAGAGCTTCAAAAAGGTGTTTCCCACTTAAGACAAGGCATTGATGAATACAAAGAGAACATGCATAATTCGGCGAAAGACCAATCTTTGGGAAGTAGTAACCAATCTTATGTTAACTATAATAGTGACGATGATGATTGTTTTGAAAAGGACCAACCTTTGGAGACATTTGATGACATTAGTGTAGTTGACTCAACTCTTGATCTTTATAATGATCAAGCACCTATTCAAAAGGTACATGAGGATGATGAAACTAATGTTTTTCAGAATTTTGCTACATGGTTTGAGTCTAATGAAGAGGAGTATGTTGAGAATGTGACCGATATAACCAATATTGTAGAAGACCCAATTGAACTTGTGAATTATTGTAATGAAGATGTTGATGCCGAGACTCCGGTTAAGGAAGAAGCGGATGAAGAATGGTTGCAAAGTTTGATAGAGGACCATGATATACAAGAGGTGAATAGTTCACTTGAGCTTTTCAAGGATGAAGAGGATGCCGTGCTAAAAGAAATTGTGATAGGTTTGTCTAACCCTTTGCATATTGTTTCTTCTCCTTTACCTCTTATTGGTTTGAATGTATGTGCTTCGAAAACATTGTTGACTGACTTTGTTTCTTGATTTCCTCCATTAGAAAAACTTGATTCTCATACTATGCAGGTTTGTGAACAAGAAACCGTGGAAGTACCCGACTCCTATATTCTTTATGCACTTCCAAGTGTGGACAAGAATAAGTGTGGGGGAAGCTTTTATTGGTTAATAACTTCGTTTCTATTTTATATTACTAATATTTGTATGGAGCTATTGTTTGCAAAACAGGTGCTATGGGTGGATCCCCAACTTTTCCGATTATTGGTGTATGGGGAATTCAACTTGCATGTCGGGCTGACGAATTAAAACCAAGCGCTTAGTGGGAGGCAACCCAGCGGTTTTGTATCTCTTATCCTTTTGCTTTTTATTTTATTTTTGTTTCGTTTATTTATTTTTTATTGATTTCATATCATATTTTCATCCCCATGTTCAATTTCATTAAGTCCATAATCTATCTTAGAAGAGAATTATGATGAATACCTTTTCGTCAGAAAATTTCAGACTGCGCGTAGTTCAGTCCAGAGACCATAACTGTCAGACCGTTTATCAAAACACTGTGAAATGTTGACACTGTGTAGAAAACACGTAGGTGAACAACTTTTGTGAAATGGAGTTTTTCCAAATTCCTTACCTATTTGTACAGTTGTTGCGTTTTATCTGTTGTTACGTTAGAATTCAGAACTTTCGGTTTTACACATTGAGGACAATGTTCAGTTTAAGTGTGGGGGAGCATTTATATGTTTGTATAGTTTGTTTTATTCCTTTAAAAAAAAATCAGAAAAATAGAAAAAACCAAGAAAAAATTTGTGCTTTTTGAACTCCGAAATCTAGAAACTTGTGCCTTGAGGATGACACCATTAGTGGATGGAACCATTTTGAATGCAGGAGTTGAGGAACCAATTAACTAAAAAGGGACGAACATGGCTCAGAAATCACAATTAACATGATAGTTGTTACCATATCTCGGAGTATCACCATATCACATTATATTTTTATTTTTCCATATTTATCTATTGTTCTCTAAGTGTTTTGGTGGGTCACTAAACATCGACGTGTTATTACTGCTATGATGAAATAGAGTGATTGAGTTACTAGAAAAGAAAAAAAAGAAAAAAAAAAGAAAAAAAGAGACCGACCAATTAGACCAAACGGAATAAAAGACGCTTGGATAAAGCAATATATGTGTGTTCTCCCTGTCTCCGTCCCCTAAACAAGCGTGGAATGCAGGAGCCAAGGGAACTATCGTGTAATCTGCTGACAAGAATCATGCGCTTGGATCCAGTTTGATCCAATCATGTTGTCTAAACAAAAAAGAAAAAGAAAAGAGAAAAAAGTGAAAAAAGAAAAAGAAAGTATTATTTTGGTTGAATAAAGTCACTCCTAGTTCCCTTGTATATGCCAGTGAGTTGATGTAGCATTCAAACCAAGTAGCTCAATCCAATAGGAATAGGTTCATCTTGGCAGTGACCTTCAGACAGATATGGGAAACATCGATCACTTGTGAACATTCGCCAACATCTACATCTATATCCATCTTCTTAATCTTTTCATTGTGATTGTGGTTTGTTAGTTTCCGAGTATTGTGGCTTGTTCGACTATCTAATTAGAGTTTATTTACTAATATATGAATTGAATTTGTGCAAGGTGCCTCCTCCTGTAGTCATTTTGGATTCGTTCATTGATTTGTCACAAATAGACGGAGTTGGAAATATAGGTTTTGTAGGTATATCTCTAGTAAACCTTCACGAGACTATAACTCGTCCACTAGGGACACCTAGGGGTTTAAAGGCTTGTTATTTATGCTAAAATTAACCGTAGCCTCGACGTCACGGAGTTGTATGTATATTTTAGTTTGTTTGATTTGCTCGAGGACTAGCAAAGTCTAAGTGTGGGGGAATCTGATAGGCGTAGAATACACCGTTTTACTATCTAGTATTTATGCTTTCTTTGCTATTTTTCGTGTAAATTATGTATCTTATGTTCGCTTTTGAGTTTCATAGGTACTTAGGAGTCATTACGAGCAAAAGAAGGAGAAATCATCTATTTGGAGAGAAAAGAACAAGGATCGTCCAATTTTCCAAAAGAGATACGGAATTATCATTGCATGAAATCTACTACGGGAAGTCGCGTAGGCATATCGGACGCTAGAATTAACAGTTATGAAGCTATTGGGATAAATGGAGTTATGTGAGCTGCTTATAATGGGCTTAACACTGACCCGGGTTACACATGATGGGCCTTAGCTCAACAAGTATTTTACACCACAAGTGGAGTTGCAGATTATGGAATGCATGGAAGTAATGATGATTGCTGGTGATCGATTTTCAGCGACATGGAGGCTTGGCAGTGATGGAATCAACAGTAGAAGAACGGAGCTGCTGCCAGCGATATAATGGAATATGACGATGTTTCAATGGAGTTTCGTGTGGTTGTTCAGCAAGGGGAAGAAATAGGTCGCCAGTGATGGAGGTGATTCCATTATCGTATGAACCGAGTATGGCAGTGATGCTAACGACTAGGTGATGTTTTGGTTTCGAACGTGAAGAAATGATGCAATGGCTCGAGGAGAAGCTGAAAACGAGTCTGAGATAGTGAATGGTGGAGTTGACGCATGCGAAGCTCAGTTGATTTACTGGTGAAGCCGGAGATGGGATTAGCGTGCATGGCGTTGATAAGTTAATGGAATTGGATGCAGGGATGTTTTCTCGGTGTAACTTGGAATGCATGGGAAGAACTGTGGTGAATTGGATGCAGCGGACGATGGAGAGAGTTGGAATGGAGTTGAACCGTCGCTGTCAACGAAACTCAATGATTGGCAATGATTAGGATTGATGGGTAATGATTAATGGAATGATGGAAGTTGAAGAGTCCCATTGATCGATGGTTGCTGTTAACAGATTTGGTTTATGTTCGAAGTTGGACAGTGAGGCAGTGAAGGAACATTGGTGTTGTTGTGACGAAGAATAGGACAGATCACTGCATGGTGAGTTCAGGGACGATATAGAAGTGAGCTCGAGTCTGAGAAGAAGTGATGCTGTGACATGCTATTGATCGATGAGAGGTTGGACATAGTTTCTGCCAGTGAAGGTTGCGGTGAATGGGAAAATCAAGGGAGCATGCGTTTGGTTGTACTGGGAAGATATTGTTTGTGATGATGATCGATAAATGTTGCTGCCATATCCTGTGTTCGAGACAGAGAAGAAGATGAGATGGAAGGAGAAGCTACGATGTGCTTCCATTGATGATGCTGTAGTGAAGTTGTGACTTGCGGCTGTTTACAAGGGTTCAAGATAGTTATTTCTGTGATTAGCTATGAAGAGAAACAAGGGTTGCTGCTGGTTGGCTGTGGCTAGAATGTTGATGATCGATGATGAAGGTAAAGAATAAAGCCTGCTGAGGTTGATCCCGCCAGAAGTGATTATCAACAGTGATGGTGTTGACGGTTGATGAAGCTCGAGTTAACTTCATCTAGTAAGAACGTACAGAGTCAGGGCATAGATGGACTGATGGGGGACGGAGTCATGGAGTTTTGGTTTTAGTTACAAAGTGGGCTAGAATAAGAGTGCAAGCCCAATAATCTATCCACCCAAAAATACATATTAGGACCAGAATAAGAGTACGAGCCCAATAGGCTATTGAGCCAAAGTCTTACACGACCAGAGGTTGCAACTATTTCTTTGGCCGTGACTTGGGACTTTGAGCAAGCTTGGACGTGAGTTTTTGGCCAGATTTTGGCAACCCTTTGGCACGGGGTTTGATGCACGGGAAATATTTCTTAAGGAGGTGCACTTTCCTATTTTACTAGTTTTCCTAATTTTTTCAAGAGGAGGTTACAAAACTCCATATATAGGGAAGCCTAGGAAAAAATATCATATATCTTCTTCTACTTTTGTTTCTAGGGTTTGCAACATGCTAGGGTTTTTCTTTCTTCTTGTTATGAACTCCATTAACATGAGTGCTTAATTTTATTATTGGTTATGGAATAATTGGATTTCACATAATATGGTTTTTGATATGATAAATTAGTTTTGTCTTCATATTTTATCGATTATGATTCACAATTTATAGTGTTATATGATTTGAATGCTTGTTTGATCGAGTCGCGAATCGGTTGAGTTTGTTTTCATCTCTATTGCTAGTTTAGGGTTTATCATACGTAAAAGTGATACTCCTTGAATGCAAGTAGCATAAATATGATTATGGTTTGTAGTGATATATTCTTATGATCGTATGTGAATTATAACCTTTGTTAAATTGAATTAGTGCGCTTTCCACTTTCGATTGATTTGATTGGCCTGATTTCATAGAATTTAATGCATCTAGGGAATTAAACCTGATTAGTGCTTTTACACGTTAGGTTGTTCTTTTAGATAGAACTCATATTTGCATCTTTTAATGTGTTTGTTGATGACAAAAGGGAATTTGCGGGATATTCTTGCGATCAAGATATTCTAGGGCTTTTGATAAAAGTTGAGATTAAATATCAATTCTAGTTATTGTGAAGAAAACATATTTGTGAATGAAGATGAATCCTTAACCAATATTCTCAATACTTTGATTTGTTTATTTTTCTTTGTTTGCATTTATTTTATTTTAGCATATAAAAATCAAAAAAACCCCTGGTGATTATTTATAAGAAACCAATAATATTTTGACAACCTAGACCTCTTTATGGGATCGATCATTTCTTTCCCTTGCTATATTTATATTTTGATTAGTAAGTGTAAATTATTTTTGACGCATACGGCATCGATCAGCGTGTTGGCATGTACCAATGGCACGCACGTCTATTGGGGCAAGTCGTGGGCGCTAGCTGGGCATAGAGGTTTTGGAATGGGAATCGGCTAGTGGTTGCGTGTTGGCATGTGGCAATGGCACGCATGGCCACTTTGGACAAGTCGCGGGCGCTACAATGGTATAGCGGCTTGAAAATAGAATTTGGCTAGTGATGCGTGTTGGCATGTGCCAATGGCACGCACGGCTATTGGACCAAGTCGTGGGCGCTAGCTAGGCATAGCGGCTTGAAAATAGAAATTGGCTAGTGATGCGTGTTGGCATGTGCCAATGGCACGCACGACTTTTGGCCAATTCGTGGGCGCTAGCTGGGCATAGTGGCTTGAAAATAGAAATTGGATAGTGATGCGTGTTGGCATGTGCCAATGGCACGCACGGCCAAGTTGACCTAGTTGCACGGTTTGCAAGCCAAGGGCGCTATTTTTGGCATGTGCCAAATGGTATAGCGGCTTAGAAATTGGCTAGTGGTGCGTGTTGGCATGTGCCAATGGTACGGACGGCCAAGTTGACCAAGTTGCACGGTTTGCAAGCCTAGGGTGCTATTTTTGGCATGTGCCAAATGGTATGGCGGCTTAGAATTTGGCTAGTGGTGCGTGTTGGCATATGCCAATGTCACGCATGACCAAGTTGACCTAGTTGCACGGTTTGCAAGCCTAGGGCGCTATTTTTGGCATGTGCCAAACGGTATAGCGACTTAGTTTGGCATGGTTGCCCGTGGGTGCAGTATGTGGTTTGGTTTTGGCGTCGTTGCCATGGTGCGCATTATGCGACTTGGTTTGGCATCCTTGCCATGGTGCGCATCATGCTGCTTGGTTTTGGCGTCGTTGCCATGGTGCGAAGTATGCGGCTTGGTTTTGGCGTCGTTGCTATGGTGCGCAATATGCGGCTTGGTTTTGGCGTCGTTGCCATGGTGCGCAGTATGCGGCTTGGTTTTGGAGTCGTTGCCATGTGCGCAGTATGCGGCTTGGTTTTGGCGTCGTTGCCATGGTGCGCAGTATGCGGCTTGGTTTTGGAATTAGGGTTCTGTGTCGAAAACCCTAATCTGGTATTTTGAAAAAATACCCCTATTAATTATTGACACCTGAATTAAATGCTCGTAGTTAATGTGTTGCTGGTAACACTAGGTCATGGGGTTTTACGATTTTACCCCTTATCTTAAATCCACCATCGATAGTACTAAAAATAGATTAAATGTAACAAAAAATTAAAAAATGGAAAAAAAAATCAAAGCCTAAACTTACAAAATACCTAAAAATTTTCTTAAAAGATAAATAACCGGGTACCCATTACCCGTCGGGTCCTAAGTTGCTAATGGGTCCAACTTTAGGACCCAAAACCGGACCCGAATCTAGCGGGTCCGGTCCTGGGTAATCGGTACCCATTGACAGCCCCAGTATTAGGGTGCAAGTGGCACGGGTGAAGGCGACGAGTCCCGAAATGTCCTTTTTCAATAGAGTGAGTATGTGCAAATGTTTTCTAATCAAGAAAGTTTTGGATAAAGTACTAACTTTACTTTGATTTGTTTTTTTGGCCGCCTGAGCTCTTGCCCGTTACCAAGCTATTCGTCGCAAAGAATTTGAGCATGAGAAATGCTATTGGATCACGAGAGGGTTTATTGAGATTTACAACCAACCTTGACTATTTAAGTGTATTACTCTATTTTTTATTTTTTGCATTTAGGTATAACCATTGAATGTAATGTGGCCTAGACAAATTATGTAATGGTAACATTATGAATTGACGAATGGAAAGTGAAAAATTTGAACGAATATGACAACAAATTTTACAAAACATTACCATAGTAACAGTTGGGTTTACCAGCCATAAGTATCCGTAATTATATGAATCACAATTAACGGCCAGAATATCATGTCGTAAACTGTTAAATCCCAACAGAAAACCCATCTTCCAAACCGATCTCTTTATTATGGTTGGGAAACTATAGGAACCCAGCCGATATACAGTTTACGGTTTGGTCGTGGTCCGTTATTCAAACCATAAATTTGAATTTTCAGTTTTTATGGTCAAAACGGCTAGGTCATTTTACATTAAAACCTGACCGAAAATAATTGAAAAAATATGAAACTATTCGTTTTTTTTTTTTTTGAGAAATGGAACAAACATAAAACAAAATAGACCAAAATGATTTTTTATTCAATGTCCAGGCCTTCATCATGTTGTCTGACAGTCGCCCATGCTCTAACAATCACAGAATCTTCTTCATTGGTGTAGGGAGTCACCATAGTGTTTTTTCTTCTTTTTTGGGATGAGAAATAGATGAGAATGAATATGAGAGCTTATAACTAGGATTTGGGTGAGAAAGAGATGATAGAATGGTCTCATTTTATAGGGTTTAATGACATAACAGTTATTTATTTATTTTGAAAACTAACCGTTTAGTTTAAAAATAGAAGTCAACCAAATGCACTGGTTGAGAGTGTTCAGGACAAAAAAATGTCTGGGTATCCCAGCCGTGAATACCATTTACGGTTGGGTTTGCAGCCGTGATTGAGAACATGTGTTTATGGATATATATTCGGCCAGGAGTTCATACTAACCCAGACGTAAATGTTAATTACGGTCAACACTTCTTACTAACCCAGCCGTGAATGTCTATTACAACCTAAGGTCCTTAAATTACGAACCAACAAAGTTTTAGAATGGCCGGGACGACAACATTTTCCCAGCCGTAATCTGTAAAAAACTCAGATTTTTTCCAGTTCCTAACGGATTTGAATCAATCAACATTTCTAATGGGGGTTGATTACAAGGTTTTCTAGACTAGTTTCAGGATAGGTTTCATCAGTTTTTCTTCAAAGTTTTAAAAAAAGTTCATTAAAATCATCCTTCTTCTTCTCCTAAATAAAATAAAAAAAGTTTTGATTCTCAAGAAACTAATCATTAAATCTGTATAATCCATTTACTAATAGTGATTTGTTTACTTAATCATCATAATTATCACTAATCAAATCGAGGGTATATTGGGTATTATGTAAAATAGAGGATAAGGGGTTATCAAAGATTCAAAACCACTATTTTATGACCCACTAAGCCCCCAAAATCCAATCTCCCCTACAGCCTACAGCCCCAATAATATGATTCTATCTTTAATTAACTTTGTTATGCACCCATAATTCAGAAAAGCCAATAAAGTAGTATAAGGTTAATCTACTCCCTCTGTCTTTTTTTATCCACTAATTCAATTATGCCATTAAAAAACTTAACAAGGTTGGAAAGGCTTTGAATTACAGTGATATACTCCCTCTGTCTTTTTTTATCTGTCCTAATTTCTATTTTGGTCTGTCTTTTTTTATCTGTCCGCTCTGTTTATAGACATACTTTTCCCTTAAACTATCAAATATACCCTTTATTTTTTATAATTACAAAATCATTTTTAATATAAACTTAATTCCAAATCATAAATATCATCACCATATATAAGGCAAAAATCCATTCAATATTTTTTCATATTAACTGTCATTCATTTTTTAAATAAAAATATTTATGAGTAGTTATTAAATTCCTAATACTTCTATTTAGTTTTGGTAATAAGTTAAAATTAAATACTCCCTCTGTTTCTGAAAGACCGTCCTCTATTCCTTTTTCGTCAGTTTCAAAATTGTGTCCAGCTTCTGTTTATAGTCATATTTTTTCAATGAACTCTCTAGTATACCCTTGAATTCTTTATATTCATATAAATCCATTTTTAACATGACCCAATCTAAAATATTAAAGAAATTAGTATAATTAAGGAAACAAATATATCATTCATTCCTTTTAAGAAAATATACATTTAACTCTAAAAATTAAATTCCTTATAAAGTTTATACTTCATAAATTCGAATCTTTTAAATTTACCTTTTATATTTCATATTTATAATTCTCACAACAATTTTGGATAGTCTTTATTACTAGGATTTTTATTAAAATAAAATAGGTAAGTAACTAAGGGTAGTCAAGTAAAATAGTATGGTCTTCTTAATATTTAGGCAAAGTCAAAGCGGACTGTCTTTGTGAAACGGAGGGAGTAGGTTAGTCAAGGGTTAGTCATGACTTTTTATAGGAAATCCTTATTATTTTGACAAAATCAATCAGGACACTTATTTCAAGACGGAGGGAATATTATTTTTTGTGAAGCCATCAAATTCGTTTGAAACAACCAGATAAATATGAAGAAGAATCTATTGAATTTTCGTATTTATGTGACCATTAACAGTCAAAAGCTAAGCAATGAACATTATTTGAATTCCTTGAATAACATTATGATCCGAATATTATTTGAAATTCTCTAATTTTCTGATACGGTTACATTTACAAAAAAAAAAAAAAAAAAAAAAAAAAAAAAAAAAACGAATTAAAGACCCAAAAAAATGGACATTTGAACCTCAACAACTTGATCAGAAACAATTTCTAGTATGCCTCTCAAGGATAATGGCTATTAGAAAACACAAGCTGGCACATGGTCGTTGTTTTCTATCTATAAATAGTGCTTTGAATATCTTCCTTGTTCTATTTTGGTCGATTAGTATTCTTGTCATCCTGAAAATATGAAAATATTCATTCTTGGATAGAGTAACTAGCACAGGTAAGCCATCAAAGTGTGAGGAGAATTAAAAATATATACAGTGTATATATATATATATATGATATGATGTCATGCTTCAAATAAAACTAAAAAAGTATTTCAAATATGACACAAGCAAAACAAGTGCATGCATCCAGCTCAACGCCACTGCGAAGTAAGAAATGGAAACCGGCTTGAAATGATCTATATGCAAATCAAAGATAATGCCATATGTATCAATAGTTTTTTTATCAATAAGCATGTATAATTATACTCTTCCCATAACAAGAGTAAGTTGGAAGCGTGGAAACTAAGTTATAATTATTATTATTATGTAGGCCAAGAATGTTTTGCAAATGGAGGCTTTAGTATTCTCTCCGCATAGATCATTATAACTTTCATCTACTGCTAATAACTCTCTTTCGAGTACCAAGATTTCTGGTTCTTGTAAAAAGTGGACTTCCTATGAAATAGTATTCAACCAGGATGCTAGTAAAAAAATTAGAAATTCTACCAGTGATTAGATTTTTTTTTTTTTGCAACTAAATTTTCACTACTAGACACCAAAATCAAACCCGAAAAGATACCAAAAAGTTTATTTCATGCTACAAAATTTTCACTACTAGATACCAAAATTATTCCAGAAAGCCTACTAAAAGGTTGTTTATTGCTGCAAGAGCTACTTGATTGTTGATAGAGTATGCTCTTGGGATATATAGCATTTCTACAGGAGGAGCATACTCATAAAGGAGGATTGACATGCTTCTCCGGCTTCATCATTAAGATTGGTGTGGCTTGGTTGTAGCTGTTGGAATGCGATTTCCGAACTCTCACAATCACCACCGCGGTCATTAATGAACTCTCTTCTCACTGATGATGAGGCAGATCCATAGTTGGGTTGCTGATCTCGTTCATTGTTGGCAGGAACTACACAGAAGAACTCTTGCTCCTGTTTTTGAACCTATGACAAATTATAAAAGGACAGAATTTCCCGATTAAGATTTTAGTACAATAGCATCCATTAAATCTTACTAAGTGTCTACCCTAAAGTTGAAAAAGACAACCTCTGGAGAGCATAAATGGTTCGGCACTTACATATTCAGGATACTGGTCTCCTTCATTATCAGCTGGAACTGGATAGTAGGGCTCCACTTTTGTACCCTAAGACCAATAACACAGATATAATTCACCTATCTAGAACTTTCAATCAACCACACCAGTAATGTTATAGTACTCGAAAGAAAAGGACCTATTGGTGAACATACATATTATTGTTGAGTTTGAAACTTACATATACTGACCGTAGGAGACGTTTGCGTGCTTCCTCTAGGTTTCTAACCTGCAAAACAGAGAAAAATGATGCAAGTCCTTGAAGTGAAGGAAACAATACACGAAAGAAAGCTATAAGAGAATAGAAGGAAATTGATGTACTATATATACGTACTTTTCTGGTGAAGATATTGATCCGACTGGTCAGAACATGATCCTGTTACTCAGTAACAACATATTTAACTAGTTAGCTTAGAGTGCGATTATGGTAATGAAGTATTCATGTTAAAAATGAGTCAGTACCCGATTCCAGTACCAGAAGCTATCAATTCATGAGGCAAACAAAAACTCAATTTTCAATTATACAAAATGGGAACATTTGAGTAACCGAAATCAACAAAATCAAAATGTGCTGAACTTATCCTGGAACACCGATAATGTCTTGGTTCCACAAAGTTGCCGACCTCTAACTAAATGGGCAGTAACATAGGCACCCCTATATGCCAGATCTTATGGTGTTAAATCACACTCGTATATGCTACATCGAGTATCGGACATTTTCAGGCAATGAGCACGATATCTATACAGAACGAACAAATACAACCGTTATACTCCAATGTTAAGAATGTTCTATTTAGTGAAAACAGAATAGCTGAGGTATTAAGAGACAACGTCAAAAATTAGTTCATTAATTGAATTGCAGCTAGAGGCATACAAAAATGGATATCATAATTTTGAAATTGCAGCTAAAAATTATCATTGCAGATCTTCTTATCACATTAGATTTACCTTCCTTTTGCGAACGATTTTCAGAGACTCATCCAATTTTTTCTCTACTCCACGCAGTTCTTCAACGCTTAATTCACTCAAGTCGTCTTGCCCAGTCCTCTGCCTATTGTAAACCATACCCAAGTAATTAATAAATATTATTCATAATGAAATAGCAAGAAATCCATACTGCAAGAGATAAAATAAGTAACTTGAACAATGCGTCCATCATTTACCTAATCTCTTTCTTAAGTCTCCTGCCAATCTCCTGCTGTGTTATCAATTCTTCTTCCAACGCCTATGCAGCCCGTTTACAAACGATTACTTATACATATAAACAAATCAATAAAAAAACATACAAAAACAAAGAGATTTGAGTACAAATAACCTCGTGTTCAGCTGCCCATAGATCTGTATGAGTCTCCCTCTGATACCTATCAAAAAACTCCTTCAATCTATACAAACAAAACAAAATCAAAATGTTGACTGTTTGTGTTGGTAATTCAAAAATGAGTAGTTTGTGTGAGTGAATGAATGGACTTACGTAGTAGAAGGACTGACATATTCATGAAGTTTTCCGGTACTAGAAAACATGATGACACAAACTTGAGCATCACAAAGAAGGGTTAGTTCATGACCTTTCTTCATAATCCCTGGCCTTCTCTTTGAGTAAGTAACTAGTCTATTAGCTGATTTTTCTATATACTTTATCTCTATCTTTGTTCTACCCATCTTTCTAGATCTCTAAAGCTCGAATCAGAAAACAAGGCTGAGGTTTTATGGAATGAAGGGCCTCCTTTCAACACACAGTATATTGAGTGCAGTGGGACTGAAGGAAAGGAATGGAAATGGATGGAAGATAAGGAAAAGATATGAGTTACATATTTGGTGAGCGGGAAATAAAGTTGTTTGTATCGTTCTTATTTTGAGAGTGTTTTGTTGTGATCATTTCAACTTATTACATAGAAAAGGTTAGGTAAGTCCCAGTGGTGGTGTATTTGGCACAGTGCGCAGAGTCTGCAGACATTACATGCATCCGAATTTAATCAGTGGACACATGTGTAGTACTCTTTTTTGTTTTTGGCACAAATATCCCAAAAGTTTAACTAACTTTGCTGTACGCCCATAAAACAATGACTAATTCAGAAAATGGCAGCAAAAAAAAAAAAAAAACAGAATTCAGAAAAGGCAATGAAACAGTATGAAGCTAATCTGCCAAGTACTGACCACACTGATTTAGTTACTCATGCCATTAAAAAACTTAACAAGGTTGGCAAGGTTTCTTTGCCCGTCAAGTTCTTTTTGCTTGCTGGTGTCACCGTAGTACAGTGGTAAAATTATTGGATGATGGTAACAGCGATCCGAGCTCGAAACTCGCTAGCACCACCAAATTCTTTACCGATCAAGAAAAACAGTTCTTTTTGCTTGCTCTTGCACTGGCCATACCACAACCAAGAAACGCTACAGAAACAAAAAAAGAAAGAAAAAAAAGGGTAATGGAAGTTGCTTGTTCTTTTTGCATGGGTGTTGTTTGTACCCTTAATATTCTACACAAAGAAATTGGCAAAGTTAGGCCTACAAAGCTCGTCCTACTAGCTAAGAAGGGTTCATTGGGCTTAAGATGTGTTCCAAGGTTAGCCATATTTAGCTAACTAGGCCCTACAAAGGATTCATGTGCAAGCCCATATGCAACAAGCTAAGCTAGGCCTCACTAACAAACACTCAACTCACAAGCCCATGAGCAAAGAACTCCAATATGGGCTCACAAGTTCCACATAAGTGTGCCACGTCACCAACCAACAGCCAACCGGTAAATGACACATCAACACCCCGTGCCATGTCCTCACCCTTCCCACGTCAGCACCGAGACGCGTTAGCAATTAGGACCATGTCAGCAACTAGGGCCACGTCAGCATACAATCAGAATATGACGTCATCCGAACGTCAGCAAACAGTGACGAAGTTGGAATATTCGCAGAATATTCCGTTAAGTTAAAACACCGTCAGAATTTTCCGTTAAGTCCTAACGTCGTTAGCATATACCGTTAGAGTTATAACGTCGTTACGGTTACCATTAACTGCGTCAGCGATGACGTCATCGGATGGCGTCACGATGACGTCAGGTCATCTTCATAGGCGACGGCAGTTTTTGACTGGGAGGAGCGGCGGTTTCCATTTACATTATGTTTGCCTTTGAGACTTGCGGCCATTCAATCAGGGAGATTAATCGTTATTAATCGGCGATTAATAAAAACCGCGGGATTAATCTCCTATTAATCGCCGATTAATTCATATGAAAGTTTTTTGTGTGACTCGGCACAGTTTAGCTCCGTAGTCCCTGATCATTCCGCCCCCATTATGTTTGCCTAGCGGATTTCCACGCCCCATTGTGTGTTTATGGCAAGTAATTCAATTCAAGTCAGGGCGTCATGCAGGGAATTAATGCCACGGGCAGTTACTACAGATAGGCATGCATGGAAAATTACTGCAATTCATGCCTGCAACCAAAATAGCAAATTTGTAACATATAAATGGACAGAATTACAACCAAAAAGGTAAGAAATCTTCCATACCAAAATACCTATGAGAAAATCATATTCTGACTTTAGCATCGGAGGGTTTTTTGCAGGTACCCCCCCCTTCTATTTTCTCCAGAAATCAATTGAAGATTGACGCAACGTTCGATTCTCAACAAAAGCATCACAAAAATTATGTGTTTGGGGTAGAAGCAATTTTACCTTACAAACAGTGGCGCCGACTAACGGTTTCGTGAAAAGAAAATCGTGTTTTACTAGATCGAGTTATGGCAGTAATCAAACAAACTGTACGAAGGGTTGATTCTGTTAACAATCCTAGACAGCACATGAGCGAGGCTGAAAGACACGAAGTTGAAGTTCAGTCAGCTCTAGCAGTACCAACTATAAACAGAACGAGTCAAAATCTTGATCATGACAGAGCATTAGATCGAGATCGAGATCATAACAGATCACTGGATCGAGGACGAGATCGAGATCATTTCGTGACAGAACACCAGATCCAAATCGAAGAAGGGAGAAATAACCGGTGATCGATAACGAAGGACTGGATGTTGATGGAGAGCACCCACAAGTTCAAGGAAACGAAAGGCATGTGTTCGGCAGCCCATCTAGGAGAAAAGACGATGGACAGGACATGCGAGATGGACGCACCGCAACTCTTAGCACAGAGGAAGAATTATTGCGCAACTGACTGAACGACTTAGAGAAGGAGAACGCTCTACTGAGATTGGAACGTCAGAACCACTCACGACCCAAGACTGGTGATCTGAACAAAAAGAGGAGTAGGTATGTATGGCAACGCCTTGGACGTCGAATTGACCCTCAAGATGCAAAACCAACCAGAGAGGTGATCGATCTTGATCAACCAGAGAGAAATCTGTTACCCACTGGAGAATTACCTAAACGAAGGAGTGTACAACCACGCTGAGCAGGGACCCGGCCAGCCGCAATTCAGCAGAGTGCGGCCAGATCCAACATCAGTTCAAAATGCCTCAGAAACGATGAGGATGAAGATCCAGATTGGCACGATGATCGAGAATTTTTGTAGGATTACTATTCTCATTCGGAGCAAGGAAGAGCTGAAAAAGAACCTGCTGGACCGCAGAGGAAAAGAATGAGATCTAAAACTCATATCCCAGAGGACCGAGATTATGAGAAGGAAGACAGTTCCTCGGATGGTGATGTGGACGCAATAACAAAATCTCGCCTCTGCAAGATGATCGAGAAAGTAATGTCAAAAAATAAATCCAGAGAAGAAAACTTGGACCGGTTGCACCGATCTGCCGGAGCACCTTTCAAGCTGAATATCAGAGAATTCCGACCGCCGATGAATTTTTCAAGTTCCAAAGCTGCCAGAATTCGATGAGAAAATATATGACCCAGATCAACATGTTTTGCACTATGAAACTGCCATGACTCTATGGCAACACAGTGAGGAATTTATGTGCAAAATATTTCCACAATCATTATCTGGAGGAGCAATAAAATGGTTCAATCGACTCCCAGCACAGTCGATTGGTACTTACAATGAGCTGGTTGGAGAATTCTGCACTCACTACAAATACAACAGACGTGATCGGAAGGGTTGCCATGCGTTGTTCCTTCTTGCAATCCGGAAAGATAAAAGCATCAGACAGTTTACTAGGCGCTTCAAGCAAGAATTGGCCGACGTGGATGGTGACAATGACCAAGTCGTCATCGAGGCTTACAAGTAAGCATACCAGCACGATCAAAGAGGTGTGTATGGATCCTTAGTCAAGAGACCACCTAAGACTCTGGAAGGATTGTATGATCGAGTTGAAGAATATGCTCGAGTAGAAGATGATTCCAAAGCTCGAGAAACGAGAGATGTTAACAGATCATCCAATCATCCAAGTGATGGGAAGAAAGACAAATCGAAGAACCGTTCGAACGGCCAGCACAATGATCGAGGAGAAGTCCGAGATAAGAACCAAAGTGAAAGAATGGAAACTGGATATCAGAAATTCCAGGATATAAAGTTAACACCGTTGAACATACAGCTTGAAAAATTGTACGAGAAAATCAGCAAGGATTTAAACCCCCCTCGTCCTTTTCTATCTGAGACACGTGATAAACGTGATAAGAGAAAATACTGTGAGTTCCATAAGGACCATGGTCACAAGACCGATAATTGCCGCTCTTTACAGATCGAGGTTCAGCGAATGATCGACGCTGGAAAGATGTAAGAGTTCGTGAAAAAGGACTTTAGGAAAGGTCCTGGACATTTTGTCACATCACATGTGATTAACGCTCATGTGATTAACGCTCATGTGATTAACGTCAGTCACGCCAAGATCCATTCAATGACCAGGCGGACATCAGAAGACGAGACTAGGAGAAAGTTCAGACAGTTGAAAGAATGGTACCTAACAAATCACATTGATTTTGTCAGCGGTAATGGAGCATAAAATAGGGAGCTTGGGTGCAAAAAGATCAAGTTCTCTGAAGCAGACATGATAGGTGTATATGCTCCATACAATGATATTGTCGTTATAACTGCTTGAATTGGTATGTTTCGTGTGCACCGGATTTTAGTGGATACAGGAAGCTCAGTGAGTGTGTTTTTTACTGGAGATTACTCCTTTATGAATCTCCCACACGACTTGATCGAGGAGGATGAAAATCAAATTATCGGTTTCAGCGGCGAAGTTACAAATGCGTTTGGAAAAGTGAAGATACCGATAACAGTGGCTGACAAGTCCGTCTTGGGAACTTTATTGTTGCTGGATTGCCGAGCACCCTACAATGCGATCGTAGGACGAGATTGGATGCATGAGATCGGTGCAGTCACATCATCTAATCATCAGTGCCTGAAGTTTATTACCCTAGAAGGAGTTGTGAAAGTTAGAGGCGACCAGATGGCCTCCCATAAGTGTCATGAGAGTGCAATGGATAAGTACAAGAAGTTAGAAGTCAGTGGCAACCAGATCATGTGAGTCGAGCAGAAATAGAAATTACAGAATCCTCTCCCTCCAAAATCATATAGGGGATAGGATGCAACTGATCCCCCAACAGTTGAGAAACTGATCGAGGTCCAGATTGGAGATGAGGAGCACAAAACAACGTTCGTAGGGGCAGATATGCCTACAAATGAACGCGATGGTTTGATTACATTGCTAAGGGCAAATGCCGACGTTTTTGCAAGGATTTTTGATGAGATTCCAGGGTTAGATCCAAATGTAGCCTGCCACAGGATAAATATCGATGAGAATTTCCATCTTGTCCGACAGAAAATCAGAAATATGGCGCAAAGCAAAAAAGGTGGAGTTACTGAAGAGGTCGAAAAGTTATTGGAAGCAGGATTTATTCGACAAGTGCAATATCCTCTCTGGCTGTCAAATGTGGTACCCGTTTCAAAGAAGAATGGTAAAATTCGTGTCTGTATCAATTTTACTGATTTGAATAAAGCATGTATGAGTGATCCGTACCCGCTGCCAATGATAAAAGATTAGGTGGATAAAACCGCAGGGTTTGGGAGACTGTCATTCATGGATGGTTTTTCTGGGTATAACCAAATACCTTTGTTCGAGGACGATCAAGAGCATACTGCATTCGTGACTGACAGAGGAGTTTACTGCTATATTGTAATGTCGTTCGGGCTAAAGAACGCAGGGGAAACCTACCATCACTTGGTAGACCATATGTTCAAGGATCTGATTTGGAAGTCGATAGAAGTATACATCGATGATATGGTAGTAAAACCTCAGCAAAAGGAATCACATTTTCTTGATCTGCAAAAGACGTTCGATATCTTAAGGCAATATTGTATGAAGCTTAATCCAGCAAAGTGTTCATTCGGGTTGTCATCGGGAAAGTTCCTTGGATACTTGATGACACACAGAGGAATCGAGGCGATCCGGAACAAATCAGATCCATCAGAGAAATGCCATCCCCAAGAACCAAGAAGGAGGTCCAGAACCTAGCAGGACGATTAGAAGCCTTAAACCGTTTTATTTCACGCTCATCGGATCGATTCAAGCCATTCTTTGACGTTTTGAAGAAAGAAGTGAATTTTGGTTGGACGACTGAGTGTGAAAGGGCTTTTGATGAGATCAAGCAGTATTTGTCAACCCCCCCGGTTTTGGTGAGTCCAAAAACTGGACAACCGATTGGAGTTTATCTGGCTGCAACGGAGAATTTTGTCAGTGCAGTGCTGTTTGTTACGGATCCACATGAGAAACCTGTTTACTTCGTCAGTAAATCCTTGAAGGGGGCGGAAACACGGTACAAGAAAATTGAAAAGATAGCACTTGCATTGTTCCATGCATCTCGTCTCCTCAAGCCTTATTTCCAAGGAAGGCAGATCGTAGTATACTCGGAATACCCACTGAAGAGAATCCTGGAATATGCTGATGATTCCAGTCGACTAGCCATATGGTCAAATTTTTTGGGGGCGTATGAGATCAAGAACGAAACCAGAACTGCAGAAAAAGGACACGTACTGGGTGCACTGCTAGCATATTTTCATGTGTACGATATAGAAATGGTTGTTGGAGAAGAAGAAGAGTTGTTCAAACCCACTGAGCCAGTCACTGATCAGAATGGGGGTGAGTCTGCAATGGAGATCGATACACCAGAACCATTATGCACCGTATTTACGGATGGGTCTTCAAATGTTGGTGGATCTGTAGTTGGATACGTCATCCTTACTCCCGAAGGTTCGAGGATCGATAAAGAGACAAGGCTGGGTTTCCAAGCATCGAACAATGAAGCTAAATATGAAGCTGCGATCATCGATTTCAGAGATGTCAAGCAGCTAGGTGCCAAAAACATGAAGCTGGTAACTGATTTCATGCTAGTAGTTAACCAATTTCTAGGGATCTACAGAGAAAAGGAAAAGAGAATGGCCTTGTATTTGGATCATATGAAGGAGCTGGAAAATGAGTTCGACCGATTATCTATTGGGCAGCGACCATGAATAGAGAACATGCACGCAGATGATTTAGCATATCTTTCTTCCGCAGTCGATACCGATACCTCCCGTTTCGTTGTGGAAGATTTCCAAGAGTTACCTAGCATCTCCGACAGCCATTTTGTTCTGGCTGTCGAACACACTAGTGGGGGCGAGAGGGAAGCTACATCAGCACATGGAGATACAGAGAACATCGACAACAATATGGATGTTGACGGTCCAGTCACAGAAAATTCAGGCGATCATATTGAAAACATTGCAGACTGGCGTCAACCTTACATCCAGTACCTGAAAACCGGCGAACTCCCTGAAGATGAGAAACTTGCTGCAAAGGTAAAAAAGAATTCATGGATATACTCAATGATCGAAGGGCTGTTATACCGCAAACCTGTAGATTTGGAGCCATTTTTGCGATGCGTATCAGCCGAGGAAGGTCAACTAATACTGGCAGAGGCTCATGAGGGAATTTGTGGCAGCCATTCTGGAGGGCGCAGTCTTGCACACAGGGTACTTACCCAGGGGTATTTCTGGACGTACATGAAGAAAGACGCTAAAGAATAAGCGCAGAAATGTGTACCATGCCAAGAACACGCCCCAATTCCGAAAAGGCCTTCCAACGAATTACATCCAGTATTTAGTCCCTGGCCATTATCTATGTGGGGATTAGACATCGTCGGACCGCTTCCAAAAGCTCTTGGAGGCGTCAGATTCGTATTAGCCGTTACTGACTATTTCACCAAATGGGTCGAAACAGTGGCACTAGTACACATTACAATACATGATGTGAAAAGATTCATATGGGAGAATATCTTCTTCAGATTTGGAATCCCAGACGCGATAATATCAGATAATGGGAAGCAGTTTGATTCCGGAGTGATTAAAGATTTCTGCAAGGGCCTGAATATTCGCCACAATTTCTCGTCTCCTTACTATGCTCAGAGGAACGGGCAGGCACCAACCGCGTTATTATGGACAATCTCAAGAAACGGCTGGAGAATGCGAAGGGAAAATGGACAGAAGAATTCCCTGGAGTCTTATGGTCTTATCAAACAACCCCAAAAAGATCCACTGGGTTTTCACCATTTACATTGGCGTATTGGACTGAGGTGGTCATACCTACCAAGGCACAACTCAAGACTACCAAAATTCGTGCTGTCAAATCAGGGAAAAACGACAGCATTCTGGCTTTAGATAAAGAGTTTCTGGAAGAACAAAGAGAAATAGCTTTGCAGCAGTTAGTTCGATACCAGCAGGCAATCAAGTTGAGATATGATCGCAAAGTCAGAGAACAATCATTCAAGCCAGGGGAATATGTCTTGAAGAAAACCCGAGCGGCCACAATGGAACCGAACTGTGGGAAGCTCGGAGCAAACTGGGAAGGTCAATACATAGTGGATAGGCCAGCATCTCGAGGATCCTACTACTTGAGGAACCTCGATGGAAAAGAGGATTCAAAGCCATGGAATCCATGGAATTCGTTCCACTTGAAGAAGTTTTATCACTAGGAGTAAATTCAAATCCTGCTGTGCTTCACTCTTATTCCTTTTTGATGGCTTTATCCCACTGAGTTTTCCACTCAAAGGTTTTAATGAGCCAGCTATTGTCGAAGAAGTAGGTATTTATCTTATTATTTCAATTCAACATTATTTTGGCATTCCATACTTTATCAATATTGCTCGAGTTAATTATAAGATACTGCGGATGATCGAATCCACAGTCATCCCTAAATGACAAAACAGTACAGTTCGAGTCTGTTGTCAGCAACGTCTCTGACACCTCGCAGATAGGATGAGTGCACAGTTCGAGCATTTTTACCTATCTCAATTTTATCCCCATAGTACGGGACAACAACAAATGTGGCGAACATTTTCATCTGTCCAAGCACGTGAAAATGTACATATCTCAAATTCTGCGCGCATCTTGTATAGCAGGATTGGCCCCCTGCGCGAATTCAAGATAGCAGAAAAACTCAACTTTTCATTCCATGCGCGAGAAAAATGCAGCAAGGGGGTGCACCCCTGCGAGAGCATTGAGAAGCATGACACATAACATACTAGGGGTGAGTTATATATCACCTCAACTATTTGGGTGCGAGATATATAACACTCCAGCACAATCAACACCTCCCTGGGGGCGAGTTGCGTAACACTCCGGACAGCACGTCTGGGGGCGAGTTGTGTAACATTCCAGAAAAATGCAAATTCAAAGGGGAACTTGATCTTCTTAACCCATAACAGGTTATGGATTATGAGGGGGCGGTGTTTGTACCCTTAATATTCTACACAAAGAAATGGGCAAAGTTAGGCCTACAACGCTCGTCCTACTAGCTAAGAAGGTTCATTGGGCTTAAGATGTGTTCCATGGTTAGCCATATTTAGCTAACTAGGCCCTACAAAGGCTTCATGTGCAAGCCCATATGCAACAATCTAAGCTAGGCCTCACTAACAAACACTCAACTCACAAGCCCATGAGCAAAGAACTCCAATATGGGCTCACAAGTTCCACATAAGCGTGCCACATCAACATCCAACAGCCAACCGGTAAATGACACATCAACACCCCGTGCCACGTCATCACCATGTCCACGTCAGCAACCAAGACGCGTCAGCAATTATGGCCACGTCAGCATACAGTCAGAATATGATGTCATCATAACGTCATCAAACGGTGACGAAGTTGGAATATTCACAGAATATTTCGTTAAGTTAAAACACCGTCAGAATTTTCCGTTAAGGCCTAACGCCGTTAGCATATATCGTTAGAGTTATAACGTCGTTACGGTTACCATTAACCGCGTCAGCGATGACGTCATCGGATGGCGTCACGATGACGTCATGTCATCTTCATAGGCGACGGCACCTGACGGGAGGAGCAGCGGTTGTCGGCGGCATACCCGGCGACCATTCAATCGGGGCGATTAATCGTTATTAATCGGCGATTAATAAAAACCGCGGGGTTAATCTCTCATTAATCGCCGATTAATTCATAGGAAAGTTTTTTATGTGGCTCGGCACAGTTTAGCTCCATAGTCCCTGATCATTCCGCCCCCATTCTGTTTGCCTAGCGGATTTCCACACCCCACTGTGTGCTTATGTCAAGTAATTCAATTCAAGCCAGGGCGTCATGCAGGGAATTCATGCCAGGGCGTCATGTAGGGAATTCATGCCAAGGGAAGTTACTACAGATATGTATGCAGGGACAATTACTGCAATTCATGCCTGCAACCAAAATAACAAATTTGTAACATATAAATGGACAGAATTACAACCAAAAAGATAAGCAATCTTCCATACCAAAAATACATGTGAGAAAATCCTATTCTGGCTTTAGCATCGGAGGGTTTTTTGCAAGTACCCCCTTTCTCTTTACTCCAGAAATCAATTGAAGATTGACGCAGCGTTCGATTCTCAGCAAAAGCATCACAAAAATTCTGTGTTTGGGGTAGAAGCAATTTTACCTTACAAACAGGTGCACAAGTTATCAAAACCATAATTTTCATTATCTTCTCCGACATATCCCCTTCTCGTTTGCAAACATGAAATTAATGATATTAAAAGGAGGAAAGAAACTAGAATACTAGAAGCAGCAATTTCCTTCGAAGTCTTGACTAGAGGTAAAAAAACGTGATCGATCATAAACAGTGATTAGATTTATTTGTTCATTAAGAAACATTTATTTTCTAGGATTTTGATGATGATTAATTATATTAATGTTGTTTGTTTATAGCTAAGATCTTGAATCACTGATTAGTTTAAACTACTACTTTTGTTTTTAGTTTATTAAAACTATCACCCGAGTTTTAATTTATGATTTACAAAATGTAACTTTGGGTTTGGGGATTTTTGATATCAATTTGGGGGTTTTATATATTGATGACCCAAGCTACATCTTATTTACAGGAAAATGTATGGGGTTTTTCTATACTGACTCAAGATGCATCTTATTACAGGAAAATGGATGATGTTGCTGAAGCTAATGGTAAATCATCTGAAGTGTCATCCAAAAAATCGGTCCAAATTCCAAAACCACTTATATTCAAGATTCTTAACAGGCATAACATCTAAAAAAACTCCTAATTCTCCCCAATTAGATCACATATTAGTATTATCCCCAAAGAATCATAATCTTCTATCCAATTTGCTTTTGGCTGATTAAATTTTTTTTCTTTGATTGGCCAATTATTTGGATCAATATAAAATTGTTGATGATTGATCATGGTTTCTTACCTCTGAAGTTTATGATCGTTTAATGAAGTGATTTCAGAATGCTAATTACAGGCGATAGATTTTTATGTCTGCGAAACAGAAGGTGGGAGAGGATTGTTAGATTTTGATATGTAGATCAACTAACATGGATATCATTGATTTGATAAAGAAAATAAAGACTAATCAATGATAAAGAAATAAATCAAAGTAAATAATCTACATACCAAATCAAATGGAGGAGACAAGGATTAAAGTGGTTTGGCGACTTCAAGTTATCCGAAAAGACTAACGCCTCAAGCAACGTCCAAGGGTTAGGCTTGTGCATCGATAGAGAACCAACACTAGCTCGGGTAACATTTAGGCTCAAAACCCCGTAGGGTGAATAATATTGATGATGATCGGTAGAGACTAAGATGGTTTTATAGATACACCATTCTTATTTATAGAGTAAATTAAACCTAGAATATAATATCTCATCAACATATCTTTGAATAGTTAATGTATATCTGGAAACCTAATTGCATAATATTCTCTAGATTTTGTAGCTGGCTTGGTCTTCGTTCGATTGCAAGGATTGCACCATCACTTGGTCTTCGCTTCAGATACGATCACCTTGATCTATTGTGCACACGGTCCATAATATTCCAATAAGGATATCTCGGAGAGAGAAGAAATTGAGTAGAAAAGAGAAACTCACGGGCAACCCATCATACGCGGAACTAAAATGTAAAATCTAAAAAATCAGGACCATTCACTTTTTATAATCTGACGGTGGAGAACATCAAGTGCGATAGCGTGAGATATAGCATGTGAGCAGATCCGTCCTCCACTAATAAATCTCTATTTTTCAATTTTCTTCACCATCTCAAACATTATGCTTATGTAAAATAAATAAATAAATCTGAATGAGTAGATCGGGAGATTAAACATTCATACTAAATAAAGAACCCCCAATTGGGGGATATGGATTTTAATTGGGGGATATGAATTACTTCCCCCAACCAAAGGTGGCTGATAAGGGGTGTCTTTTGGGTGCGAAAATACCAAAACACCTTTCATTAATTAAAAATCATTATGAAATGACTTTTTTGCCCTTTCTACTAAACATTAAAATCAAAACCCAAAATCATATATCCCCCTTCTCAAATCAGTACCGGCATAGGGTTAGGTTTTGAAAATTTTATTTTTTCTTCATCGATGATTAATCGTTGAATCAAAAATTTCTTCGTTGGTCAACCTACCATAACAATGCCTCGGAGAACCAAATCGAAATCAAAACCGAGAACCAAATCGCCTGCTCAACAAACCCATGAACAAAGAATCGAGAACATTGCTCAACAACTAGAAGATGATGCAGCAGCGAACTCGGATGATCAACCACTAGAAGTCATGGCTTCTCTGAGAAGGTAAGTGATTTTTTTACTCATTTATGATTGTTTTAATCGATTCGTAGCCATGGGTTTAGGTTAGAATCGCCAACAATAGCTGAAACTGTCGAGTTCCAGTGAGTACCGGCATTAGATCTTAGTTTGAATGCCAAGCCGGTTTAGGTACCGGCATAGAATTTGTGTCGAATACGATGCCGGTTTAACTTCTTGAACCTGAAATATCAATACCGGCATACAATAATGGTTGAATACTATACCGGTTTGAGTTCCTAAAAATTAAATTTTTGGACCGGAATTCGAATTTGGTTGAAGACTATTCCGGTAGTCAACTAAAAACACACAGGAACAATTTTATTTTTACCGGCATTGTATCTAGGTTTTGTGAATGCCGGTCCTGAAATACCGGCATCACTTAGTTCAATTGGTGTATGCCGGTTTGACACTTGAAACATTTAGGAAGAAACACTGAAAAACCGGCATGCTCGATATTTGAACATATATGCCGGTACATGTTACCGGCATTAGTTTGTTTAAGAGTTGCGATGCCGGTTCCTCAACTGTGATGACTTTTCTTATGTTTGTTTCGTTTGCTTATGTTATAGGTCAAAATCCAAAGAAGCGAAGAAAAATAAAGGTCCTATTCTCACTAAAAAAAGGAGGAAGGACGGTCTTGATACTCCCAAGTCCCTGCCCCCACGGGGGAAAGACGCGGGTCGCAAGAAGCGTTTGGGGTTTCAAACAAGAGGGTTAGTTTGGGAGAGTGGTGGTGAACGTAGTGCCCGTGAAGGTACAGTTATGGACGATGATAATGATGAAGGGGACAGTGAGAAGGAAGATGATGAGGTTCCCTCAAGTCAATTATCAAGCCAAAGCGAAGTTGGTGAGACTAGTCAACAACCAACACAAGGCAAGGGAAAGGGCAAACACAAAGTTAAAGGTTGTCACCTTCCTCACATTAATGACATGATACCCGACCGCGATGATGGTAAAATTTGGGGTCAATCTCCGGAACCGAAAGTACTTTTTGGATACAAGCACTCTTGGGCTCGTACTATCTTTAAAACTTATGTAAGTATTTGTTATTTTGTGCATGTCCATTGTTTTATCTTTTACATTATCTCTTAATCGTATTATCTCATATTTTTAGGATCATACTAAGGCTGTGCGTGTCTGCTAGAAACCAAGCCGCTATTTGAGTGGAAATTGTCATTGGAGCATGAAAATGTCCAAACATTAGTAAAGAACTAGGGTCTGTATTCTTTGGTTGAAAATTACGTTAATCCAGATACAGTGACCGTAAATTTCTTTTTCGAAAGGTATCATGGTGAAACTGATACCATGCACTTCCCGTTTGGAGAGATGACCTTGATTCCTGAAGATGTTCATGACATTCTAGGCTTGAATGTTATTGGAAAATCAATTTCAGAAGGAGTTGAGTCTCGTGACCTAGATTGGATGAAGTTGCACGATTTGACTGCAAAGATGTTTGGTTGGGACTTCAAAACTTCTTCGGAAAGATTTTATGTAGCATCGAACGGAAGTAAGACTAAGACATTCAAGGTGACGATGCTTAAGAAGATGTTTGAAAATACAAAGGCTAGAAGCTTGGAGGCTGGATGGGACCCTGCACATATTCGGTATACCGCCGCCGCGTACTTGTTATACCTCTTGGGCACTAGGGCATTCCCTGACAGTAATGGAAACCGGGTAAGTGCAAACTTTCTCCAGTACCTGGACCCGTTGGAAGGTGTGTATGGTTATTCTTTGGGCACCGCGGTCATGGCACATTTGATGGCGGAGATGAGAAGGGCTTCATTGGCTAAAACAAACCAATTTGTAGGGAATTTCACTCTACTCCAGGTACAATTTTTTTTAATCTATGATCACATGTATTTATTTAACTTATGTTCACATGTATATTGTTGACATTGGATTAGGTGTGGTGTTATGAACACTTCCCAACCTTGTTCAAGGACTGCCAATTCTTGAAGATCAAAGACCTTGCTGAACCCGATACCCCTAGAGCTCAGAGGTTTGAGTTTAACAGTAATCCAAAGCCTGGTAACAAAGGTCGAGTCATCCATATGAGATTGGCTCTGGATGCTATGAGGAAGGAAGACGTTGTGTTCGACACTTATAAGGAGATTAGAGTATACCACCAAATTCCAAGAGATGTTGCATTTTACCATGGGCCGTTGTACCACCAAATAGGATACATCATGGCCGACCCATGCCGTGTGATGCACCAACATGGATTTAAACAATTATCCCATTTTTGGTCGACCTCTGATGAGAATTATCTTCTTTACTTTTCTCGGTGCAATTCAACTCCCAACAAGTTGCATGTAGTGTATGATCCAGAACCGGAACCAACACATTGGAGGGAAAGAGAGCCACGTCGTTTGGTAGATATTAGTAAGTGGGAGATTGCGGAAAATGGTTATGAAGTTGATGACAGCTACATGATGGATTACCTGGAATGGTCACATCCTTATGTCGTGCGACCTCCCTCCGTCGAAGCTCCACACCAAGAAACCCTCCTGTTGAAATTCCTCCACCTACATAACCTACGATGGCCCTTCTTCTCAAGACTTTCAGAATGGTGGTAAGTTTTCTTAATTGCTTAATGTAAACAAAATCATATATTAACATATATGATGATTATGTGTTTGATGTATTAAACTAGCGACGTCGGCTTGGAAAGGTTACGAAGATGTTAGGTTGCAAGCATAAGGACGGAGTTATGCTATCTCTTCAAGAAATCAAGGAACTCGAGGAAAAGCTTTGTAGAATTGAAGAAACCGACCCTACTGTCAAAGCTATGTATGGGGAAACAAGGAAGGCGCCAACCCAAAAGAAACAAAAGACTAATTACTGATGGTTAACTCTTTAGGTTTTTGGTTACGTCAAAAACAATTTCAAACTTGTTTTGGTTTGTACTGTGGGTTAACTCTTTATTTACTTTGGTTTATGTTGAACATGTTTAGAGTTCTGGTTTGAAAGTTAAAATGTTCCGGCATAGGAGAGCTCATTATTTGAAATACCGTTACACATACCGGCATAGTAAGATTCATTAGGTTACACATACCGGCATAGTAAAATTCATTATGTTACATTTTTTGGTTCCTGTATAGAAACAGACATGTACTGGCATTGTTATGTTTGATAAGGTCTATACCGGTTTTGAAAATCTCCAAAAACTATTAAATATTTGACAGAAAACCGGCATACCACAATTCATTTTAACAATGCCGGTATCCAAAAACTCTTAAATACTCTAAAAGAGTTGAACTAATACCGGCATAGTTGTATTGATTTTAGCAGTTCCTGCAATTTTCTTAATTCATTTCAAATTATCCTTTATTTCGTTCTGATGTGATTGAATACATTGGACTACATTGAAACTTTAAATTAAATAAACAGTGGATGGATTGCACTTAGTTATAGATAATCTATTTCCATCCCTTTTCCACAATTACTGAGCCTTTAAGCATATCCCTAATTTGTTCAAACACATCGTCCGGAATGGGGGTGTCAAGGATCATCCTCATTGGCTCTTCTTCTTTTTCAACATATTTCTTTCCCTTCATATAACACCCATCACACCCATCGATAGGCTTGCATTGGCCCTTGTGGTTTTCTCTTGACTCTGCTAGTTCAACCGCTTTGTCAAACCATTGAAACTCATCGCACTTTGGGTAATTCAAATATCTTAGAAACATTCTTCCATTTTCAGCATCATCAGTTTTTGCAATCCAAAACCGTCGTGTCCCATCACAACTTCTACACTTTGAATAAATAAATGGACAATCCATGGCTAGGTGAGAAGGTGACTTGCAAATTTGACACTTGCAATGATGACTCTGCAAGAGAAAATTATATTAGTTATCCATCATAGTATTGAAGAGTATGTTGTTAGTAACTATACTTACTTTGCAAATAGAGGTAGATGATGAATCCCCCATTATTTGAACCGTGCCTTCTTTCTTGAGAAAATGATTTTTGTTATTTGGTGCTTGTTTTGTGTAGTTTTTTCCAAAGGAATGGGTGATGTTATATAAAAACGAAGCGAAAACGGTCATATTTTTCAAAAAACTAGCCGTTTTTTCGAAGAGTACCCATTCCGGCAATGAAATTATTAAACATTGAATGCCGGTGTAGTGGTCATATTTGGGTCGTTTCCTGAATATAAATTCCTAAAAACCGGCATACCCGTAGTATTACATGTAGTGCCGGAATATAATACCGGCGTAGTTTTACTTCCTCCTTTATCTTTGGGTTCCAGGAATTGAATGCCTAACGGCTAGTTTTTTGAACCATACACTAGAAAACATTAGTTCCGACGTGGGATCTAAGTTACTTATAGTGCCGTCACTAAAGTGGAAAAGAGCTTTTATGACTAAATCTATTTAAATGAATGGATAGACCATTGCACTTATACCTCACAGATATATCTCCAATGGATTATCACTCACCAGCTACCAAGTTCATCAATTCCCTTGAAAAAGAAAAACGTTTGAGGAACATATTGTCCACTCCGACAAAAAATCAATCATCAACCACGACCAACTCTGTGGCCACAATACTAGAAAAACTAACAAGGAAGGATGAAACCACCAAGTCAATTGTCGCAATGGAGGAAGAGATAAGTAAGAGGAACAAAGAAGAAAAAGAGGAAGCAAAGATTGAATGTTATCGTCAAAAAATAGATAAGATAAGAGCGGAAGCCCTAGAAGAGGTTAAACGTCAAAAAGAAGCTAAGATAGAAGAAGATGTTGAGGAGGAAACAGAGTGGATTAGAAATTACTACTTAGTATTGGATTTGCCGGAGGATGAACGCCCTTCGGAAGTTTTTTGGGGCTTGTAATGAATGGTTCTTACAAGCCTAACATGCTTGATGATAAGAAACGCAAAATTGAATACGCCGATCAAATAGTACGCATTCGAACAACTGCACTCATCAAATCATGTCTCAAATACAACGAATTCCTTTCAAGATAAAATGGTGATAGGTATGAAGCTCAGGATGCATATAAGAAGTGGCGAAAAGAGCCTTTTAGGCATTTTGAAGCGGCTTTGCTTGTTGAATCTCGATATAATAAATGATGTTAGGTGTATTTGGCTTGATATCTTTAATTCTATGTGTAATGTTATTCCTTTCGATGATGTTAGTTGGAATTTTCTTGAGATCGAATGATGGTACCGGCATCATGTAAAAGTTTACGGTATATGCCGGTTTTCCCACACTAAGAAGTAAAAAAAATAATGAACTTGTAATGCCGGCATCGACGGTATGTAATTTTATATGCCGGTATTCTGACATTTAAAATTTTTTTGAACTTGTTTTACGGTTAAGAAGAAGAGGGTATACAAGAGTCCAAGAACCGAGTGATCGTGTGGCCTTGATAGTATTATTGTTGTTTATGTCTGTTTGTGTGGCTTGGTAATCTTTGAACATCTTTGCTTCATTTGTTTTCGGTTTGGAACATCTTAACTTTACATTTGGTTTGTTTAAACTTTGCTTATGTTATTTTATGGGATTAGTTCTTTGCTTATGTTATTTTATGTGTCTGGCAATTTCCAATTTCTAGGTTTTAATTTTTCAACACCGGCATAGTATATATCCTGTGAACTATGCCGGAATTCTGTTTAGTTCCATATTGAAAAAATTAGAGTTCCGACATAGTATAATTATCCTGAGAACTATGCCGGTACTCTAAATTTCCTATGGGAATAAACTTTCTATGTGTTATACCGGTGGTGTTATGCATTTATTTCCAATGCCAGCACAAAAAATAACATATCTGTGAACTTATGGTGTTATTCCGGCACAAAAGAGAACATATATTGAAACGCCAGTACAAGTACCGGCATAGTAAAGTTTGAATCAAATCACATTGGCACATACATGGCATATGGTTTAATGATTACATTTCAAACTTCCAAAAAAAGCAAAAGGTGGCAATGGACAATTGTTTAAAGAGGTTTCTTTGATAATGCCAAAGCATCCCATAATTGGTGATTCTCCTCATTCAATTCCATCCATCCCTTCCATATATTTGGATCAAGTTCCTTGTTTTTAACCATCCCACAAACAGGTGGAAATGGACAATTGTCCTTGAGTTTTAGAATAACGAAATGATTGCCGTTCACGTACGCCAAAACAACTCTTCTCATCTTAAGGTATCCCTCGCATATTTTCCACTTTGGTGTAAATGTTGTGACTACGGTGGGGGAAAAATAATGAACAACACAATTAAATGTATCCGCTACTAGATGCCCACATAGCGGCATCCTCATCCAATATTGAGAAGGAATAAATGCCATATCCTGCTCGGGTCTTAACACTTGAGCACACATATCATCAAACACCTCGTCGTGACCAACCAATTGCTCATAGAAGCTCCTCTTCTTCACAAGTTGATTGGCCATTCTCATTCTAGCATATCGGCATGGTGTCATTCCTTTACTAACAGCCGTCTCGAAGATTCCTAATTGTTCGGTCACGGCATGATAGCCACAATTTCCATCTCCATCGACATCATCCGTGTACGCAATAAACTCGCGAATAACCTGAGGAAGTTGGTCTATGTAAGACTTTATCTTCGTATGGTAGTGCCTACAAGTCTTACCCGTTTTCGAATCCTTATACATCGTCATATTACCAACTTTTAGCTTTATTATATCCAAAACATCCTCTGCAATCCCTAAACTCCAAATGTCTTTGGTATTAGACGGGAGAATATTCTTCCTTGGCATACCTCTACCCATTTTCATTTGAACCACGGATACATCGACTATTGGTGTAGGTTCGGAATGCTCAAAGACATGCCCTTGGTTGCTTGATGTTGGTACCTTCGCCGGCCTTCCCCTTTTCCTTTGAACCTCGGATAGATTGACTATTGGTGTAGGTTTGCAATGCTCACCTTGTTGTCCTTGGTAGCTTAATGTTGGTACCTTCGGCGTCCTTCCCCTTTTCCTTTGAACTTCGGATATATCGACTATTGGTGTAGGTTCGGAATGCTCACATTGTTGTCCTTGGTAGCTTAATGTTGGTACCTTCGGCGGCCTTCCCCTTTTCATTTCAACCTCGGATACATCGACTATTGGTGTAGTAGATTGTTGTTGACTTGATATCGGTTCCTTCCTCGGCCTACCCCTTTTGTTTGGAACGGGCACTTCCGCGAATCTTGCTTCTGAAATCTCACTTGCACATAGATCTCGTTTTTTTGTTTCCACGAGTTCCTCTTCACGGCGATTCATATCTCTTAATTCTTTTCTTTGTTTCTTCCTTGGAATTTTAGTTTGTGGTCTACCCGGCGGATCTCCATTTGTTGTCTCTTCACTATGTGCTATCCATGGCCGTGTAATTAGTCTTATTTGGCTCAACAATACTTGTCGGCTAGTCGAGTTGCCACGTGAGTAAGCTTCAAAAAATTCTTGGGCCTCCTTTGTATCCCATGGTGATTGTCCGGGAACTTCGGTAGGGGGAAGGTCGAAAGATAATTGCTTCCAAAACGGATCAATAACACGAATAGGTATCACTTCTTCATACTTCACAAGCATATGTCAACATGGAAGCCCCAAAAAAGACATGTCGGGACAAATACACACGTCACCCGGTTCTCCGTAATTTTTCTCATATTGCATTTGTCTCATCATAAGTTTTATTGCCCATTTGCAGACGTTGAACTCTATTCCTTGGAGCAACTTATTATGTGGAAGAAATTGAGTCATCCTTTCCATTGATCTTTTCTCAAAAGCCTTCTTGATCCTATCGATATCGGCCTTAAAGTGTTTCTCAATTGCCTCGGTGACCGTAACCATGTTTCCATGGCCGGACTGGATGAGATCTTTAAATCTCCCATGTGAGGACTCCGCTATACTAGTTGCTTCATTCCCGTAATGTCTATAAAGATTTTTCCACGCACGCACAAATTTTTCCTTGAACTTATCCAACAAATTATCCCAACAATATGAGACGGCACTTGGATACACTTAGTTATATTTGGCAATAAACATGTTCAATCTCTTTTCATACATGTCCTCGGTAAGAGACCAATAAACTTTCTCCCAATCCTTTAGAAATTCCAACCACCTTTTATGATTTTCACCGTGTTCTTTGTCGACTTGCTCTTTAATCTTTCCTCTTTCATTTTGTTCTTCTTCGGGTGATAGTTTCTCTTTGCGAACATCTTCCTCAAGTTCAGCAACCGTTCTTTTCTTAATATCATCCTTTGAGGGTTCAAACAAAGCATGACAATGTTTTTTCACATTTTCACCTATATGATATGTACATAGAAAATTTTGTGCATCCGGATATACGTCGGATATGGCATTCATTAGTGCGTCAAATTGATCGGTTATGATGACCTTCAGACCATGATTTTCCGGGAACAATAATTTCAATTTTCGCAATGCCCAATGATAATTGTAATCCCTCTCGTTTTCCATTAAACACTAAGACAATGTGAATGTTACCTTGTTCTATGTTTGCCCCACGATGTTGAACAACGGCATGTTGTATTTGTTTGTCTTGTACGTGCAGTCCATCATAAGAACATCACAACACGTATGTGCCAATTGTGAAAGCAAGGGATGCGAAATGAATATTTGAAGCGGCTTCTCGTCCGGACCTCTTTTAATGATTCGCGTGTAGTTGTGATCCCAAACTATCTTCTCAAATTCTTTCATAACACTCCTCCCTTCCCATTCCAACCTTCTAATGGTTGCTTGTGCACTATAAATTGTACTGAATGAAGAAACGTTAGTCTTATCTTTTTCTTTGAAAGTTCTGAGAATCACTCTTGGTTTGATACATGCTTTGGTCATCATCTTGACATCCTCGAATTGATCAGGTTTTAGCTTCGCAACTAGGGAGTGACCTTCAAAAAATTTCGGATCGGGGTGGTTGTGACGGCCAAACCACACATTACATTCCCATTCTTTTTCTTCTTCTTTTTCTCCTCTTAGATAGAATACAAGCTTAAAGTGGCAGTCATCCTTCCTCGTAACTGTCTTGTATACCCTATTAGTCTTCTTTTCATATACATAACCCTTTCTCTTATGGCTATTCTCCTTGTATTTTCCGCTTCTCTCACAAACCATCTCAAAAAGAACATCTGAATGTTGACTATTCCTCACTAAGACACATATGTTCTTAAGCGCCGTCGCTTTTGCCCAAGCAATTACTTCCTTTTCATCTTTTATTCCCTACATAAGGAAAAGAATGGGAGATTACAAGCAAATCCAAATGTTAAATTTTAAAAACTAGGTGAAACCCTTGTTTGGTAACATACCCGAGGTATTTTATAGTATTCCGACGTATCCCGATGGAGCGGTTTGGAGTTTGGTTGATCGTTGTATGTCACAATCTAAGGAATGAATGAAAATAAAATTGGATTAGATAAAACCGGCATTGTCGATAAGTAAATTAAACTGCCGGTATTGAAAACCGGCATATATGGTAATTGACATTCCATGCCAGTATTAAAACCGGCATTTATAGAAATTCAGTTACTATTCCGGGAAATAGTACCGGCATTCTCGACATTCAAGGATATATGCCGGTATTTAAGTTCAAAATACCATTTGTTTCTGTATGTTTTGCATTTTAAACCGGCATTCTCGACATTCAAGGATATATGTCGGTATCATAAACCGGCATCGTTTGTCATGTACGCTTAGTGCCGGTTTGAATATTCCATAGAATATTCGGTGGTAGGTAAAAAGTATAAATTCAAACCGGCATACAATCTTGGTTTGAATACAACGCCGGTATGTTCTTGAACAGTTGGGGATATTGTAAACCGGCATTCAAATTTGTATGAATACAATGCCGGTTATAGAGGTTCCGGCATTGTATTCATATAACGAGCATGCCGGTTTTCAGCTTTTTCAAAAAGAAATGGCGGTTTCGAAAAAAAAAACAAATTTTCGACCTCTTTGAAGCATTACCTGTGTGTTGGGGCTGCTTGTATGTTGAACATGTTTACTTTCTTGAGTTGGTTCTTCACAAAACTCCTCATGGTCACGAAAATCATGATCCAAGGGTGTTGGTTGATCATATAACTCCAATTGGGAGTTGTTATCATTAACTGAAGATTGAAGATATGATTGTTGTTGTAGTTGAGCCAAGGATTCAACAACTGCAAGTCTCTCATCAAATTCATCTTCCATTTCCAAAAAAAAAAATTCTACTCTAAAATTTTTTCCCTCCTTCTACCCACAAAAATTTCAAATAAACTCAAAAACACTAATTATATCCCCCAAATCATCAAGATTTTACTAATCTTAATTAGTAACTAATCCTAATTAGGGAGGGTTAGATTAGGAATTAATAAATTAATTACATAAGGGGTAACCCAGCTAGGATATTTGGATCCTTATTTTGTCATTTAGTCATATCCCCCAATTAAAAGTCATATCCCCAATTGGGGGTTCTAAATAAACAATTGCAATGTATGTTGTTTTAATTCTAAAAGATGGAGGAGACCATCTACAAACTTCTCATCATGAAAGTATGGATTCCGGAGAAATAAATACTAATCTTGTGTAGTACAATTAAACCCCAAAACATGTGACCATAAGGAATCAGATATATGCATGAAGCCATGAATGCTTCAAGAAAAACTAAAATATAAATAAATACATGCATTTTTGTTGAAAGCAAAATAAATACATGAGAATCTTAAAGTTTACAATTGGCCCGTGAGTATATGTCGGAGAACCTTGATCTGAAAAATGCCTAACGGTTGATAGGCAGGCACTCTGTGCTGCTTGTAGTTTGCATCAATGAGATAGGAATGGGATATTCGGTCGAATCGCACTTGCACCTCCCTAGTTATTTATCAAGAATTAATTGGGGGCCAGAAAAAATAACTAGGGCATAAGATCAATGATTTGGAGCATGTAGAACAAAGGACAAACCAATAAATTAGGTCACGTTGTGCATTTTGTTAGAAAAATCGGGTCGAAGTAAGATTGGTCTCCCAATAACACTTTGGTGCTACCCCTTATCATAATTTTTCAAAATGCCTAAACTACCCTCAAAATAATTATTGTTAATTGAGTTGATTAGGTTAGATTAGTTGTTAATTTGTTAAGTTAGATTAAATCAGTTATGTGACTAGTTTGGAGGGCGAGGCGCGAGATTGGTATTATCGCTCGCACCTTGTTTTTTGGCTAAAAAATAAGATTATAGATTATTTTTTGGTAGGATAGTGATCGGTCGAGGTCGTGAAGAAGTTACAAGGAACCTTCGCGAGAGATCTTTCAAACAATGAGGAAACACAAGATGAAGATTAATAACTTCCGGGTCACATACTTAGGCTACATCATCAAATAGAAGCGGATTGAAAGCCGTCTTGACATGCCAGACGGTGAAAGACTGCGAAAAAACGGTTGCATAGCCGCATTTGGACGATTTGTGTCACGATCATCGGACAAATGCAAGGATTTTTACGACATCTTGAAGAAAGGATAAAAGTTCAAAGAAAGATACATCTATCTAGCCTCCGGTTCTTCAAAATAGTCGAAATTCTCACTTTATACTTAGGCGCGACACCCTATGCCATAAGTGCGGTATTGGTTAAAACGAGAGATGGGCGGGAAAAGTATTACATGACAAAAAGTGAGTTAGATCGTGGCTATGGTTATTTTACCAATCGCGAGGCATATTAACAGAGGCGAAATCCGATCCGATCTTGTTGTTTTAAAAAATGGAAAATTATCAAAGGAGGTTACAACGTGAGTACAACAAGCGCGTTCGACCAAGAGAGTTTAATCTTGCAGGTATTGAATCTGAACAAAAAAGCAGAAAACTAGCACCAAAAGAAATATTCGAATCCGGGGCGGTGGCGGTGTCAAGATCCGAGGTAGCCTAATCAAGGTTGTTTAGAGTTGGGCATAACACCAGGGAACAAAAAGCGAAACAAATAAGTTAATCAACAAACGGCCGGGGCAACATGCGAACAAGAAACAAATCGATCATGTCGTGCCTACAAACGAAACCACATCGATCGCATGGTACATCAATCAATCGCGAGAATAACATAAGAAACAAAAGCTAAATCGATAACACCAAGCGTCTGATAACAAAGTACGGAAAGCATCGCGCGGACATACGAAATGAAAAGTTTAGCGGAAATGAAACAAACAACATTGTGCGAGAAGACCCCCATTCGGAAATTAAAAAGGGGAGAAGTTTACAAGCGATTTAATGGAAGGGAAACATAGTTAAACCTTGGGAGGAGCCGCGCGCAGCCTTCTGTCTTGCGCGACCTGCTCCTCCAAAGTCCATAATGCCAACCCTCGATCTAAATGGGCAACCCGTTCATTATTGGGGAAAATTTAGGTTAAAATGGTCAATTGTTTATCTCGAAGGCGATTGGCGGCATCAAGCGTACACGGTTCATGATCTAACACAAACAAACGAGTTTGCATCATAAGCGACACTTGTTAGTAAAAACTTCCCAAAGTAAGATTATAGATTTTTTTTTGCACCTGGTGTTTACGCACAAGTGTCTCGTCGAAACATGTGAAGGCAAAAAATAGGGGAAAAGTACATGTACTTATAAAGGGAATCATTATGTTTGTTACCTTCCCCGGTCTTCCTCAACCCTTGTAGGATAAAACAAGAGATTTTCAAACAACAACAAATGACTAACGACGCCCAAGCTAACAAGATAGAAATAGCGGAACTCGGGAGAAGTCGGATCATTAGAATGTCGGGCTACTTTGTTGGAACCATGGACGATAGAATCGGATCCAACATCAGAATGGTTTTAAAGGAAGTCTCCTTCAACTTCTCAAGAACTCTTCATCGGAAAGATCGTTCACCCTTTTAAATAGGAAGGGCTCTCAAGCAAAAACGAGAAGCAAGGGGGAACATCAACTCGGTAAAAACATCATCAATACCTCTTTTCATCCATGGAAGGAGAAGAAGCCATCAAGGATAATTTCGGTTTTCAACGCGGCCTGCAACGATCGATGAGGAGAAAGGACGAAAGAAAATCAGAAAATTTAGGGTTTTTGAAGCGTAAGATATGAAGAAACTTGAGTATATTTTTGGGAGAAAAGGAGAGAGAAAGTTTGTTGAAAAGTGAAAAGTAAGTTCATCTTGTAAGGAAATCCTTTAAGAGCAACACCTTTTTAACAAGTGAAGTAATAAGATTCAATTTCACCCCTGTGACGTAGGTAATCATAGAACCACGTATATCTTGTGTTCATGGTTGAGTGTTTGTAGTAAAATGGGGAAACTTTGGTGCTACCCCTTATCATAATTTTTCAAAATGCCTAAACTACCCCCAAAATAATTATTGTTAATTGAGTTGATTAGGTTAGATTAGTTGTTAATTTGTTAAGTTAGATTAAATCAGTTTTTGGCTAAAAAATAAGATTATAGATTATTATTTTTTGGTAGGATAGAGAGGAAGAAAGTGAGTTATGGGGGAAAATTTAGGTTAAAATGGTTGCAAATGAAGATCCCATTGGTCAAAATGAAGGAACCAATACTCAAAATGAAGAACCCAAAGCTCTAAACAATTAGGTAAACTTCCTATACTCTTCAAATCGCATGAATAGTGTTCCAAGTTGTCGATTCATGGTCACTATGCAGCAGCTCAGAGTGAGAGTCGTTAGGTCGGGAGTTAATTAAATTGACGACCCTTACAAGTCGTTAGTTATTTGTCACCAAAATAAACGACTCTAATATGCAGTATGAAAAATCGTCATTCAGATTTGAATAACTTGACGACTCTAATTGCAGTTATGAAAAATCGTCAATCAATTTTGAAAATATCGACGATTCCCTTTTTTAGGTCCCCTAGAGTCGCTAACTCAATATATTTATAACCGAACGACTCAATAAAAATTTACTCTCTGTAGTTGTTACTCTAAGGGTCGTCAGTTTGGTTTTACTATATAATGACGACCTTAACAATCCAAAAAAAATTAGCATTAACGCTCCCAAAATTCACAAGGAGTCGTTAGTTTTTAAAATGGGATCGTTAGTTTTCATAGGGAAAACATACGAAGGGTCGTTAGGCAAAACGGTTTGATTATATGGATAGAAATTTGGAAAGAGTACGGCTCTCTTTGCTTCTTCTCTTTAGTATATATAAGAGAAACATCTAGCTACATTAATTTACATCAAATTATTACTTTTGCTCTAAATACCTTTATATTCTTCTAAGCCATCTCTAATCATCTTCACTTGAGCAATGGCGTCAACTATATTATCAAGTTGTTCTTTATCAACAGCAACAGCTCGTCTTCCCAAATTCGATACAGTCCGAAGAAGTGGTTCAGCTCGTCTAAGATCACCACCAACTTTTCTTTCTTTCCAGCCTCGAAATCTTGACGGTTTTGGTGCCTCAATGTTAGCTGTTATTCTAGTTGGAGAGAAGAATCACTCGCCGGTTCATCTTGAAAACAAGCTTCAGGCTTGTGAAGCAGCATGGATCAAAACTTCGTTTGACAAGTAAAATGGGCACCGTTTTTTCCATTTTTTTCTTCATGTAGAGTCGTTAATTTCAAAATGGGGTCGTTCGCAAAGGATCATTATATATTTCTATGTTTCGATAACGACTCTAACTTTGAGCAAAAAAAAAAAATGAAAAACCAGAATTAGGGTCGTTATCTCCTCCTCATATATCCTAGCGATTTTTCATAGTCTCTACATGTACATGAAAAATTGTTAGGATTTAGGATTTTCGGGTTGACGACCCTTTGACTGTAACTGATTTTTTTTCTTCTTCGTGTCGTTATTGGAAGAGAAGATAGTCGAGAGAGGGAGGGGGAGAGGAGAAGAAGAAGTGTTTGGTGATAAAATGAAATGGGGCCCTAGGTTTAGTCTTAATAGGATTTTAGGGCAAATTTTAAGTGAAGGGTAAAATGGTATTTTCAAGCTCATTTTGGAAGCCCACTATTATTTTTGGTGCGGGTAAAAAATTTGTGAGGCCCCCAATTATTTTTTGTGGCCCCCAATTAATCCTCGTTATATTTATAAATACGAGATTGGAATCCCTCTTGTAAGAGGATTGGGATTCGGGAACTTTTGGAACCAACCCCTAGGTTCATGGTCTATAGACTATACACCCTAAATAGGTTATTCTATATGGTTCCAGCAATGCTGATGTCATACAAACCTTTAAAAGTTAAAACGCTAATGTTATACGAGACTATCATTCTTATGGCATTGGCATTAGGCAGTGTATCCTGTAATGGCAATGGCAGTGTGCGCAAAACATGATGCCGGATACAAATTAAACTTCCACTTTTCCGTCGCATATCATTGGTTTTCACTACCAAACAGCAAAACAAAATTAGAAAATATTACAAAAGATTTCCTTCTTGCTAATACGTTCAGTACTATACTGGTTGAAACCATAACTTTTATGTGCTCTCAGCACAGCAACAACACAAAGGAGTGCTAAACATGGCCACAAAAACTTATAACCTATAAATACTAAAAGAAACCAAAGATAGATATGAAAGCACCATTTTGGAGTCATTGGGGTGGAACATTCTTTCGCATAATGCGTAGTAGTTGCTCAAAATATAATTACCAAGCCTAAACTCGTTGTCACACGATCTGACACTTTTCCTGAGTACTCGAAATTGATGAAGAGTACTAGAGCAAACTGTTAGAAGTATTCTCCTCCTGCTGCATCACGAAAATTGGGCTGGCTTGGTTGCAACCCGAAGTAACTAGGATGAGACCGCTGCTCCTCACTTTCAGCCTAGGACCAAGTGAGATCATTAATTAGTTCAGAAACCTCAAACAAAAAATAAAAGAAACCTTAACAGAGATCATATATATTGTTGAGATTGAAACTCATACGACGTCTATGTGCTACAACTATAAGTATCGAAGCAGGTATTTCTATTATATTACCTTACAATGTCGAACGCTAGCCAAAGAATGACGCAAATCTTCCTTGAGTACACGCAGTTCGCCATAGCTGAATTCACTCAAGTCCTCTTGTCCAGTCATCAGCCTATTCAAACCATACACAATTAATAAATACCCATAATCATCATGAAATTGCAAGCATTACATATAGCTAGTGTTACAATTAGTATCAAATCATTCATAACTACCCGATCTCTTCCCTTAGTATACTGTTAATCTTCTTCTGTTTGCTCAATTCCTTTTGCAAACTCTATACATACAAACAAACTAGTATTAATCAGTAAAAAAACATTGAAAAGAAGAATAAAAAAAAAATTTAGAGAGGACGAGACTGTTACCTTGAAGAGATTTACATTACCAGCCGATGGATCGATATTAGTCTGTTTTTGGTACATATCAAAAAAAGTCCTCCATCCTAAACCAAAAAAATCAGAAAGAAAGAAAAAGTTAAAAATACAAAAAAATGTAAAGAGATGTTGCAGGTGTTCTTATGCAAAATATGAGCAGTACTGATCTAAACGAATGAACTTACGTAGTAGAAGGACTGACATATTCATGAAGTTTTCCATTACTAGAAAACATGATGACACAAACTTGAGCATCACAAAGAATGGTTAGTTCATTAGCTTTCTTCAAAATCCCTGGCCTTCTCTTTCAGTAAGTTTCGCGCCTCTTAATTGTGTTCTCAATATACTTTATCTCTATCTTTCTTCTACCCATCTTTTTCTCTAGCTAGATCAATGCTGTGCTGAGTGAGTTTGCAATTAGGACCTTCAGGTATATATATTTGCAAAACCTAAACCCTTGGCGACCAACAAACTAATTTCTTCTCCTTACCATCTGGACTACACTAGAGACAAAATCGCCTAGCTGTATTCGGATTGGTATAACCATCTTTAACAAAGTCTGCAAATCTGCCACACATCTTTTTTTGTTGCAGTAGAAAGAGCAAATTTTTCTAGTGCTTATCCCAAGACGAGTGAATATATGAGCTCCACGCAGTTGGCAACCAATATTTTTAGAGACAAAATCGAATGGATCATCGTCAATGTTGCTGTCTTAGGTTAGTTTGACTGATCCAACAGCACATGCCTCTGTCAGTTGGTTTTCAAAATCCGACAAAAACCTCACTAACTTTTTTATTAGAAAACTTGTAGAAGAAGAGAAAAGATTCCGCATTCGAATTGCTCATGCCTACTAGGTTCACTCTATGGTGAGGGTTAATCACTGTTTGGTACTTCTAATTTGCCCAGACAACTTATGTACAAAATAATTTACAGATGAATTTGGAACCATTATTGAGACACGAGATCCTAAATATGGTAAGAGCTTTCTCTCTGACGAATTATTTGGAGAAGTGCATTCTCCAACACCTCATGGTTGTAAGGCAGCCCTCATAGTTGCCCTCTGGTTTTATCCACCAACAAGTGCATTCTCCAAGTTTCTGCAGTCATTCCAGTAGAAAATAAGGAACAAATTGGACTAAAAAATAGTTGAACTCAGTAGTCAGTACCCACAAAAGAAGGTCAGAAAGTGCAACTAGAAAGATCCATGTCAATCCACAAATTAGACCAGAAAACAGCCCAAACAATAAGATGATGAGTTTCACACTCACAGAAACCAGAAATTACTCAAGTAATATAGTTAAAAGAAAATCGAAGCTACTCTGAGCTCTAACAATCCATATCTATTCCTAGAAACAAACCTATATTTAAGTTGCACAACTAATAAATTAAAACCTCTTAACTGATATTCAGTAAAATTAAGAAAATGTACATTTACAATTCCTACTTGTAATTAAAGTAAACAAAAATCATGACGAATTATCCTGGACACAGCGTGTTAGTACTATGTCTTAATGTTTTGTGTTTTCCTTGGTTTTTAATATAAAGCAAAGATCATGCGCTTCATCCAGGACACAGAACGTGTTGTAGGTCACAATTAATGTATTATGGTTCTACTTGGTTTTTAATACAGTTCAAAACAGACAACCATGACTGAGGGTTCTTTCACGCATTACAGTTTGGTGGATAAACTTTGACTCTGGTAAAGATGACGGTGACCCAACTGAATCAGGTCTCAACAACCAGCTGACAACTTAATGCGAAATTTTCCTATGGTAACAACCATATTCGTCAAAGTATCGATGAAACAATATAAGAATCTAATTTCATTTTTACCTGCAAAACACATTTGGAAAGGTGAACCAAACTCAGGGGTTTCGAAACTCTGCTACTGGATCAAACTCCCTCACATGGACAGTTTCCTTCCCACCACCTGTGAGAAAAGATACGAGTCACGTCATATTAATCAATGTCAATACATATAACTGTATTATGGTTCTACTTGGTTTTTAATACAGTTCAAAACAGACAACCATGACTAAGGGTTCTTTCATACATTACAGATTGGCTCTGGTAAAGATGACGGTGACCCAACTGAATCAGGTCTCAACAACCAGCTAACAACTTAATGCGAAATTTTCCTATGGTAACAACCATAATCGTCAAAGTATCGATGAAATAATATTAGAATCTAATTTCATTTTTACCTGCAAAACACATTTGGAAAGGTGAACCAAGCTCAGGGGTTTCGAAAACTCCCTCACACGGACAGTTTAAGAGGTTCCTTCCCAGCATCTGTGAGAAAAGATACGAGTCATGTCATATTGCTCGATCAATGTCAATAAATATAACTGAATTTCCAAGAAAACGGAAAAAACGTAAACAAGCATTAGCAGAGTGTTATGTTGAACACGGTCAAGAGCAAGTACAGCACAAACATGCTTAATGAACTCTAACACCGCATCCCCTGTGTGAGCTGGAGCTAGCTACATGAGGTAATTCATGAGATTTCTGCCCATCATTCTGAGATGTATTCTTCTTAACATGTTGAGTAATATCATGTACAATTTTAAGAAGTTCATCCGTAAAAAAGCTGCTGACCAAGTGGACATTTATAAATTATAAGTCACTACCACAGGTCCACAGCTTATAATCTTCGAAACAATCACCCATACAAAATATTTATCAGTATCTTTTGCCAGACCTGCTCTTGAAGAAACGCTGTCAGATGTATTTCAAAAGACTCAGCAGTGGAACCGGTTATTGATGGAGTGCACAGGCAGCCATCTTCTGAGGATGCTCTGACTGCAGCTTGCACTTGTGCATACTTTCAAGGTTTGTATAAAAATTTGGGGACAATTAAATAAAATGATCCTGCAAGGCAGATTCCAGAAAAACTAATAAAGACATGTACAATAAGGAGTAAGACATTGTACAACACAGCTGGTATAGGAATTCCAATTTCATGTTACGGCTCCTTACACATGGTATTGAATTGACAATTTTAATAAGCACTTATTGACCTACCTGAATCACCTTCAGCAACTACTCTGATATATTCCAGTTTGATATATTGTCAATCTGGGTTCATCTGCTATACAATCATCACGAGTCCTTGAAACATCTGCAGTAGATGCACCATTGGCTCACTGCTTAACCCTGAAAGAAATTTCTAGCGCAGTTATGCAACATAACGTTTTAACAAATAAGAATTTCACATATTAGAAAACTTTTAACATGGTCTGGATTAAGATTTCAGGGTTTTCATATTTCATCTAACACATATTTCATTAAAATTGTGCTTCAATTTCAGGGTTTTCTTAATTCATACTCCCTGAATCAATTCAATCACAAACATGCTATGACAATGTTCTGACTAGGTTATGAGGTAACTGCTAAAACTACTTCACTTTCATGGCTTTCCCCTAAAATACCTCAACCACAGATCTCTTGTCCAGATACAAATAAATTCGCAACACAAATACTTGAAATGAAATGCTCCTCAAAACAGACCACACAACAGAGAGAACCCTATAGCAATAAGCCAAACAATATGTACCAAAAGAAGAGCTTGACCAGACTACAGACAGGACTACCATTGCCACCAGGCCTACCACCATTACTGCCAACTCACAAAACCCATATTTTGCAGCTTCAGTGCTAGCACAATAAACATCAGCACAACCACACCAATAGGTTATGCCATCAGCACCACAAACTGGGTCCATAAGAAAACATCATAGAAAAAGAGAATAAACATCAAAAATTAAAAGGACTAGTACACTACCAGATTATATAACCAACCTCATATTCAGAAGCCCATAGATCTAGTCTTCTTTTAGAAAAGGTGAATAAACATCAAAACCTCCTTCATTTTAAACCAAGCAAATAAAGATAAAATAAATGTAAAGAGATGTTGCAGATGCAGGTATTCCTAATGCAAAAAATTAGTATGTGAATGAAAGAACTAACGTAGTAGAAGGACTAACATATTCAGCAAGTTCGCCATAGCTAAATTCACTCAAGTCTTCTTGTCCAGTCCTCAGCCTATTCAAACCATACACAATTAATAAATACCCATATTCATCATGAAATTGCAAGCATTACATATAGCTAGTGTTACAATTAGTATCAAATCATTCATAACTACCCGATCTCTTCCCTTAGTATACTGTTAATCTTCTTCTGTTTGCTCGATTCCTTTTGCAAACTCTATACATACAAACAAACTAGTATTAATCAGTAAAAAAAATTGAAAAGAAGAATAAAAATAAAAAAATTAGAGAGGACGAGACTGTTACCTGGAAGAGATTTACATTACCAGCCGATGGATCGATATTAGTCTGTTTTTGGTACATATCAAAAAAGTCCTCCATCCTAAACCAAAAAATCATTAAAAAAAATACAAATAAAATGTACAGAGATGTTGCAGGTGTTCAGATGCAAAATACGAGCAGTATTGATCTAAACGAATGAACTTACGTAGTAGAAGGACTGACATATTCATGAAGTTTTCCATTACTAGAAAACATGATGACACAAACTTGAGCATCACAAAGAATGGTTAGTTCATTAGCTTTCTTCAAAATCCCCTTCTCTTTGAGTAAGTTTCGCGCCTCTTAATTGTGTTCTTAATATACTTTATCTCTATCTTCCTTCTACCCATCTTTTCTGTAGCTAGATCTCTATCTTTGCTCTACACTTGAGACAAAATCATTTAGCTGTATTCGGATTGGTATAACCAATCTGCAAGCCTGCGACACATCTTTTTTGTTGCACTAAAAAGAGCAATTTTTCTGGTGCTTATCTCAAGGTGAATGAATATATGAGCTCCACGCAGTTGGCAACCAATATCTTTTTGGCCATGATTACAGGCAGGGTACAGATTATGGAAGAGTTGAGACAAATATTGTACGACTTACGAAACATTTATCAGTGTAGCACATGCTTGTGACCTGTCAGCTTTCAAAAATCCGAAGAAAAAAAATCAGAACAACTTTTTATAATTAATGAGAAAACTTGGACAACAACAAAAAGTTGACTCAAGTCAGATGTGATGAACACTGGGAGAAAGATTTGAATAGAGAGATATGTTCATTTTTTTCTCTTTAAGCTTACACTACCCTCACAGAAATACATCAAAGAAACAGGGAAAAAATAATGATTGTCAAACACCGTGCAGATGCCTCATCCTGTAGTTTCGAATTGCTCATGCCTACTAAGTTCAGTCTATGATGAGGGCAAGGATATTCACAGTTTAGTGCTTCTAATTTTGCTAAGCCAACTTTATGTACACCATAATTTACAGATGAATTTGGATGTGTGGTAATGTGAACCATTATTGAACTTCCAATATCCATGGGATACTCCCGTGAAGAAGTGGAATATTTTTATTTTGACGAACAATAATATTTAGAAAAACCTGCACCTTACTGTGTGGTATTCGGATGCATCTTCCTTGCACCTGAATGAGCCAGTACAGTTGCACTACTCAGCTAAATGGGAAGCTTTCACTTGGTCACTTGAGACACACGAAATCCTAAATATGGAAGAGGCGTTTCTCTAACGAACTATTTGGTTAAGTGCACTCTCCATCCTTCCAAAGTTGTAGAGCTGCCACACTGTGTGGTGCAGTACAGCACATCGCCGCTCATCCGAAAACAAAGCTGAGAGGCAGAGATCCAAGTTTCTGCAGTCATTGCAGTAGCTCAAAATAAAAACACCTTTAAAACTGCTACATGTACTAAAAGTAAACAAAAAGCAAAAACCATGACAAGACACAGCGTGTCAGTACTATGTCCTAATGTTTTATGTTTTTAATTGGTTTTTAATAAAAAGCAAAGATCACGACGATTCATCCAGGACAAGGAGCGTGTAGTAAAGCGTAATGTATCATGTTTCTACCTGATTTTTAATTCAGTTCACAACAGAAACCATGGCTGAGGCTTCATGACTTTGGTAAAGGTAACGGTGACCCAACTGAATCATGTCTTGACAACTTAATTCTATGTCCCCATGATAGGGACAACCATATTCGTCAAAGTATCAATGAATAAGATTAGGATCTACTCTTAGTTTACCTGCAAATCACATTTGGTTGTGAACCACACACAGGGGTTTCAAAACTCTGCAGCTGGATCAAACTCCTCGCACAGATAAATTTTAAGAGGTTCCTTCTCAGCACCCGTGAGAAAGATAGGAGTCAAGTAATATTGCTTTGTCAATTTTTATCCAATCAACAAGTATAATACTACAAGCGAAGATCCAAGGAAACAGATAAATGTTAAGAAGCGTTACCAGAACGTTATGTTGAATGCCACGCTCAAGAGCAAGAACAGAATAAACACGCTTAAAACTCTAATGCAGCATCTCCTGTATGTGAGCTGGAGCCAGCGACAAGAGGTAATTCATGAGATTTCTGCCCACCATTCTGTTATTTATTCATCTTAAAATATTGAGTAATATATCAACGTACAATCTTAAGAAGTTTTTCCATAAAAAAAATAGCTGACCTGCTATACACATTTACAAATTATAAATCAAAACCACAGCTTATAATCTTTGAAACAATCACAAATTCATACAGAATCTTCATCTGTATCTTTAGCCAGACCTGATCTTTAAGAAACGCTGTCAACGGTGTTTTGAAAGACTCAGCAGTGGCACTAGTTATTGATGGAGTGCACAGCCTTTCCAGAGTACGCTCTAACTGCAGCTTGCTCTTGTGCGTACTTCCAAGTTTAAACAAAAATTCAGAGACAATTAAAATAAATGATCCTGGAAGGCAGATACCAGAAGTTAAATTAATAAAGACTGGTATGGATGGAGTAAGGCATTGTACATCACTGTTGACATAGGAATTTCATGTTACTACTCCTATTTCATGTTAATGCTCCTTACACATGTGTTTCCTTGACAATTCAAATGCAAAAAGTGAGTAGTATGTGAATGAATGAACTCACGTAGTAGACGAACCGACATATTCAGCAAGTCTGCAGTATTAAAATACATGATGAGACAGACTTGAGCATCACAAAGAATGGTGAGTTCTCTAGCTTTATTAAGAATCCTAGGCCTTCTCTTGTAGCAAGTTATCAGTTGAGTTCTCTAAAAACTAACACTGTCTTTCGACTATTTCCTCTACCCATCTTTTCTGCAGCTAGATCTCTACTAAGTGTGTGCCAGTATATATTATGTATCTAAACAGGTAACAACAGGAATGTTGGTGTTCAGGAATTAAGGAATTTCATTCATACCCACAACCACAATCCACAACATTTAAGACCCGGGTGGAAGTACTTCAGGTAGATATGCAATGTCAAAACCATTGCAGCAATCAAACTAGTCTCTCCTCAACAGAGATACGCAACTTCCTTCAAGATAGACTACACTAGAGTAAGAACCATCTAGCTGTGATAGAATTCTCTAGTGACCGAGGAAAAATATAACCAATGACTACAAGTAAGCAACACAACTTTTTTATTGCATCAAAAAAGCAAATTTTCTCATGCTTATCCCAAGAGGAATGCATATATGAGCTCTAGGAAGTTGGCAACTTACATCTTTGGCTTTGATTTCATGTGGGATAGTTTAGTTAGGAAAGCACAAAACAAGGATGAGACAAAACAAATGAATCAATCAATGATCAATCTAGATGTCTTAGGTTAGTTGACTGATAACAAATGAATCAATATATGTGTTTTACATGTATGGGATGTTGCATTGCACTAATAACAGCTTTTCCACTTGGGTCTGTACAATTCCGAAAGCAGAATTCAAACAACTATTGTCATTCCACACAAAAATTGATTAAGAACAAACAGAATTAAGGGTTCGAGCAAGTTGTGTTCCACCACACTAAATAAGTAACAAGCTAACATATCAAAGCTTCATGTCATTTGTGACAAAAAATAACCAAATGCACTCAGTTCCAAACGTTTGTAGAATTAAGCAAATCTTACCTGCTTTGGCATTGCCCCTCCCAACCTCTGTGATCTCAAACTCTAAACAAACATTAGGTGAACCACAAATATGATTTCTCGTGATTTGTATATGTACATTTTGAACGGTAATATTTGCTCACTCCTTATTCCAAAAAGAAATTTCTAATGCATCGGAGCAACGTAATGTTTTAACAAATAAGAATTCTAGATAATAGAAAACCTTTGACAAGGTCTGAATTAAGGTTTATCGATATTTCATCTGATATGTATCTCATTAAAATTGCTTCAATTTCAGGGATTTTTTCATTCAAACTCCCTTAAATCAATCCAATCACAAACAAGCTGTAACAATGTTCCAACTAGGTAATTGCTAAAATTTATTCACAAAACCCTAAATGTCCTCTAAAATACCCTAAACCAATCCAGCCACAAACAAGTAAGATGAAAAATCAAAAATCAAAAAAAAAATATTATATTCGAAGATCAAAAAAAATAACAACAAAAAATTAGAAACAAAGAATATTTCTCTTGTATACAACCAAATAAAATTTCAGAAATACCTGAAATCAATCAATGGCTCCTCAAAATAGACCGAACAATAGAGAAAACCCTAAAACAATAAGCCAAACAATATGTACCAAGAGAAGAGCTTGGCCAGAAACAGGACCAGCATTGCCGCCACCACCATTATTAGCACCAACTTCACAGAACCCTAATTTAGCAACTTGGGTACCAGCACAATAAGCATCAGCACAACCACACCAATAGGTTACACCATCAACACCACAAACTGGATCCGTGCGGAAACAATTGACTGGACAAGAATGTGGAACCAATGATTTTGTGCATAACCCAATTTCTTCTTCAGAAGGTAATCGGATTAAAGAGATTTCTTCGTCTTCTTTTACTGATTGTATTTGAGGAAAATAATTGCATAACATTATGAATATAACCACCGCAGAAAACAATGATGATGACATTTTTGTAAGGTTTTCAGGCGAGCTATGAGAATTTGCTCGCCTTTTACCTCTGAAAAAGGAAATTTGGATCCTTGTTGTTAATGGAATTTCATTGAATTTTGAATGAGAAGAAACCACACAGAAGAAGAAGAATAGATTGAATTTTGAATGTTACGAGGAAGAGGAAAGTGTTATTGTTTTTGGATAGTTTTCTTGTTGGATTCGGGTTTGGGTAAATAAGGAACGCCCAGTTGGGTATATTCACCCAATTTATTAGGGGATATGAAATTATGAATTAATATTCTCATTCTTAAAATCCTGCTAAGGGATGTTTTTTCGGGAGAAGATAGATACCAAACTACCCTAAAATTTTATAGCTTCGTTGGGAAGGTAAGTGATACCCAATTTTACTTACAGTGTTATTGTTGTGTTTTGAACGTAAAGCTTTAAAAAAAAAAATGTAATTGCAAATTTTTAGTTTCAATTACTACCGGCACTATTAGTTGGCATCACCTACGGGCATTATTTGTGTATGATGCCATGTCGATATTTATGATCGTAGTTTACAGAAATTTGTATGTACATATATGTCGGCATGGACGGTACTTTGTGCCCACATTGTTTCTATTTTTTTAGTTTATGCCGGCATGCTCAATATGAAAACAACAATGTTAGCATCTAAGCAAAAAAACTAAAGTTTCCGGCCAACTTGAAATATGTGTCGGCATACTCGATAAAATATTTCGATGCGGGTAAATAATTTGTAAGTACCTATTTTTTGTGCATTTTTTTCGAACGGTCGGTATAGTTAATTTTATATATACAATACCGGCCAAACATTTAAATTTGGGGATATTGTTTGTCGACATGGTGAGAGTATGAATGTCATGTGGATTAGATACCTGCAGGCGTGATATTCATACTCTCATCAAGGGGCAGAACTAGGATTTGGGACTAGGAGTGGCTTGATGCATACATGTAATTTCTTACCCTGACTTGATAACAATTTAAGTTGGGTTTGCATCGGAGTCACTACGGGAAAAATCTTCATTGACGATACCAGATAAGAGTTGTAGTACCCCTACGACAACTCCATTTTTTTTTTATTGTGGAACGGAGGTATTGTAGAAAGTCCAAGCTTTTCTACAATGGTTGACAAGGGTTGTAAAGGGTGATGTGATTCATGGTTCAACAATATTTTCCCAAAGTTGTGGTTCAACAATTTAAGTTGGGTTTGCATCGGAGTGGGCTAAGCTCCACTACCTATTTATAAAAAAAACATCTAAGTTTAGCGTGGCTTAAGCCAGGTCAAGCCTGGGTGTAGATCCACCTCTTCTCTCACCATGCAAGCACTGAGTTTTTTCAGGCGTAACAATGGTGAATTCTATGAAAAAAAAATCAAATTTCATGATATTAATACCTATACGTGAATATTTTGAGTACTTGTATGTTGAGCTTGTATACTTTTTGGGGTTGGTTCTTCTCGAAAATCTTCATACTCATAAATATCATAATTTTAAGATGTCTGATCCACCAAAATTTATAAATATGAGTTGTAATTATGAGTTATTATCTAACCTATTAACTTTAACTCACATGAGTAACTACTAAATATTATTAGTAAGGGTGAATTAGGAAGTACATAAATTATATGGATATGGGTTTTTGAGAATTACAAATTAAATCCCTAATGTCTTATTAGCATATATCTCCATTTATTTTGGATTTACCCAATTGAGTGTTCTAAAAAATGTCCTCCCATGTAGCAAGTTAACTATAATCAAACACCTAAATTAAACACAAAATTGGTCAAAAAGACCAAAAACAAGAATTCCTTGGTGAAATAGATTTCTAGATTTATATACTGTTTATATAGCCAAAAATCAGAAATATACTGTTTAAATAACCAATTTGGATATTTCACCCAGAATTTTGTTTATTAATTAACTGAAATGGACCAATATGTCCTTTGTCTTCTTTAAGTTTTGGGTGAAAAGGATTTTCCTTGCTTTAAACCAAGTTGTTTATCAGCAAACGGATTTTGAAACATCGAACTCTTCTTTTTATCAACAGAAACACGACACCGGTGATTTTTTTTTTATTTTTTCAGATGTGGGAGATCAATCATGGTGATGAACGATTGTGGAATCGAAGTTTAAAATATTCTACTATAAAAAATCATCTCATATCTTCAAATCGGTAAGATTCAAGTTTCAATTTCACCGAGTACTGTAGATGATTATGATTCATTGATCCAATTTTGATTTTGGTTTTGGTTTTGGTCTAATTGTAAGAGGAAGAAACAAATTTTTAACGCGATTCTGTCTTTGATTCATCAGGATTTTAAATATCATTATATATTGGATGATACGATTTTTGTTAATTTTGGGGTTTAGTTGGTGATGCTGATTTTGGTTCGAGTTTGGATTGATATTTGATCGAAATAGAAGTCGACAGTGATGGGAATATTGGGTTCTCGATGTGAGCCTGAAATTGAGTTTTGCTGGAATAAGCACCGGGTTGAAGAAGAATTATGGATGTACATGAAAGATGAAGTTGTTGAGGCTGAAATTGATTGTGAATTGAAGATGGTTGCGAATACTCCATGAATTGATGCCTGATGTTGATTCGTTTCATAGCCATGAGATATTAAAAGTTCAATTTCTATACTATTGCATCAAAAAACTTGGACCGACAGTAGGCAATGTAACTGGCTTTGTGGTCAGTTCAGTAAGGAACGGTGGTGATATGGTCAAAGTTGAAATTACAGTTGGTGGCTATGAGAATATGCTAAGGGAGAAGTGGCTTAATGGTGATGACAGAATTAGGGTTTGCTGTGTTAACTGAGTTGAGTTTGAATTGGTTGGAAAAATAAATGGTTGTGGTTGGTGGAGCAAATAGGTTGAGGTGCAGGTGATGATTGAACTTGAACTGAAAATAGGTTTTGAATGTTGTTATTATTAGAAGTTTGTACTGAAGCTGTAAATGTCAGCATATAGATCAGTTTTTTATGTATTCAACAGAATAATAACATTAACTCTATTTTCATATACTTCTTGCAGATGCTTTGAATTTTCAAATTCTTTCTATGGTTGTGCATTCTACTGACTCATATTCAATTGCAGATACTCTTCATTTTTATATGCTAAAACTTGAATGCGTTCAGGAACAACACAAATTAAACCAGGATGTAACTGGTTTCATCCTGCCTGTTCTGTAAATAATAAGATTTTTGGCAAGGGTGAAACTGGTTTCATCCTTCACATTCTGACAAAAAAAATTAAAAAAATTTAACCTGCACACTCTGAAAATAGTTTTATACAGGCTAGGATGTAACCAGTTTCATCCTAGCCTAGTTACATTCTGACAAATTTTTTTTTATACAGGCTAGGATGTAACCGGGTTTCATCCTAGCCTGGTTACATTCTGACAAAAAATAATAATTTTATACAGGCTAGGATGTAACCGGGTTTCATCCTAGCCTGGTTACATTATGACAAAAAATTGCAGTTTTGTACAGGCTAGGATGTAACTTGGTTTTATCCAAGCCTGGTTACATTCTGAGAAAAAAAAATGTAATGATGTCTGGTTTCATCCTGCATATTCCATATGATGAACTCTAACGCCTTTGGAGCTTTGATACATTCGGCCTTGCCCACTTTTCCTTGTTTGATAGCCTCAATAAAGTTCCAGAATTTAGTCCGCCTTAATACAGCCTCTTGTTTTTCAGTAAATACCAGTGAATCCAGCACTTCAACTGTGGGTTTTAAGTTTGAACGGAACGTTTTCTTCCCTTCCTTTTTCTCTGCCTTATTTTCATCCATTTCGGCATCCACGATATCCATATCCCCTGTGCTTGATTCACCACCCACGCTCACATCATGCTTATTCCTGGTTCTTCTTTCAGCACCAGCACTCTTCTTACTCTTCTTGCTACTGCTTCCTGCAAAAATTTGGATGAAACCAGTTAAATCATATTTAAAATCTGTCGATGAAACTCAATCACATCCTATCTTTAATGCTAGATGAAAATAAGTTTCTGCAGGTATCAGATGAAAACCACTTACATCCTATATATTATACATGTTAAAATGGTCTGAAGAAACAAAGACAAGTAGTTTTACGCTGATATCTATGCTGTTATTAGTCCCATAATCACACCAAATTAAGACCACCGAAATATGCAAACCATCAAACACTTCTTAACACCAAATCAACTCATATTGTCTACATCCTAAATACACCATTACCGTATGATGCTATTAGTCCTATAATCATTAAATTTAATACCACAAACAGATGCAAATCAGTTACATCCTAACTTAAAGTTAGATGAAAAGCAGTTTAAATTACCTGCTGAGCATTACTTCGTAAGTAAATGCAAACCCAATTTCATGCAATCAAACCAAAACATAATCAGATGCAATCCATAATATACATTTTCATACAACAATCAAATTAAATCATGTTAAAATTATGACCAAAATCCACAACATACAATACTATCATGCTATTAGTCTCATATTCACTACATATGTAACTTTAAACCTGAACGAAACTGTTTTCATACAGTTTTAATCTGCTGAAATATACACTGCAGATTAACACTGGATGAAACCAGTTCCATCCCTGCTTTAAACCTACTGAAACACAATTAAGATACCAGATGAAAACCAGATTCACCCAATTATCTAGATAAACCAGAAATTGGTTAAAGAACCAGATGCAAACCAATTTCATCTAAAAAATACTAACTGAAATTAAAATAAAACAACCATTTCAAAATTAGACCAACCAATTCAACAAAATAATCTTGCAATTCTGAAATTAAGAACAAAACAGAGTTAGGGTTTGAAAAATTACGAGTTCTAGGAGACATTATGTGGATTGATTGAAAACCCAACTCTTCCAATACACTGAAATAACTGAAACCCTAATTCTCGTGTTGATGGCGTTTTAACAGACGGTGGATGAAACCAATTTCTGGTAGTGTTGATTGTTAGGAGATGGTGGATCAAACTAGTTGATGAAACTGATTTCTGTTTGTGATGATTGTTAGTATACGGTGGAGGAAAATGATTTTCTGGTAGTGAAGATTGTTAGGAGATGGTGGATCAAACTAGTTTCTGATGTGGGGAGACGGTGGAGCAGATTGGTGGTTTGAAAACTATGTGAGTTTTTGAGAAGACGAGGATGAACTTGGTTGTACCATTTATTTTTAAGAGAGAGGAGAACGGTGTAGTTTTGATGAAGAGGGAACGGTAGTACCGTCTCTCCACACCAGAAAGATTCTTTTGGTCATTTGACCCAGACCGAATTCTTACCTATCCATTTGACCCAAAAAAAAGTGTTTTTATTTGCTATATAGCCCATTTTCTGTAAATTAAAACCGACCATAGGATACTGAGTCTTTTCACCGAAACCATTTGCAAAGGCTCATGTGCGATGCAAACACTTTTTAGAAAAATTTACAAATTTTTTATGCTAACTAACTTCAAATTCAGATTATTGGTATGATCACCAAATAATGTAACCTCTGTAACATGGTGATATCCGCCATTACAAAAAATTGTTGTCGGCTCACCAACAACAGAAAATTCATATCCAAATGTATCTGCATCATTAACTTAACACAAAATTGGTTAAATAGACCAAAATCGATAATTCTTGGGTGAAAAAGACATGTAAAATTTGACACTGTTTAAATGGACGAGAATGTAAAAATATCCAGGATGTAAACAGTTTCATCCTGCCCATTTAAAAATATTTTTTTTTATTTTTAATTTACATCAGGATGTATCCAGTTTCATCGTCGCTATTTTTTAAGTTTAAGTCAGGATGGATCCAGTTTCATTCTTGTTATTTTTTTGGTGTCCATTTCACCCATACTAATTTTTACTCGTCCATTAGAACCGTGTTTTAAAAATATTTGGACAATTGACCCAATTTCCGTTAACTTAGTTGGTCTACATAGAAAAATATTGATTTTGCAGTATATAAGTCAAAAGAGAAAGCTAATTCATCTAAGTAGATACAACCCGATCAAGAAAAAAGATTCATCTAAGTAGATGCATTTACATCTAAATAAGAGTTTTAAAGTTTTAGTTTTTATTATTAGGATTTTATGAAAGATAAATATTATAATTTCATCTAATTTAGACTTTATCCTCTGTCTAGTTAGGAACAAAATATGGATAGACCTGGTTGAGTCACATGACTCAGACTCAGCCTCATCAAGCCCCTACCTTTAGCAATATGGATAGACCTGGTTGAGTCACATGACTCAGACTCAGCCTCATCAAGCCCCTACCTTTATCCGGTGACTTAATCTTTCTATACATAATATTTCGAAACTATTTTGACAATTATACCTACAAAAGATTTTGCACAAAAAAGATTTGGATTTTATTGCATGTACATACTTTGTTTTCGCTCATGAAACTTAAAAGTCTGCACAACAATCAAATATATCGTAAATTCAATTGTCCTAACTTGATTCACGATGTGAAAAATGTACCCGACACCAGCATTTATAATTGAAATAACTGAAATTAGGAGTACAACGAACAAGTAAAATTTTTTTCTTATTCTTCAATTCTCTCCACCACCTCACAAATATAAACCATAATTTCCAAACAAAAAATGACAGATGAAACCATTGTCAATGAATAATGACTATGTCTTACTTAGTTTATTTTTGTGGTCGAAAGAAAAGAATTTTATTAGAGAAAATGATTACAGAGAAGCTACCAGAGGTAGCTAAAACTCAGATGAACATTTTTACCCGCAGCTGCTGCCCAACTTAAAAACATGGATTCCGTCTCACTTTTATATAATGCTTTTTAACCTTCTCATCATCAAACTAAGATTTGTCCTTTGGTAATTATAATCAGGAAAATCAAATACTTGTTATAAGTAATCAACACTTGTAAACACAAAATGTGTGACCATGGAAGGAAAAACGTACATGAGAATCCGAAAGCTATGACTTCAAATTCGCAAACCAGCGATTTTATGGAACCCAAAGATTTATGTGTATACAAGAAAATAGAGAAGGAGACACATAGTGGAGGGGAAGAAGAAAGGAGAAATATATTATTATATGTATGGAATACAAAGATTTTGGACTCTATTTATAGAGTTTAAATACTTGGTGCCCAAGTAATATGGTCCCACTAAAGTGGACATCTACATGATAAACTACCATTTATAACACTCCCCCTAGATGACCACTGTATCTAAGTAATTGCCACGTTAAAACCTTTGTCAGGAAAATCCAAAAAGGGACAAAGTCTGATCGAAGGGAAAAGAGTTCAATTGTGAGAAAACTTAGAACAGAGTTGGACATGCATATGTTGCCTCGTTAAAACCTTGACAAGGAAAACCTAGTGGGACAAAACCTTGACGAAGGAAAAAGAGTACAACGTGATAGTCCGAAAAATATGTACCAAATATGTATTTTGTTTTTCCATTATATATTATAATTTGGAGGAGAAAAAACCCTAATATGGTAGGTACTCGACTTCTGAATTGAATTTGGACTTCCATAAAATTCCAAACACGGTAGGTTAAGTTTTCCTTTTGAGTTAGTAATTTTTAAAGCAATCATACGTTGCCAAGTGTCCTCACCAAAACTGGTTTCACAAAAGCTACAAAATACTTATTTCGACCAATAAGAAGCGAGGGTTTCCTCACCATCCAATTTGGGAGCTTTATTTGTCTAGGCCTATAAATCCTTAGATTTGTCCTATGATCTTTCTACTAAGGTTATTTTATCTTTTCTTTTATATATATATATATATACTAATATAAAGAAAAGAGGTATTTTTGGTGAAGCCTTGGTCTAACCCTGATATTACTCATATGGTCTTTAATATTAACCACTACTATACATATGTATTCAAGGGAGAATATGTACATTGAATCAATGTTTTTAGATTCACAGAAATGTAATTGTTTTAAAAATAGATCAACTAATTTTAAAAACTTGATATATTTCAAAATACAATCCAGATTTTTGAAAAATTAATATATTTGGAAAACTCTTTGAGTTATATACGTAACGAGTACAGAAGAATAATAAATTTTTGCTTTAAGAATTTTTTCCATTATTATCAAATTTGAATTTGTTAAAAGAATCAAATCGAAGCATGTGCATCGCATTTGTGTTAATAAAGTCTACAAGTGTTAATGAAGTTCACAAATGTTTGTGGGTAAAATAAAGTTCACACCTGTTAGCGGATAAAAGACGCACGTGCGATGTCGTTTTGTTTCAAGATTTGTAAAACATATATACCCGTATATTGGAGAAAAATGAACGCAAAAATAATAAAGATTTTTTTTATCGACAAAGGATATGGTTCCTGACATGTTTAAATTCAAATCATTGGTATGTAAGAAAGATAAATTAAGGGCAACACAGATGGATCCTTACTTTTCCTTACGCTTCAATTTTCTCCACCGCCTCACAAATATGAGCTAGAAATTCCAAACTAAAATGAGAGATCAAACCATTATTAACGATAAATATCTCTATGTCACTTCTATAAATAGGTTTATCAATCTTCTCATCGTCAAAATTATGATTCTATAACCTGAAAAAGGAAATACTTATTAAGTTGTTATAAGTAACCAACACTTGTAAACCCAAAATGTGTGACCATTCAAGGAAAAATATACATGAGTATCCAAAAGGTATGACTTCAAGTTTAGGGGCAGTTCAAATTTACTGATCCATAAGCGTGGTATAAAATCCAGCAAAGTCTTTGTAGTGTATGTGTCTTGAATACGGTTTAGTATTCAGTTGAGTCGATCCATTTACCCGACCCATTTGCCCGTTTACCTTTTGTGCAAGAGAAAGTGTAGACAAGTCTTCTTTTGTGCAAGAGAAGTCATATCTTTTGTACAAGGGAAAGAATACCTTTTGTGCAAGAGAAGATATCAGAAGATATAAGTACCCTTCTCATCCTCTTGTTTTAGTAAGAGAGAAACATAAGCAACTAAGAGAGAGAGTGAGGCAGTGTAGGCTTAATCTTAAGAGAGGGTTTTCAATCATACTCTTGCAATCTTGTTTGAATCATAGTGAAATCGTTATCGTCGTCTTCCAAAATGGATGTAGATCATCTTGATCGAACCACTATAAATCCTTGTGTTGTGTGTGCTTCTTTTACTTTTGATTTCATTTCTATTTCAATTCTTGATGGATTGTGCTTGGAAGAGCCATTGGTTATAACAGTCTTGGTGGAGTTGAAAGCAAAAGAGGGCAAAAAAATCTTACTGTCTGGGCGCAAAAAAAAAAACCTGGCTTGATTGGGGTATACCCAGATTAATTGGGGTATACCCAATTTCAAGGGGACATGGTATGTCATTATTAAAAAGGGTGATTTTACTTTAATACCCTTGAACTAATTAAATCTTAAAAATAAACCCATTTCTTAATTTCATTAACCCTAAAATTAAAAAACTAACCAACTCTTAATCTTCTCTTCTTCTTCTTCTTCATCTTCATCTTTCATCATCCAAAACCATATAAAAAATTTCAACATTGATTTTCCAAAAAAATTATCGATTTTACTATGAAAAGAAGACTATAAATGATGTTTAAACTCAAACCCATCATTGTGTTGTGTGATTTGACTGTTATATTAGGTTATAAATCGAAAATTGTGATTTCTGTGTTTTTAGCCGGCAAGGTCGTAACATGCATATCTTGCCGACTTTTCATAAAAGCCATGGCGTCGACTGTAAATTTTTTCAACAGCCGGCAGGGTATTTTTTGAATACCTTGCCGGCCAAAAAACAGCCGTAAGGGTACTTTTTAAATACCTTGAGCTCCCTTTAGCAAAAAAAAAAAAAAATCAACATCCAACTCCACAAAAGAGAGAAACATCAAAATGTAATTACCAAAGCTAAATTCACAGTCACACAACCTGACACTTCGCTTGAGTACTCGAGCATTGATAGAGAGTACTAGAGAAAACTGTTAGAATTGTATTGTGCCCCTGCTGCATCATTAGAATTGGGCTGGCTTGGTTGCAGTTGGAAACCAACTTGTGAACATTTGCAGCGCAGTAAAGTGTGGCCGGTCATCTCCTTCATTACCAGCAGGAACTGCATTGAGACGAGACCCCTGCTCCTCTCTTTCAGCCTAAGACCAAACGAGTCATATATTAGTTAAAAGCTCACAAAAGAAACCTTATCATAGATCATATATTATTTTTGAGATTGAAACTTACACTTAATGAGCGTAGGAGAATACATTTCCTTGATTCCTCAAATCTAATCTGCAAAGTAACAAAAATAAAGTGAATGATGCAAGTCCAACAACTGAAGGAAACATTAACTTAAGAGAGAGCTTACGGAGGATGGACCTAAATTTCGAAACTTACATTTTTCATGTTGGTACGGGTCTGACTGGTCAAAACATCGTTCTGCTACCACATAATTAATCACAGATCAATTACTAAAAAATAGAAAGCAGATATAAATGTTGGAAGAACTACAACTAAAGGTATGCAACAAAGATCTTTCTATTACTTTATCTTACGACGTTGAACGATTTCCTTAGAATGGTGCAAATCTTCCTCAAGAACACGCAGTTTCCCAATGCTAAGATCAGACAAGCCATCTCGTCCAGTCCTCTGCCTATTGCAAACCATACCCAAGTAATAAATATCAATCATAACAAATAATACATATAGCTAGCAAGGGTTAGACTAACTTGTAAAATCCATCCATTATTTACCTAATCTCTTTCTTTAGTCTTAAGCCAATCTCTTGTTGTGCTCTCAATTCTTCTTGCAAAGCCTATATATAGGCAGTTAATTACAAACGATTACTTACACAAACAAACTAGTACTAATCAGTAGAAAAACATTCAAAAACAAAGAGACTAGAGTACTAATAACCTCATATTGAGCTTCCCATAGATCCATTTTAGTCTCTCTTTGATACCTATCAATAAAGTCCTTCATCCTAAACCAGAAAAATTCAAACAAAAAAAACATGCATGTAAAGGAGATGTTGCAAGAGTTCATAATGCAAAAACTGAGTAGTATGTGAAGTGTGAACCAACGAGTGAACTTACGTAGTAGAAAGACTGACATATTCAACAATTTTGACGAGGAAATGCCTAAAAGTGTGACTGAAAAGTGAAAAAATTCCAAAAGTGTGACTGATTCCGAATATCTTTCAAAAGTGTGACTGATTTTACCTAATACCCAAAGTACCCTTTTATAGCCCGATGTCTACACATCGCGTAAGGATGTCCACATATTTATAGTTGATGTGTACACATTATACTTGATGTCCACATATATATGGCCTGATGTCCACATATGTATGGCCTGATGTGTACACATCAGGTGAATATGTCTGATGTGTAGACATCGGAACATGGATGTCCACATATGATTATGCCTAGATTTTGGATGCAATATGTACACTTCGGAGACTATTCATGGTGGGGTATCAGTGCCCGATATGTACACATCATTGCGCGATGTGTACACATCCTTGCGTGATGTGTGGACATCTGAGGACAAAATCTGGTATTTACAGAAAAGACCGGGGCATACTTGTCCGTTGACCGGTCATGTTCACACTTTTGGAAGGATTTCAAATTTGGTCACACTTTTGGAATTTCTTGACTTTTCAATCACACTTTTAGGTAAAATTCCCGATTTTGCGGGTATCACAAAACATGATGAGACAAACTTGGGCATTACAAAGAATGGTTAGTTCTCTAGCTTTCTTTAGAATCCCTGACTTTCTCTTGGAGTAAGTGTTTAATGTGTTTTTTTATGTACTTTGTCTCTACCTTCCCTGATCTTCTTGTCATCTTTTCTACTTCTAGATCTCTACTGAGTGAGTTTGCCAGTATGTATTTTGTATCCAAGCAGGGGTGACAAAAGGAATGTTGGTTTTCTGGAGTTAAGCAGGGTGATAATGCGCCCGAAGGCATCACAAATTTTTTGGAATACATCACATAATTAGTGGCCAAAGAGTGATCCACCCGTACAATACTAAATAATTAGGGGAATAAAAGTTAAAACGAACACAAATAATAGAAAAACAAAGTGATTACCAAAATAGAAGAAAGTAGGAGTAGAAAGGTAATGAGTGGAAGAAGATTATTTACTTTAAACATGATTTAAATTTTGATCACCTCATAGTATGGGCTAAAAATCACATACAATTAGCTAAATACAACTAATACGTGGGTTAAACATAAAATTAGACCTAAGTTTCTATACAAAAAAAAAATTTACCCAAAAATTAGGGACGGGCTATAGCCTCCTTCAGCCCCTTGCTCGGCCCGTCCCCGGAGTTAAGGATTTCATTTTAAAGTTCAAACCCACAACCACTTCATTTAATGCCCAGGTTGCAAGTGGTTCAGGACCTTCAGGTATAAATGCAAAGTCTAGTAGACCCTTGCAATAACCAAACGACTCTCTCCTCACCACTCTCATAGAAAGGGGAAAGATAGACTACATCAGAGACAAAATTATCTATCTGTGATTGATATCTCTTATGACTGCAAGTCTGTTGCACATCTTTTTTTTGTTGCACCGAAAAAGCGAATTTTCTCATGCTTATCCCAAGATGAATGAATATATATGAGATCCAGGCAGTTGGCAACTAACACCTTTGCCAGTGATTTCAGGTGGGATGGCCTTAGCTGACTTAAATGCTAGCCAGTACAAGTGATGAAAGTAGAGAATAAGGATGAGACAAAAATTGAATGAATCCAATCACTGATAAAATCTAGTTGTCTTATCCAATCACTATTACTTTTTCACTTTTTGTTAAATAAAATTTTTTACTCTTGAAAAGTATAGTTTTCTGATCACTTAGAAGTTATTACGAAACAAATAGAACTACAAAGAGTTGGTTGGAAGCCGACCCACAAGCGGAGTTCCAACCCTTTTCTGAATGACAAGTCTTATTCTATGGAAACATGGGCTTGGGTCAGTGTACATCTTGGTAGGGAGGGAACAGTGCAATATGGTCATTTTGATTTTGATCCTGACATCGTCAACTATGTTATGCAAAACTTGATCTTCGGGATCATGCAATAACCATGTTATCATGTTAGGAGTATGAGAAGTTATGGACCAAGGTATTGAAAGCGTGAAACGTTTTTTATTTTTACGAAGCGATGCGTATGTTGAAGTGTGAAGCGTTACTTCATGATTGATGTTTGAAGCGGATTTTTTCCTATAAATAATAGTAATTTGTTATTAATAATTTAATATTTAGGAAGATAATAACTGCATAAATTTAATATAAGTCCAGTCAATTTCAAAAACAGTAGCGTGACACAATGGTTCACTTTAGTTTAAGTCGGAGGTTCAAAACCCCCCTAAAAATGACTTGACTAAGTCAAAAAGCACATCAATTAAAGGAATCTTCCAATTCATGGTAGATTCACTTCGAAGCGAATTGGAAAAATCTGAAGCGAAGCATACGAAATGTAGCGTGAAGCGGCGCTTCATGGTAGATTCGCTTCATAACTACGCTTCACAGCGAATTGGAAAAATCTAGAACGAAGCGTATGAAGCGTAACGTGAAGCGGCGCTTTTAAAAACCATGTTATGGACCATATCATAAATCATGACTTAATTACATAACACAGCGTACACAAAAAGCATTCGATCCAAATCTTATGTTGCAACACTATGATCAGTACATATGCTACTTGTTATTCCAAAGAAGAACGAGGTTACATCTTTTAAATTTCTTAGGTGTAGAGTGGATAATGTTTCTTTTCGCGAGGAAACGCCAGGCCAACACAAGTCGAGAAGTTGGAGAAAACTATAAAATTATTGTAAAAACACTTAGAAAAATATATTGGAAAGTGCCGGTTCTCACTGGTTACATCTATGATTATATAGTGTTCGGTGTACGATGGAGAATTTTGTTTGGTCAGAAGGTTTAATTAAACGACGCGCGGGTTATAACCCCAAAGGTGTCACTATTCATGTATAAAAACCCCAACAAAACAAATTGTTCACAAAAACCCCATTTAACATAAACTGTCTATAATAGCCTTCTAGTTTAAATCACCCCAACAAAAATAAAAACAACCCCACATTTAATTTTAAATCACCCCACCCAAAAAAATAATCAACCCCACCGCCACTGCATTGTACCACCACCGCGCCACTGCTCTGCCGCCGGCGCACCACCACCGCACCACCGCCACTACACCACCGCCGCCACGGCACCACCACCGCCACTGCGGCACCGCCGCCGCCGCCACTACACCGCCACCGCACCACCACCACCACTGCAACACCGCCGCCACTGCACCACCACCACCGCCGCCACCGCACCACCACCACCGCCACCACCACACCACCACCGCCACCGCACCACCGCCGCCACCGCACCACCACCGCCGCCGCCACTACACCACCGCACGCACCACCGCCACCGCACCACCACTGCTCCACCGCCACCACCACTGCACCACTTCCACTGCACCAACCAACACAGCGCCACCGCCACAAAAAATGAATTTCATTGATCAATATTCAACAAAATAAGAAAAAAATGATGAAAACCAAAATGATGAAACCAAACAGAACAAATGATGAAACCAAACAGAAAAATATGATGAAACCAAAATTGGCTTCACCAAAAACTAGATGAAACCTAATTAGGTTTCATCATTTTTCCACATATTGTCATTTCACCAACAGAGCTTCAATGATGAAACCAAACCAAAATAAGAAAAACAAAATGATGAAACCAAACAGAAAAAATGATGAAACCAAAAAGGGTTTCACCAAAACTAGATGAAACCAAATTAGGTTTCATCATTTTTCCACATATTTTTATTTCACCAGCACAGCTTCAATGATGAAACCAAACCAAAATAAAGATAATCTTGGTAGGAATTTTGTAAGCTAATAGCCCGCCAGTTGTGGTAGATTAGAGAAGTCACAAGAAAACAATTTTCCTTTAAGTTCACTTAACTGAAAAGCGTACTTGGTGGGAATTAAATAGCGAAATCTTTAATTATTAATCACTCAGACTACTTCAGGCTTATCCTTCATCTTTAAAAGTAACAAACGAATTGGCACTTGTATGTTCTGATTTGAAGAAAAAATATGGGCGTAATAATTTAAACAATGACATACCTGAATAACAAGGCACATACTACTTCCACATACACGACACTCGAGCAGGTCAGGTCTCATACTGACTTCAACAGGCCAATCCTGTCACGAGAAAAAAACTCAAAAATGTCATATAAACTGAAAAGAAACAACTCAGCACCCCCTATATATATGTATTCATAAACTTACAGGTAGTCCACCAATCTTTGTGGTGTAATGATCAGCTAATTCACAATAATTCTCTGCCCACGGTCCTGGCATGCCCAGTATTACTTCACCCATCTCTTAAACTTCAAACCACATATGAAAAAGAATTAAACAGTATGATACATAAGAAGTTAAGAACTGAAAAATTGAGAAGGAAACTGCTTTGGAAAGTGCGCATGCTGAAATGATTGTACATGTGTTCAGAGTCTGGGTTTTTTGTAGATAAATGATCTCTTATTAATGATTGCACCTGTATGTTAATGAAACAAAAGCTACCGCATAAAAGAAAGTTACTATCTAAACTATATGAAGAAAACTTTCTGCTTAAGGAGATACGAATTTGAAGCCAAAGTATATGGTTCCACTTTCATAAACTAGCTTTAAGATAAAACTACTATTCTAGCTTCTCTCACATTATAACGAGGTAACTTCCAACAATTCTGAAAACTTAAGCGACTATGACCCTGCTTGGTATAGAGTAGAAATTTGCAGACTACAAAACTTAGCAGTCACACAATTTTGTAGGCACACAACTATTACATTTCCTGTATTGACAGACGTCTTTGCAGACTCCTTAGAAACCTAGCTTCAGTCTTTACCTCTTGATGGCCACCAACATCTAAGTATAGAGCTAGGAAATCCTAATAATAATAATAATAATCAAGGAAAGTACTAAACCCATGTCATACCAATCTTACTATACATTTCACACTAACCCAAAACCAAATGTTGTAGCTTCATAATCCCTATAACTCATCATGACCTAAACTAATAATCACAACTATCAACTGCAGTTTCAAGGACATCTATAATTCTATCAATTGATATACTACATCTCAGTAAATATCTTTCTAGCTATTACTACTGCTTCTTCTTCACTACCACCACTCACGAGATCAATCAACACTTCATTTTGCTATTTTAGATCCATTACAAAATTCTTCTTCAAACAAACAAAATAAATTTAATCCAAATATCAAAAACAATTGAAACCGAAGCAAAAAAATTGAAAATCCAAAATCAACCCATAATTCCAAATCTCCTTCTTCCCCTCAAAATATAATCACATTCCTGATAACCCTCCTTGTTGCTATTAAAAATGGATAATCTCAAATTTGTCGGTGGTTTCAAAATTCTTCTTCTATTTAATCACACAACCAACCTGTAAAGCAACCAAAACAATCAAACAAAAATTTTTTTATGAGAAAACACATCCCATTGATTTAATTCACACACACACAGACCGTTCAACACCGATACAAAACTGAATCATGAGGTACTTAACATCAAAAAAATCAAATGTATCCAGATCGAAACAAATTCCGATAAAACAACACTCTCAATCAAAGCAAAATTAAACTACAGAGATACGAATTACAATGAAGAATTAAAGAGTTTTTGATGCACTAACCCCTCTTTAAGAACCACGATCTAGATTTAACCCTCTTTCTCAACTATTACAGAGAATAAAACCAAATTTGGAAGACGAAATTGATGTTGGTGGTGACGTAGGTGTTGCTGCTTGTGGTGACGGAGGTGTTTCTGCTTGTGTTCGTGTAGATTTGTTGCTTCTGGTGGTGATGGCGGTGTTGAGAAGGAGACGGAAGAAAGAAGCGGTGTGGAGAAGGAGACGGAAAGAAAAACATGTATAAAGGGTATGTTTGGATTTTTTTAAAATAAGAAAAACTAAATTTACTCATTATAATTTGAAGTGGGGTTTTGGTGCCACTTTTTAGTCAAATGGTTTTTATTTATTAAAGATAATATGGCTGGATTTTTTGCTCCTTAAGTTTGTTCACCTAGGGCTTTTGTCACTAGTTTTGTTAATTAAAAATGACTAATCATCCACTTGTTAAGTTTCTATGTATTATACCAAAAATTTTAGACTATCATGATTGTTTAATTTCTTCTTAAAAAAAATCCAACCAAATACTGTACGTGAATTTTAATTTCCTCTTACCGTCAAGGATTCAAGTGTCGACAAATAGTACAAGTCTCTGCCTCATTAAAAAAAGAGCTTTATTATTGGGGCTATAGGGGAGACTGTTTTTGGGGGCTATTTTACTAAGTGGAGCCTAAATATTATAAGAGGAGATCACATTTGTGTAAAAATTCTAAAATACCCTCCATAATTTTAATTTATTCCCTTCATACCCTCTCATTAACTACCTAATCTAATAAAAAAAACTGAAAAAAACGGAAGACATTAAAACAAAAAAAACCGTCACCCCGTTTTCTTTTTATTCTTCCTTTTATTCTTCTTTTCTTCTTCTTTCCTTCTTCTTCTTTTCTTCTTCCACTGAACATTGTTCAACGATTAATCATCGATTCAAAAAAAAATCGTCGTCGATTAAACTCATTCTATAAAACTATGAAGCCGAAGGAAAATCTAGGTCAATCCCAGTCGAATCAACCTCCCACTGAAGATGAAAGTGAAGATCAAGAGGAAGTGAATGCAGGAGTTCCAGCAGCCGCCGAATCTCCTGTTATGAGAGCAATGAGGTATGAATTCAAAAACCCAATCTTTATTTAAGTGTTTCGTTGATTAATCAGTTGGTTTCGAAAAATTGAGGTCTGAAAAAACGGTTTCTGAAAATGCTTACGGCTGGGAGTTCTTGTATTCCCAGCCGTAAATAAGCATAACGGTTGGGAATTATCGATTTCCCAGCCGTTTATAAATTACACGGTTGGGAAATATAAGAACTCCCAGCCATAACTAGATCGACTTGTACAAGATGGAGCATTCCTAGCCGTAACCATTCGTATACGACTGGGATATTCCTAGCCGTATGTTCTCCTGTGTTCATATTTTTTAGCAATTTTAGTGTTACGTATAGGTTTTCCCAACCGTAGATTTATTTCCTGACCGTAATATTCAGTTTCCTAGATATTTTTCATCACGTCTTGGAATTTCCTATCCGTATTAGTGCCTTGTGTTGTACTGTGAACTAGCAATACACAGTCGTATAGGTTTTCCTATCCATAATTGTTTTTACGTCTTGGAATATCCAACTTTCCTAGCCATGTTTTTGGCCTGTTATGAGTTGTGAACTAGAAATATAACAACGTATAGGTTATCCATCCGTAATTATGTTTTCGGCTAGGTATATTACTAATTTCCCATCCGTAATGTGACTGTCGGCTTGGTCGATAAAAAATTTCCTATCCGTAATAAATTTTGCGTCTTGGACTCTCCACTTTTCCTAACCGTGTTTGTTATTTCGGTTTGGTTCTGTCTGATTTTCCCAGACATATTTTTTATATACTTTTGATTTTCTTGCCTTGTTTGTCTTGGAACATAGGGAAAGAAAAGAAGATGAAAAGATCCCAAGAAGTAACACCTTCTAGTGATCCCACTCCGCAACCTCGTCACTCAAAACCATTGGGTGCAGACGCAAGGAATGCAATCGAAGTTGTGACTTCTGGAGAAAGGGAAGGTGGTGGAGATGGAGTTGGAGTCACTGGAGGAAATGAAGTTAGAGTTGCTGAGAGAACTGAAGTTGTTGTTACTAAAGGAACTGAAGTTGTTGTGACTGAAGTTGTTGGCACTTCTAGTGGTGGTGGAAATGAAGGTGTACTTGTTGTTACTGGAGGCACTGAAGTTGGCACTTCTAGTGGTGCTTCTGCTATTGATAAAGGTAAATCCGTAGTCGAGGAGGGGAAAAAGGAGGGAAAGAAGAAGTATAAACCTAAGACATAGCCAAGAGAAGTAATTGATGTTATGGAGCCTTTACCTCCCAAGAGGAATGGTAGACCTTAGGATGAGCCAAGAGATCGTTCCGCCTTGATTAGCTACACTTCTTCATGGGCTGCTAGGTTTGTGGCACAAAGGTAATAAATCAAATCACATATATGTTATATTCATTTTGTTACGGATTATTATTTTTACAACCAATTTTTTTTTTTTGTAGTTTCCGGATAAAGCTGTCCCAAAACTAAAGCACCAACAAGCAAAGTTTTGGCCGTTGGACGATGAGCATCCAGATGTGCAAGTTTTGGTCAAAGCTTCGGGGTTATGGTATGGAATCGATGCTTTGCAGAAGACATATGATGTTGTCACAGTTTGTGGTTTTAGAGAAAGATTTTGGCCTGAAACCATGAATTTTCACCTCCCATTTGGCGAGATGACAATCACTCCAGATGACGCACAACAAATCACTGGTCTAGCTTTGGAAGGAAAGGCAGTGTTTGAGGGTTTAAACAATTCCATGCCTTTTGATGAGCTTTGTGCCTTGGCGAAGAACTATCTTGGGTGGGGTAAAGATGAAGCTGAAGAAGAGTTTGAGATAGGGTCTGAAGCACCTCCTAGATCTAAGAGGAAATTTAGTGCACCGGGCGAACTTAGTGAAGTTGTTAATATGTCAAGGAAGATTATTTTGGGTCATCTGAGGGCATAGTTTGGGGATTCTAAACGCAAGACGGATAGGGGATTGGTGGTGATGGACGCGAAAAGAGCTAGACATACTGCTATAGCTTACTTTTTGCATGCTCTTGGGACCGTCCTTTTCCCAGATTTCTCAGGAAATAAGGTAAATACATGTTACTTGCAGTGGTTGAAGACTATCAGTCTCGATGAGGAAAAAAACGAGGTACCTAAGTACTCGTGGGATACCGCCCTCCTTGCTGATGTATTGGACTGTCTTTGCAAAGCTTCTAGATGGAACGAAACACAAATCACGGGATGTGTTGCTCTTGTCCAGGTATCTTTTTGTTTTAATATAACAAATGTTCATTTGTTTTACTTTTATATACTGATTTGTGTGTAATAACTTATTTGTAAACAACATTTTTTATTTTTTGCCGCAGTCATGGGCTTACGACCATTTTAAAAGATTGAGGCCTACTCGGAATAAAGATTGGCCTCTAGATAAACCTACAGGAGGGAGATACCCATTTGGAGGGACCAAACACAAGGCTAAAGATACGGAAATGGTCTACATGAGGAAAAAAATGGATGCTCTGACAATTGAAGATGTGGTTTTTGATCCATATTTGAAACTTGATGAGGATGGAGAAGAGGAAGTTGATGATAGAGTATTTTCTGATGTGGCAACCTATACGGGACCTTGGTTTCATGCAACCGGGTTCGTCATTTTAGATCCTCGTAGAACGCTCCGCCAAATCGGTATTGTCCAGACAATTGTGCCTGAAGAGACTCATTTTAGACTGAGCGTAGGAAACTCCCAATTTAAGGACAAACAGGTAAAATTGAACTATGAAAATGTACCGGCGATCGACCATTGGAAGGTTCGTTCCGAATAAGTAAACAAAATGAGTAGAAGACTCCTTGAATCCGAACATGGTACTTCCAAAGCGGATGCAGATTACATAGAATGGTATGGAGAGTGGGCTCATCCTTATGCGGAAAATTTGGATCCGGAGGCGCAGAGACATTTCTAGAATGCAGAGAAAGAGAGTTCAAAGACACCAAGGAGTGAAGAACATGATTTGGAGAAGATGGTGGTACGTATACTACTAATTATGTTTGTATATGTTTTTTTTAATTATCTATGAATAATTAGAGTATGTGTGTTTGATATTAAAAAAATAGGTCGATCGAGTTAATTGGGTGGACAATGACATCACCCGTATGATTAATTTGGGTGAGGACATAACGGTAGTTGAACTCACATTAATGCGGAATCGAGTTAGAGGCATAATAATCCCTGAGAAAGGAGGTTTATATCCTGTTGACGCACCAAGGAGATCTAAAAGGGCTAGGTCTCCTTCTTCTAGCGACGACCCGGACCCTTCCCCCCCCCCCCCCTGACCAAGTTCAATCTAAGCAACGAAAAGCCGACCGAGGTGGTAGAGGTGAAAAAGGTGGAACAAATACTCGAGGTGGTCAAGGTGCAAAAGGTAGAACAAGTGCTCGAGGTGGTCGGGGTACTGGACCAATTGCAAAAGTTAGCCATGTTGTAACAAGTGCTTGAGGTGGACGTGGTGGAGGTAAAAAGGCTCCAACTCAAGGTGGTAGCGGTCGAGGTAGAAAATATAGAGTTATAGAAGAAGTTATGGAACCTCAGGTAAGGGACGATGTGGATGGCTTTTTGGAAACCACTTCGGAGGAGGGATCAAGTGAAAGTGAATGACTATTTACTTTTCATTATATTACTTCATTTCATGGAACATTTATTATCCAACACTTTGTCTATTTACTTTTTTTTTGGTTTGGTTATGGATTTGGATGGATGAATTTTTAAAACTTTGCATTTATTAATGAATGTTAGTCTTTACAATTGTTTAATCTAAGAAAACAGAGGAATCAATCAAGATTCACTAAATTTTTGTGCACTTTCGGCTAGGTCAATCCTTCACATAACCTAGCCGAAAGTGCATATAATCCTTGTCAAATTTAGTTGCACAGAATTGCGGATGGAAAGTCCCAGCCGTTATAAAAAACGGCTAGGAAATACCGGCGGTATGTTTCCCTGGATACTCAAAATTTAACTGAACCTTTGTTATGGCTACGTTTCCAAGCCGTTATTGGATTTGCGGTTGGCTTTCCTAGCCGTGATATTGACAAAAAATGGAGCTATGGTTTACGTCTTGGTTGACATTTGTATTTCCGGGCCGTAATTTTGATAAAAAATAACACTTAAGTTTTACGGCTTGAACCACCGAGCCGTAAATATGACACACCACAAATCCAGCCAGTTTATACATAATAACATCTGGGTCTCTCCTGCTGTTTCCAAGCCATAAATTCCTATAATTATGAATACCACAGCATATCGGCTAGTTTTTTGAATTTTGGAAAATATATCCGTTTGAAGACTGATCTATAGAAGGTTCTAGCTGTTCAACCACTTATTTAAACTTGAAATAACCCCCATCTCCATATAACCATCCACTCCAAATCAAAGTCACGCCTTCTACACTAATAATCTCCACTTAAACTCCTACAAACTTAATGCAATGTACTTAAAGGATAAACCCAACTTTGGTTTCGAAGATGACTTATCTCTTTGCAAAAAAATTGTACTATGCTATCCAAATAAGAGAGAAGAACGAAATCAAGGTGGTTTATCCAGGAAATCGTATTGGAGTAATATTTTTGAGAATTTTAGTGGTGAAACAGGTAACACTAACAACCGTGATAGGGTTGAATTGTATCTTCGATTTTCAGACATACGTAAAAATGTGGAAGAATATATGGCTTTACGTCGTATGTGCAACCAACTTTGACTTAGAGGTGAGACTGATAGAGAAGTCGCGGCTATGGCTTAGAAGGAATGGAGAAAATGGAAAGGTTATGATTTCAACTTGGAAGCTCAATTCACCATCATCAAAGACTTCTTAACACATCGAAATGGATGTTACTAAAACCAACTTTGTAACGGGGATCTATTAAGTATGTAATGGGTTTTATTGTGGTCTAATTAATGAAAGTATTACTAATTTTCATGTTGAAAATGCAAAATTTCTCAGCTTACAGATTCAATTACGGACGGGAAATATAAGAATTCCAAGCCGTAAAACAGACTCAGAAGATTCTCGTTGAATAACAGCTGGAAGTTCTTAACTTCCCATCCGTTGTTAGTGTTTACGGCTGGGAAGTCATCATATCCAAGCCGTAACAACATTAAATTCCAGATTTTTTCAGATTTTTGAAGGATTTGAATTGATGGAATTGATGTTGGGAGTTCATTATAAGCTTATCTTGAGTTTTGTAATGAAGGGTTTTATATTTTGCTTAAAAAAAATTTCACTAAAATCATCATTTTTCCTTCTTCAAAACTCAAAAAAATCAAGTTTTGATTTGCAAAAAATTAATGTTTTGATTAGTCTAATTGATTCACTAAGACTGATTAGTTAAACTTAATCAAGTTAATTAGCACCAATCAAATTAAGGGTATATTAGACATTACAAAAAATGATGGATAAGGGGTGCTATGGTTTGTTATTTCATGACCCCAAATAGCCCCAAAAAAACCCAGCTGTGGATAGCCCCAATAATCGGGTTCTAAAAAAATGACTCTTTTACTCAAAAATAAAAATAAAATGAACGATCCACTTTTTATGGGAAGGAAGGACTAACGAGGGAGGATAATTAAAATTGATCTCTAATGACTGAAAACAAAATTATAACTAGTAACTCTGCGACTGCAAGTGTGCAACAGCAAAAATATCTTTTTTGTTGGACTAAAGAGCAAAATTTTCTCGTGCACATCAGACTAGTTGTCTTAGGTTAGTTTGGCTGATCCAACATCACATGCGTGTGTCAGTATCCAAAATCCGACAAAAACATCATAAAGGGATGCACATGGGCGGGTATAAGCTAAAACCAACCTCGCACCCACAGGTTGCGGGTTTATTTTTTCATAACCAACCCCGCACCCACAAACATCGGGCGGGTTTTGTTACCCTCCCGTTGCGGGTAGGGAGGGTATGGGTTTAAACCCACGTAAACCCGCAATAATCATTCACACACATGTTTTACGTAAATTCTAAATAACTTAAAAAAAAAAACATAACTACATAAGTCTTAGTGTCTTACAATAAAAACAATAACTACATAAGTCTTGCAATAAAAACAAGTTTAACCAGACTACTTCAAAGTTCATAATTCAAATTAAAACTTAAACAATAAAAACAAGTGACTCGTGTCTCTTCTATCATCTTCAAGTCTCTCCTCCTTGCATCCTCAAGGATCAATGACTTCTGATACCATATTTTTAAACAACTCTGCAACCAAATTGAAAATTATGTTACATTCCTTAAACATCTTTACTGTCAAATACAGAAAATAGAAAACAAATAAGAAGAACATTTTGAAGATTACCTTCCTCAATGCTCGAGGATTCATCTGGTACATACTCCATTAGAAAATTAAGATCGACAGGCTTTTGTAACCAACTTTGCGTACAAAGTAACGCCTCAACTGTTTTCGCCGACAAAGAGCTTCTCCGTTGAATAAGAACACGCTTCCATGTACTAAATCCAGATTCAGACGCAACTTAAGAAACAAGTATAGCTAATATATCCTTCACCATATGTGAGAGTATCTTATACTTGGTGATATTTTCTTTCCACCAAGCCAATATCTCAAAATTGGGATCATTTGGAACACAATCATCCATCAAATACTTATCTAACTCTGAGTTTGCATCAAGAACTGGGTTTTTTCGAAGCCTTTTCTTCCTTGACTCAAGAATAGCCTCAATCGAATCCTCTACCATAACATTAGGAGTTACATCCACAGCAGCAACACTAGATGACCCTTCATCCTCCACTGTTGAAAACATAGACTTATACTCTTCAAAGAGACTCACAAGATCTTCTTTTACCTTTTTAATAATACTTTCAACCCTATATTCATTGTTCTCATACAAACACTGAAGAAAAAACTCTAATCCACCTTCTTTCTCTCTTAGATCAAGAATTCGGGAAAAAAATAAAACTGAATTCATATCTTTATACCTATCCCATTACTTATTGTACTTGCCAATCATAAGAGTTTCCATACTTGAAATATAAGAATCTAGATTTCTGGTATCTCTAAAAGCTATTAATTGTTCATGGATGATTGCTAATTTCCATAAGAATGTATGTGATGTAACCTGTGTTGAAGCAGAAAACTTAGCAGTACAGTCAAAGAATACCTTAAAACACTTCACAAGGCCTCTGGCATAATCCCAATCTTTAGCATAAGGAGCATGCTTCTTATACTTTGTCTTCGTTTTCTTTCTCAGTAGTAGCTTCCTGCCTCTTGCATTAGCATTCACACTTTCACTGTCAGAATCAGAACTAGATGGAGAGTTGGAAGATAACTCTCCAAGGTCAGAATTATCAATATCAGAAAGTATGTCTTGAATATTAGGTAAAGCAAATGATTCATCTTCAGGGAAAATATACTTCTTTTGAAACTCTTTGTCATTCCTTGCTAACCTATTAAAAACTATTTCATACTTTTCAGCTACCTATAACATCAAATATGTGTTGTTCGAGCGAGTTTTAACATATAATATCAACCCTTTCTTGTAGTCAATCCTTTCTTTTATACAATACTCTTTAAATGTGGCCAACCTAGAAGGAGAAGAAGTAACATACCTAAAAACTGACCTGATCCTCTTAATCGATGAGTTATATTTAATTATTGCATCTCTTATACCCAGAGCAAGGACATGTGCAGCACATCTGACCTGATAAGAACAAAAACAACAGAAACTTAGAAATTGCACTGGTTGAATGACTTGAATCAGAAATTTAATCATCATTTGTAATTAAAAAAATTAAAATTTCTTACATGTAATTATGCAGCTCTTTCAACTGCACTTGTCCAACAAATTACACCAGTCTTCAAGTAATCAATGGCCACAGTATTAGCATTAACATTGTCAAGAGTCACAGCAAAAACATCTTCGATTCCCCAATCCACCAAATAATTTTCTAGCATGATACCAATGGCTTTACCTGTATGACCCTTCACTAAGCAAAAAATGATAATTCTCTAATGCAACTTCCAATTATCATCTACATAATGAACAGTTACACACATATAATTGAAATTATTCAGTGATGTCCATGTATCTGTTGTTAGAGATACTCTTTGTTTGTCTCCTTGAAATATGCTTTCAACAGTTTCTTCTCATCAATATACATTTATAAAATGTCTCTGTAAATTGTCATATGACTTGGGACCTGAAATCTAGGCTCAAACTCATAAATCATAGACCTTAAACCATCTGATTCAACAGTTCTTAATGACAACTCTAGCTTAATTATAAACTCCACCAAACGCCTTCTGCACCTCTCATAACTTTTTTTTTGAAGGGGAAAACGGCTCAAAAGAGAGCCCAACTTTTATTCAACTACCTCAAAATTGAGGTTTGCTACACCTCTCATAACTATAAGAGGAAGCAACTAGTTTAGCACTAACACCTGGATTTGAGGGTAATAACATAATATTCTGTTATTCCCTCTTCATATCAGGATTCTTAGGACATCTTGCCGTAAGATTCTTCAAACTAGTTGTCCCATTCCTAACTTTAGCATCATAAGTACCCTTACAATGATTACATCTTTCTTGAAGAGGATTTAACCTAGTAAAGTCTTTCACCCATACATCAGAAAACTGTTTTGACTTCTTCTTACCTTCATCTGGGGTTGTAACTTCAGTTTCAGAGACAGCAGGAGAAGGTACATATTGATATGTCCCACCAGGTTCAGATTGAGGTGCTGCACTTGACATTTGGATGGAAGTATCCATATCCAAATCCAAAGGTTGAGATGATGAACCTTCTTCCATTAACCTTCCTGAAAAATATTGAACAACCATTTATATTTCATACTAGAAACAATAACTTCAATGAATAGACATTAAAGTAAATGCAAGTTCATCACTAGTGCAAAGTAGGATAACATCTAATAGAACAACATGCATGGACACAACTCAATAGAAGAAAGACTGCAACAGACAAAGCAAAACAATAGATGCACATATTTCTCTGAGTTTAACAACTAACTTCCCTGAACAAAGTTAAAATAGAGTTTAGGGTATAATTCAAATGACATAAATAATCCTAAATGAACCACTATCAACTCCTATATTTCATTCATACTCTTCTCATCTGCAGTTCATCATGAAAAATCAAATACTACCCCAAACATTAGTCATGTAAGTGAACCACTATCTAATTCATCTCCTTCCACTGAAATTCAACTCAAATCCACTCAAGGATCGACATAACTGTAATCTCATTCTCAACCCAAAACAACCTTCAATAACATATACTTCATCCTCAGTTATAATTCAACTCTAAAGAGTTGTACCCAATTGATAAATTATCAATTGCAGTTCACAACACAAAACCAATTGTAGTTCATATACATTTCAATCTTATCAATTGCAGTTCATAACACAAAACCATTAATCAACATCATCACATCTCAATTCATCTTCTTCATCTATAATTTCCAATTCAGGAACCTAAATCTCTAATTTGGGGAAGAACATATGAAATCCTAATCTTGAGATTCTAACTCTTCACAATTAACCAAAATCAGAACCCAATACAGTTCAATAAACCTCTATTCAATAAAACCACTATTGAATCGATAATGCCATTAATCTTAAATGAGAAAAAAATAAAAAACCTAAATTTCCATACCTAGGCAGTTCACAGATAAAGATTAACCGTTGTTCGATTGTTGACGTCGAAGCGGATGTTGTTGTCGTCGTGGTGCAGAGAACTGAGGAAGAAAAAGAACTGAGGAGAAGAAGAAAAACTGAGGAGTGAGGTCTTAGGAGGCTCCGTGAACAGAAAGGAAGAAGAGTAGAAGAAACAGAAACTAGAAAGTGGAGACAGATGGTTATCTGCAATCTAATAGAACCACTAGGGTTTTAATAACAGACGGCTAGGATTAGTTGTAATCAACGGTGTATATTTTGCGGGTTTTTTGGGTGGGTATTAGCTAAAACAAACCTCGCACCCACAAACAATGGGTTTTTTTTTTCCTTAACCAACCTCTCACGCACAATGGGCAGGTTTGGACAAAAAAACCACGGGTTTAGCGGGTACGGGCGGGTTTGGGTATCATGGGTGGGTCTTGTGCATCCCTAATCATATACTTGCTATAAGAAAACTTTGGAGAAAATAAACATAGCCAAGTAGGATGTGACGATTCAACTGATGGACAATCAAACTCACTTCAATTGCTAGATTACAATTTAGGAGATTTTGATAAAGTATTCCGGTTTTGAAATATATTAGATGATAATATTCTGCTTTTTAAATGTTTTTTAAAGATAACTAATTTAAAAAAATTGGAGTAATTAACATACCAGTTCCGTTACTAGTTAAATAACATTTTCTTTTAACCTAAGCTCTCTGGAATTCATTGACAAACGCAGAAAATAAAATCAAAAAGTATCATTTTTACTTGACTAAGAGTAACTATATATGTGGCGTATTTTTCTGTTAAGAAAATGACACATTTTTGAAAATTCAGCAATATAATTGTGGTTAAATCCTCTGGTGTCATGTCTCCATCATCCGAAGGATACGAAGCAAAAAATTCATATTTGAGATCACGTTGTTGGATCAATTTTTCTCCAAATTACAAATAAAATCTTTCTTTCTGTAAAAGATATCAATTTGCAAGGTTTTGAATCTCTAAAATTTACACTTCGTAAGATAAAAAAACTCTAATTATTATATATATCCTCCACAATTTTTGAATTTCAAGATATGGTGTTGTTACATCAGTCTTGATAAAATCCAGATACTAATGGTAGAAAATAGAAGTATATCACTTATTATATAAATATTATTTTCTTATATAACGTGAAGATTTCATAAGTTAAGAAAAATTTATAATAATATCTACTCAATAGTATCTGCAACTACAATAATGGTAGAGCCAAAAGGAAAAAAAACACTCGAACAAATAAAATAACCTAATTAATAAAGTGTGAAAAAAAGTAATACTCCCTCCGTCTCTAAAAATAGGCAGGTTTGTGTGTAAATTTACACACAAACCTGCCTATTATTTTAAAATGGAGGTAGTACAAGGCACCTATGGATCTGCAATCAAGTTTTGAAATTCAAATCCCTAGAGGCTTTGAAGGCATCATGCTTTCTTTCATGAAACCCAGGTTACTTCTACAATTATAACAAGTCGAAAATAAGACTTTCTATTATGGTGGGATACACATATGTTTGTTCTTAGTTTTTCAATTTCCTCTACCACCTCACAACATATGAGCCAAATATAAAACTAAAAATGAGAGAGAAGAAATCATTATTAACTATTTTATGGTTGTGCTTGCATTCGCGTCACCAATAAATAGTAGTTTTAATCTTTTCACCATCGAAATGACGATTTTCAAAAAAGACAATGTCTTTCAGTAATTATGACTTTGGAAAATGAAATACTTCTCTCGAACTAGAAATCGTTGCTATCTCAAGCTTGTTTGTCAATGTTAGTGAGCAAAACTATAAATCTTGATTTCTAGTCTATTTATAGCGATGTCTTAGACTATGGTAGATTGTGTAGTTGAGCATTAGACTTCATGGCGTTCATCATTTGAAGACGAATAACTTCTAAGGAGAGCTTGTGGAACTTCATCAATAAAAGGTATGTGGATATTGAAACTCATCTATCACTTGGAAAGTCTATTTATACTCTATATCCTATACTGAGATAAAATTCATATTGCTATATAGTATTCGATTATGCACATTTGAGATTTCGAGCTGAGTTTAACTCGCTTACATATTTCTCGAAATATGTGTTGGTAAGCTTTCGCATCGACCAAGTTCATCTTATATTCTTGACGAAAGTCAAAAGATTATCATTTGAAAATCTCCAAGTAATATCTTACATAATTTGTGTGATACAATCATTTGGTGTAGACTTGGAATGTTTCGTAATGATTATTTCAATAACTTGAAAATTGCTTTGATGCTAATAATTCTTGAAAAATAACTATTGTCATCCTCTAAGAATGTTTCAATGATGGAAATAGAGTTTACAACACTTGACCATTATTGGATTATGAACATAGTATGTGTTCTTGCATATATGTAATCCATGTCCGGGAAACATAGTATGCATACCCGTATGTGTACCTGCTGGTTTGTGAAAGTCTGGTTACCTAAGTACACATACCAGTACGCGTACTGGCGTAAGGTTTAGGTCAGGGAATTTCTGCTGAGTTTGGAGGTATGCGTGACCGTTCGCATACTGGAGAACCCAACTTGGTCCGGCTACTTAAGTATGCGTACCCGTTTGCATACTTGAGTGGTTAAAGTTCTAGAATCGGTTGTGATATAAACTAATACATTTATACAATAAGGAATACAATCTTTTGAAAACCATGGCTATAATGTTCATGAATTGATTTGAGTGAATCAAACCGATTTTTCTTCAATTGTGTTCTTGTATATTTCTATGAGAATATATCAATTGAACAACTTTATAACTAGTTTCATTTGAGTCATTTGAACTAGTTGTGATTAAGATGAATAAGGTGATATGAAAGTGTTCCTATAGATAACTTTGGTTAACTACTGTTGAGCCAACCTAGTGTACATGTTTTGGTACGGTTACTCAAAACCTAAGTGAAGGTACATTTCATTTATGTATAAAAATATAAGTTCGATCTAACGGTTGAAAGATATTATCTTGATGAGTCTAATCATTTTTTCATCTAATGGTGAATATTGAATGCTTTGTTACCAAGGTAACTTAGATTGTAAACCCTGATTTAAAAACTATATAAGATAGAACTCTAGCAACTGGGAAACTCAATCCCCACACCTTCTGTGTGATACTAGTTGCGACTAGAGTCGATTCTCTTTTAACCTTAGGTTTTCTCCAAAACCTTGTAGGTTAAAGACTTGAAGACTTCATTGGGATTGTGAATCCAAACCCAACTATTTTCTTTGTAGTTGCGTGTTTTAATCTTACTTATACTATCGTGATTGAGTATTATCTTTGCTAAGATTTACTTAGATTTATCTCTGATAGGTAAGATTAAAGTAGTCACAAACATCTTTGTCTCATCGTTTGTGATTCCATAATATCTTGTTTCACTTCCATACGATTAAGATTATTATGAGGTGGCTGATAATATTAGGCTGTTTTTCGGGAATATAAGTCTGATTTATCAATAGATTCATGTGCACCTTGATTTATCAAAAGACGGAAGAAAACTCATAGGTATTTCTGTGGTAGACAAATTTATCTATTCCGATATAATTTTCTGTGTGAGAAATATTTGTTTATCAAGTCTTCGACTTTGGGTCGTAGCAACTCTTAGTTGTAGGTGAAATCATATGAGGGGATCAAGTGCGTAGAATCCTGCTGGGGTTCAGAGACGTAAGGAGCGTAACTGTACCTTGATCAGTGTGAGATTAATTAGGGCTCAACTACATTCCAATTCTAAGTTCATTGGTAGTAGGCTAGTGTCTATAGAGGCTTAATACAGTGTGGTGTTCAAAGCTGGACTAGGTCTCAGGATTTTTCTGCATTTGCGGTTTCCTCGTTAACAAATTTTTTGGTGTCTCTGTTATTTCTTTTCCACATTATATTTTGTTATATAATAGAAATATCACAAGTTGTGCATAAAGTTCAATCAATTCTTGAATCCGACCTTTGGGTTGTTGATTTAATTGATTCACACTTGGATATTGGTTTGTGATACCATCCAAGTTATTTCTCTTATTCAATCAGGCTCGCAAATTCCTATTTGTTTGATTGTAGATTGAATTGAGAAATAGATATATAACTCTTTGATATACTTTTCTGTAGATTGAGTCTGACTATCTAGTTGATTCTCTTGAAAGTATGTTGGAGTTTGTCCATTTAGATTTCCGAACGAAATATTGGGTGTGGTGGTTAGACCCACGCTTTTTCAATTGGTATCAGAGCAGGTAAACACGTTTAAGACCTTATAAGTCTTGTGTTTGTAGAAATCTGAATATGGATACATGTGCTATCTCTATAAACGTATCACCATTCATCGATGGCTCGAATTACTTATGGTGGAAATTTTTTATGCGTGCCTTTATTCAAGCGCGTGATTTTCAATCATGGGTTTATGTTGTTAATGGCTATAATCCTCCGGTTGTTGAATAAGGCGATGCAACTGTTCCAAAGGATATTGGTGCATATGAACCTGCCGAGATTCTCGCTACAAAGAAAACTTATGATGGGTTAAATGCTATCATCCATGTCATTACCCTAAATCTTCAGCACCATGTGACTAAGTGTACTCGGTCTAAAAATGCTTAGGATATCTTAGAAACCGTATTTGAAGGGAATACCTGTGAAAAGGAAGCTAGGCTTCAAAACCTAAATTCTAATTAGGAAAACCTTCGTATGGCATATGAAGATTCATTTGATGAGTTTAATCACAAAGTGTCTGAAATTGTTAATGCATCTTTGGCGTTAGGTAATACTATTGCTGAAAAGGATATTGTGATAAAAATTCTCAGATCGCTTCCATCTAGATACGATTCTAAGAAGCATGCCATCGTTGAGGGAAATAACCTTGATACTCTTCCCAAAAATACTCTGGTTGGGAAGCTAAAAACAATTGATCATGAGCATGTATCCAAAACAAGAAAGGATATTGCTTTCTAAAGAACACTAAATTACTTGATAAAAGTATAAGTGTTTGCTTCTATGAAGATGATCTCTCTGAGGCAGATTCATCATATGAAGATCTTGACAAGTCAGTCTCGTTGATCACAAGACAATTTAGAGATGTTCTTTTGAAGACAAGTAAACGATTCACCAGAGAAAAACCTAGGTCATCAGTTAAACCTCATAATCGTGTTCCTCCTAAAAATAGGGATATTAACGAAACTGATGACGAGGATATGCCTCAGTGATTTAAGTGTAAAGGATTTGGTCATTTTGCAAATAAGTGTCTCAATCGCATAAAATACACTGGGAACAAAGGACTTGCTGCAACTCTTGATGCTATGTTTGATCAATATGATTCTAAAGAAGATGAAAAGTCAAGTTTTGTACTTTTCTATGAAAATATTGATTTTGATAATTGTAGCAATACATACATCAATCTTGATATTCTTCAGAAGAAACCTCAAACGTTCTGGAAGAAAAAATTGATATATCCGTTTCTTCTGGAAACTCTCTGCCTGATTTTTCAGGTTCCACTATGTGTCTAGCAGCATACACATCTAGCTCGTCTGAATCATCCTCCATGTTGACATGCTCTTATTGTTCTCTCAAATGTCATGAACTCTCAAAGTGTTTCAATTACAAACACAAAATAAGATACGTCAAAAAACTTCAACGAAGAGCAAATCGATTAGAAAACAAGCTCAAACTTGTTCAAAAATCAACTGAGGTATGTAAACTCATCTCGTCTTTGAATAAGTTAGTTTCCAAAGAAAATACTATACCACTATAGAGAAGAGTACGGTCTAAAGTATCTGAGAAATATGGTTCTATAAATTCCTTTCCAAAAGGTTATGGTGGACAGATTATTGTTCACCCTAGCACAACTTGATTGTGTTGTTTGGTGCATCTTGTCTCATGTGCCTGATCAAAAGAGACAAGATTGTGCACACCTCGGGCTTTAGGAAAAGAGAAATGTTAGAGCACTGCTCGGTAGAACTTGCAAGCGTTGCTATCTCAAGCTTGTTTGTCAATATTATGATCAAAACTATAAGTCTTGATTTGTAGTCTACTTAAAGTAATATCTCAAACTAGGATAGATTGTGTAGTTGAGCTTTAGACTTCAAGACGTTCATCATTGAAGATGAAGAACTACTAAAGAAAGCTTGTGGAACTTTTTAGAGCACTGCTCGGTCGAACTTGAAAGCGTTGCTATATCAAGCTTGTTTGTCAAGTTTAGTTTCCAAAACTTTGGGCTTGATTTCTAGTCTACTTATAGCTAAGTCTCGGATTATTATAGTAAGTGTAGTTGATCCTTAGACTCCACGGTGTTCATTGATTGAAGATGAAGAACTACTCAAGGGAACTTGTGTAACTTCATCAACAAAAGGTATGTGGAGACTTGAACTTATCTATCACTCAAAAGTCTATCTATTATATCTCTTATTTTGATACAAAAGTCGTATAGCTATATAGACTTCGATTATACACATTTACTATTTCGATCGGAGTTTATCTCGCTTAACTATTTCTCGAAATATGTGTTGGTAAGATTTCGCTTTGGACAAGTTCATCTTTACTCGTGACGAAAGTTATGTTGATATTTCAATAACTTGAAAATAGCTTTGATGAAAAATAGTTTGTGAATAACAACTACTCCACGCGTCTCTAAAAAATAGGCATGTTTGTGTGTAAATTTACACACAAACCTGCCTATTATTTTGAAACGTAGGTAGTATATAACATCCTCTAAGAAAGTTTCAATGATTTAAATGAGATTTTAGAACATGTAACCATCTTTGGATATAAACATAGTGTGTTCTCACATTTGTGTAAAAGTCCAAAACCGGAAACCCAAAGTATGTATAAATGTACAAGTACTGGCGGTTGTTGGAAATCCGGGCAAGTATGCTTACCCATACGCGTACTGGCAGAAAGTTCACGTTCGTGAATTTCTGCTGAAGTTTGAAAGTGAAAAACAAACTCAATCTGGTTTCTTAAGTACGCGTACCCGTTTGCATACTTAAGTATGTTACTTTCTAAAATCGGTTTGTTCATGAATTAAAACATTTATATATTAAGGAATGCAATCTTTGCAAACCGTGGCTATAATGTTTATGAATCGATTCGAGTTAATCAAAAACGATTTTTCTTCAATTGTGTCTTGTATACTTCTATGAGATCTAAGCAATTGAACAAGTCTCTAACTAGTTCATTTGAGTCATTCCAACTAGTTATGGTGATGATGAATAAGGTTGACATGAAAGTGCTCATATGGCTAAACATTGGTTAACTATTGTTGAACCAACTAAGTGCACACGTTTAAGTATGGTTACTCAAACCTAAATGAAGTTACATTTCATTTATGTATAAGAAGCTAAGTTCGATCTAACGGTTGAAAGATATTTGCTTGAATCTAATCAGGTTTTCATCTAACAATGAATATAGAATGCTTTGTTACCAAGGTAACTTAGATTGCAAACCCTGATTTGGAGACTATAAAAGGAGAACTCTAGCAACTGGGAAACCTAATCCCCATACCTCCTATGTGATACTAGTTTCGTAAGCTAGAGTAGATTTTCCTTTAACTTTAGGTTTTATACGAAGCCCTGTAAGTTAACGAATTAAAGACTTCATTGGGATTGTGAATCCAGACCCAAAAATTTTCTCTGTAGTTGTGTGATCGGATCTTACTATTTCTATCGTGATTGAGTGCAATCGTAAGATTGGATTTATAATTATATCTCCGATAGGCAATATAGAAAAGTAGTCACAAACACCTTCGTCTCATCGTTTGTGATTCCACAATATCTTGTTTCGTTAATCGATTAAGATTATTTTGAGGTGGTTGATAATTCTAGGTTGTTCTTGGGGAATATAAGTCTGGGTTATTGATTGGTTCATGTTCACCTTGATTTATCAAAATACGGAACAAAAACTCGTATGTATATCTGTGGGAGACAGATTTATCTATTCAATAAACTTTTTTGTGTGATACATATTTGTTTATCAAGTCTTCGATTTTGGGTCATAGAAACTCTTGGTTCTGGGTGAGATCATCTAAGGAAATCAAGTGTGTATCATCCTGCTAGGATGAGAGATGTAAGGAACGCAAATTTACCTTTAATCAGTGTTAGATTGATTAGGTTTCAACTACAGTCCAGATCGAAGTTAGCTTTGTAGTAGGCTAGTGTCTGTAGCGGCTTAATACAGTGTGGTGTTCAAATCTGGACTAGGTCCCGGGGTTTTTCTGCATTTGTAGTTTCCTCGTTAACAAAACTTCTGGTATATGTGTTATTTCTTTTCCGCATTATATTTTGCTATATAACTGAAATATCATAGTTTGTGCGTTTGAATCGATTAATTGGTAAATCCAACCTTTGGGTGTTGGTTGAAATTGATTGATCCTTGAACATTGGTTTTTGGTACTGTTCAAATTATTTCTTTTACATTCAATCGGGCTCGCGAATTCTTATTTGATGATTGTGGATTGAATTGATAAATTGAGATATAACTCTTTGATATGCTTTTCTCGAGATTGAGTCTAACTGTCTAGTTGATTCTCTTGTAAGTATATTGGAGTTAGTCCATAAATATTGCTAAGAAAAATATTAGGTTAGGTTGTTAGACCCCCCGCTTTTTCAAAACTTCATCAACAAAAGGTATGTGGAGACTGAAACTCATCCATCACTTGGAAAGTCTATTTCTACTCTATCTCTTATATTGAGACAAAAGTCGTATTATTATAGTTTTTGACTATGCACATTTGAGATTTCGAGCTGAGTTTAACTCGCTTACATATTTCTCGAAATATGTGTTGGTAAGCTTTTGCTTCAACCAAGTTCATCTTATATTCTTGACGAAAGTCAAAAGATGATCATGTGAAAATCCCCGAGTAACATCTTACATGGTTTGTGTGATAAAATCATTTGGTGTAGACTTGGAATGTTTCGTTATGATTATTTCAATAACTTGAAAATTTCTTAAATGCTAATAGTGTGTGAAAATGGATATTTTCATCCTCTAAGAAAGTTTCAATGATTGAAATAGAGTTTAGAACAATTGGATTTGCACATAGTATGCATACTTGCATATATGTAATCCATTTCCGGGAACAATAGTATGCATGCATGTATGCGTACCAGTTGGTTTGTGAAATTTCGGGTACCTAAGTATACATACCGGTATGCATACTTGCGTAAGGTATAGGTCCGAGAATTTCTGGCGAACCCAAACCCAGTTCGGTCACTAAGGTATGCATACCCGTTTGCATACCTAAGTAAATCATGTTCTAAAATCGGCTTGCTCATGAACTAATAAATTTATATAATAAGGAATGTAATCTTTGCAAACCGTGTGATAGACACGTTTTTGTGTCTAAATTGTCCTCAGTGTCTCTATTGTTAGTGCTTGATTTTGTACTTATTATGGTGTTTTTATGTTTGTGTAGGTGTTTTTGGAGAAATACACTTGTATGGAAAAAGTTACTCAAAAAGTGTTATTTGGACCCCCTGAGAAAAGTACTAAAGGCACTCTTGCTTTGGATAAGGGGCACCTAAATCACTAAGGGGCACCTCAACTGATAAGTTGCACTTTCTCTACTATTTACACACCACTGGTTATTCGGCACCCGCAGATTTGGATAAGGGGCAACCGATTTATAAGGGGTACCTCCCTGCTATCAACACCTCAGACTTCGCTAAGGGCACCCCTCATCTTCTTCATTTGAATAACATAAATTGGAGGGAAAAATGTGTTTGAAACTGGAAGAATTAGGGTTCGGATTTTGAAGGTGTTCTAGTGAGATTCAATGGATGAAATTGTTTGGGAAGTTCTGTTTGAGGATAACAGAGATGGTGTGGGCTTTAGAATCGATTAGATTTGGCTGAATGATCAGTTTGAAGTGAAATAGGGAAAACACGGAAAGTTAGCTTTACCGGCGGTGATTTTTGACATGATTTCGAGAGAGTTTTTGTTGGACTTTCTCTCGGATTTTGTTTGATTTGGGCATGTTTTATCCAAACAGGGATGGTAATATGATTTGATTCGATGAAATAGAGTTGGTTACGTGGATTTGGGTGAATCAGAGCACGAGTGATATTCTCATGATTGTGATTTATCCTTGGAAGACTTACATGTGATGCTGCATGTTTGAATGAATATTTAACATATTTGGAGTGTGTCGAGAAACAATAGGTGTGTGAGGAATTGAATTAGCAAAGAAAATCACATATCTTGCAAGGAAGTAAAACAAAATATTTTTGGTTGATTGCCGAGATTATTTGGATCTATAGGGATTTATTCTCGGTCCAAATGGGTATTTTTAGGCTGCTGGGATCACAGAAACGGGGATGGAGAGTTTGGGGGAGAAGAACAGAGCGAAATCGAGAGATGCAGAGAAAATATTTTCTGCTATTGTGATCATCAAGAACACCAAGAACAGACGGGTAGAGACAGTCGTTAAAAAAACTGTCATTTATTCTTAGGCTTAGCAACAGTTTCACAGTGACACTTGAATAGTAACCGCGACAGTTTCTTTGTATCGTTCTGTAACAGTGTTAATTGCAACAATTATAAGCATTACAAATTGTTGTTTTCACATATTCATCTTTGTAAGCACCTATTTGAGCAATGAAATTAACTTTTGAGCGTGCTTCCATGATGATGAGCTAAACCCTAACACTGGGACGACGGAGGAAGACGAAATTCATACATGGGTAAAATTATTTAATTCTTTTTAAGACTTTTGCATTAATTTTAATTAAAATATGATTTGAATTAATTGGTTGTCATTTAATTTGATGAGGTATGCTTAGCTTAAATGTTTTGATACATCATGCTTAGGATTTACAACCAATCTTTTGAGAATCTACCTTGGCAAAATTAGAGTCCATGCTAATTTTATTTATTGAGCTTTAATTGTTGAGAATAAATAAATTGAACCCTATGTTATGAATTCGACGAAATCCTAGTCCCAGTAATTCTCTTCATCCTGTGATAATATTTTTTATATATTTTTCTTTTCTTTTAGGATATTAATTCTTAAAATCAATCTCATCAAGTCCGAGTGAACGACAACCTTACTACCACTTTCTACAACATTATTGAGATCACATCACCGTGGCTATAATGTTCATGAATTGATTCGAGTGAATCAAACCGATTTTGCTTCAATTGTGTTCTTGTATACTTCTATGAGAATATAACAATTGAGCAACTCTTTAACTAGTTTCATTTGAGTCGTTTGAACTAGTTGTGGTTAAGATGAATAAGGTTGATGTGAAGGTGTTCATATAGCTAACTTTGGTTAACTACTGTTGAGCCAACATAGTTTACATGTTTAGGCACAGTTACTCAAACCTAAATGATGGTACATTTAATTTTTGTATAACAAGCTAAGTTCGATCTAACGGTTGAAAGATATTAGCTTGAGTTGAATCAGGTTTTCATCTAACGGTGAATATTGAATGCTTTATTACCAAGGTAACTTAGATTGCAACCCTGATTTGAAAACTATATAAAGGAGAACTCTAGCAACTGAGAAACCTAATCCCTACACCTCCAGTGTGTTAATAGTTGCGACTAGAGTCGATTCTCCTTTAACCTTAAGTTTTTCACGAAACCATATAGGTTAACAACTTGAAGAATTCATTGGGATTGTGAAGCCATGCCCAACTATTTTATTTGTAGTTTCATGTTTTGATCTTGCCCCGTTTTATCGTGATTGAGTACTATCTTATCTAAGATTTGCTCGAGAGTGATCTCCGATAGGTAAGATAAAAAGTATCCACAAACATCTTCATCTCATCATTTGTGATTCCACAATATCTTGTTTTGCTACCATACAATTAAGATTATTGTGAAGTGATTGATAATACTATGCTGTTCTTCGGGAATATAAGTGTGGGTTATCAATTGGTTCATGTGCACCTTGATTTATCAAAAGACAAAATAAAAACTCTTGCGTATTTCTGTGGAAGACAGATTTATTCATTCTATAGACTTTTTTGTGTGAGACAGATTTGTTTATCAAGTTTTCTACTTTGGGTCATAGAAACTCTTAGTTGTGGGTGAGATCAGCTAAGGGAATCAAGTGCATAGTATCCTGCTGGGATCAGAGACGTAAGGAGCGCAACTGTACCTTGAATCAGTTTGAGATTTATTAGGGTTCAACTACATTCCAGTCCAAAGTTCATTGGTAATAGGCTAATGTTTGTAGCGGCTTAATAAAGTGTGATGTTCAAAACTGGACTACGTCCCGGGGATTTTCTACATTTGCGGTTCCTTATTAACAAAACTTCTGGTGTCTGTGTTATTTCTTTTCTGTATTATATTTTGTTATATAATTGAAATATCACATATTTTGCATTGAATCGATCAATTGGGAAATCCAACCTTTGGTTGTTAATTGAAATTGATTGATCCTTGAACATTGTTCTTTGGTAATGTTCAAGTTATTTCTCTTATATTCAACCGGGCTTGCAAATTATTATTTTCTGATTGCGGATTGAATTAGGAGATAGAGATATAAAACTCTTTGATATATACTTTTCTCTAGATTGAGTCTAACTGTCTAGTTGATTCTCTTGAAAGTATATTGGAGTTTGGCTATTCAGATTTCCAAACAAAATATTGGGTGTGGTTGTTGTACCCCCTCTTTTTCAATAAATATCTTAGTTTTATTTTTTTCCTTTTTGGTTTTGCTGTGTTTTTCCAGTTTGGAATTCTTTCATCTTTTCATATCTAATTGATATCGGTAGGGACTTCCCTGTTTAATCAATAAAAGAGGGTTATTCTCGACAATTTCACCCTTTTTAGGGTTTTGAGTTGTGCGTGCGCAAACCTTTGTGCTTAAACGTTCTGTAACCCTACATTCCTTTTTCCTTCTCTTGAAACTCTTTTTATCATAAGACTGCTTGTTGAGATTAACTTGTGATTTCCTCTCACAATCATGTACGTATGGATACTCCAAGCATTATGTCTTCTGATTGAAAAGATGTTAATATGATTGTTAAGCCATCAATCATGAAGGAAAAAGATAAATCTCTGTTACCTCCAACTTTGAAAAGAAAAAGAAGGAATGTGAGGAAGCCAAGGGCTGTCCCTTCAAACTTTCAGAAGTTTTCTGGTGTTCTTGAAGAGTTGAAGGAAACAAGAAAGGAGATTCATCAAATAAAGGCTATTGTTTTGAGAACTCTTGAAAATCAGAAGGCCCTGGTTCGGTATCAGTATAAAAGGTTTGTTGGAATTGACTCCTATCTTCATGAACATTATGTTCCCATGGATGCTGACGACAAGGAGTTCGGTGACGATAAATAATTCTTAAGATGTATCAATGTCTAGGAAACTTCTTATGATAATTTATTCTTGTGTTTTAAGAAGGATAACTCGGGGTTGGAATAGAAATTATTGTGAGTACACATAGCTATTGGAAACGTTTTCATCTTGCAATGTTTTTAGATTTATTTATTTAAATTCCAAGTTATTTGGAAGATGATTTTTGCAGTATTAATCTTTATGGTTTTTCATATTGCAAATTGTTATGGGATATGTTGTTTACGTCCTTGAACCTTGATTGTCCCATATTTGTTCAAAAGTTAACTCTTTTATATGTCGGTATGAAAATATTTATAAAAGATAGAATGAACTTTTGACAACAAAAATTAAGCCTATTATGTCATATGCAAATATTGATGGAAGATAGGATGAATTTTTGTTTACAAAGATTAAGTCTATTATATGTCATTGTGCAAATAGTAATGAAAAATAGAATGAATCTTTGATTATTCCGCGGTATTGGTCTTTCCGTGATCCACATCTTTGTGTATGTACTATGTTGCTCTGTAAGTTTACCCTGATCCACATCTTTGTGTATGTACTATTTTGCCAATTGAATTGATCATTTTCCTTGTGGTTAATTCAATTGAGATTTTTGGATACAAATTCATGTTTCATGTTATTTACCGATTGTAAAGGGTAGTTTCGCCATTAAAAAAAACGGGATTTAAAGTAACCTCCCGATTGTGGATTAACCTCCCGATTATGACCTATTTTGTCTTTTTGTGTCGTCCTTAATTTTTTTGGGGTCGCCCTTAAAAACCCCATGTAATTATAACCTGGTGGAAAATAAATGAAATGCTTGTATTTTCTTGAAGCATGAAATGAACACTTGTTATAAAAGTAACCAACACTTGTAAGCCCAAAATATATGAGAATTGAAAGAAAAACATACATGAGAATCCAAACGGTATGACTTAAACTTTGCAAATAAGGGGCAATTCAATCGAAACCTAGGATTCAAATTATATAGGAGAGGTTTGCTTTCAAAAAAAAAAAAAAATTATATAGGAGGGGACAAAAAAATGTCTAACTACTTGCACAAATAATCTATCCGACTACCATTTGCCAAGTGGAGCAGTTGCCCCTACTTGGTTCTTCAGGTAAGAGAAGCTCAATCGGTAAAAAAAAAAAAAAAAAAACTCTAATCTAATCTAATCTAATGGTTGAGTAGGAAATAGGAGACTGGAATCCCTCTTGCAAGAGGGTTAGAATTTGTTAATTTTTTTAACCAACCCATGTGAAGGTTAGTTACTATATGGTTCCAGCAATGCTGAGTGTGATCTGCCAACAAGCATACCTGCCAACAAGCATACCTTAAAACACTAGTTTTATACTTTGACTATCATTCTTACGCCATTGGAAATCACTCTTATGGTTGTGGTCATGGTAATGACATTGACAGTATGTACAAAACGTGATGTGGGCTACAAATGAAGCTTGCACTTTTCCGTCACATATCGCACTAATAGTTCGTTTCTACTTTCTACAACAAAACACCATATTCAAATTGTAAAATACTACAAAAGACCTCTTTCTTGCTAATAATTTCTCCAGCAGTGCAAGTACACTAGTAGTTAAAACCATCACATTCTTGTGCCCCTTAGCAAAACAACGCCAAGAGCTCCCTACAGCCAAAAAAAAATCAACATCCAACTCCACTAAAGAGAATGCTAAACGCGGCCACAAAAGAACTTACAACCTAAATACTTATCAATTAGAAAAGCCAAAGACAGATAGGAAACTAAAGTACCAATTTGGAGTCACTGGGGTGAAACATCAAAATGTAATTACGAAAGCTAAACTCAGAGTCACACAACCTGACATTTCGATTGAGTACTCCAACATTGATTGAGCACTAGAGCAAACTGTTAAGAAGTATTGTCCTCCTGCTGCATCAGGAAGATTGGGCTGGCTTGGTCGCAGTTGGAAACCAACTTGGGAACATTTGCAGCGCAGTAAAGTGCGGCTGGTCATCTGCTTCATTACCAGCAGGAACTGCAATGAAACGAGACTCCTGCTTCTCTCCTTCATCCTAAATACCAAGCAAGGCCAATAGTTCGTTAAAGATCAAAAAAGAAACCTTAACAGAGATCATATATTGTTTTTGAGAAACTTACACGTCCTGAGCATAAGAAACACCTTTCCTCGAATCTAATCTGTGAAGTAGCAAACAATGATGTAAGTCCTACAACTGAAGGAAATGTTAACGTAAAAGAGAGCTTACAGAGAACGGACATAAATTACTGAACTTACATTTTTCTTGGTGGTACGGATCTGACTGGTCAAAACATCGTTCTGCTACCCGATAACCACAAATCAAACTAGTTGGTTTAGACTGATATGCTAAAACATTGAAACCGGATATAAATGTTGGAACTACAACTAAAAGTTTCAATGCAATATCTTTCTATTACGTTACCTTACGGTTTCGAACAATACCCAGAGAATGATGCAAATCTTCCTCAAGAACACGCAGTTCCTCAATGCTAAGTTCACTCAAGCCGTCTCGTCCAGTCCTCTGCCTATTGAAAACCATACCCAAATAGTAAATATCATTCATAATGAAATAGCAAGCAATACATATAGCAAGGGTCAAAATAAGAACTTGTAAATTCCATCCATCATTTACATAATCTTTTTCTTTAGTCTCCAGCCGATATCCTGCTGTGCTCTCAATTCTTCTTTCAACGCCTGTGCAGTCAATTACAAACGATTATTACCCAGATAAAAAAACTAGTACTAATCAGTAGAAAAATATACAAAAACAAAGAGATTAGAGTACTGCTAACCTCATATTGAGCTTCCCACAGATCTGTATTAGTCTTCCTTTGATACCTATCTAAAAAGTCCTTCATCCTAACCAAAAATTTTAAAAACAAAATCAAATAAAAATGTAAAGGTGATGTTGCAGAAGTTCCTAATACAAAAAATTCTTATTATGTGAATGAATGAAGGAACTTACGTAGTAGAAGGGCTGACATATTCAGCAATTTTTCCACTTTTAGAAAACATGATGAGACAAACTTGAGCATTACAGAGAATGGTTAGTTCATCAGCTTTCTTAAGAATCCCTTTTCTTCTCTTTGAGTAAGTTATTTGCCTGTTTATTGGGTTTTTGATATACTGTATCTCAATCTTTCCTCTAGCCATCTTTTCTATAGCTATATCTCTACTGAGTGAGTTTTCCAGTATATATTATGTATATATCCAAGCAGGTGACAGAAGGAATGTTGGTTTTCAAGAGAGTTATGGAATTTCGTTCAAACTCACAACCACATCATTTAATACTCAGTTTGCAAGTGGTTCAGGACCTAACCTTCAGGTGTGAATGCTGCAACAACCAAACTAGTCTCTCCTCACCACTCTCATATATAAAAAAGGGGAAACAGCCCATGTATGCATGATAAGTACCCCAGCTTCATTCAAGATAGACTAGAGTAGAGACAAACTCATCTAGCTGTGATTGATATCTCTAATGACTGCAAGTCTGCAGCACATCTTTTTTCGTTGCACCAAAAAGAGCGAATTTTCTAATGCTTATCCCAAGACGAACGAATGAATAAATAATCTAATGCTTATCCCAAGATGAATGAATGAATAAATAAATACGAGATCCAGGCAGTTGGCAACTAACATCTTTTGCTGTGATTTCAGGTGGGATAGCTTAGCTAACTTAAATGCTGGTAGTAGTACAGGTACTTGTTAGGAAAACACAGGATAAGGATGAGACAGAAAAAACAAATGAAACAATCACTGATAAAATCTAGCTGTCTTATGTTAGTTGACTGACAATGATAGTAAATAAAGCCCTAGAAGAAGCTGAAAACCCACACCTCCCTTTGTATTTTTTTTTTTTTTTGAGTCAAAGAACAAGAGAGGCATCCACTGTAACCCATGGTATTACACCCCAGACAAAAGCCATTCTCGTATATGAAGAAGATAGGCATATTTGATGAACACTAATAGGACAGATTTTAGCTTTCAAACATGCTGCAATTTTTGTCATTGTAAGCTTTACCAGCTGTGGTGTTATGGAGTCAGTTTTCTCTTGTTGAGACTTCGCTATAAGAAAAATGTTACAAGCTTACAAACACACTCACAAATATATATCGAAAAAACCAGGAATATATCGAATTGCTCATGAGTCATGCTTGCTAATTAAGTTCCTTGAAATCCACATTTGAGCTAGTTTCGCTAGAGCCCTGATCTTTTTAGGCATAAAGGATGTTTTGGTATGCTGATCAATCTGTGTTAGCTTAAATAATCAGTTTTTTGCTAGTACTGGTTATATATGTATCCTATAAGTGAACACTAAACTAAATTTAACAAATGTTAAAGCTGAATAGAAAACAATACAATTGGAATGGGAATGCAAAAAGAAAATTCGCTGATAAACTTTAAACAACACTTGAGCCTTCCCTTCTAGTCATATCGCAGAAGCACTGATCGAACTTCAGCTAAAGAAATATTACGTAGTTTTTAACTACCAGACACCAAAATCGAACCGGAAAAGCCTACAAAAAATTTCTTTCTTGCTACAAAATTTTCACTACTAGACACCAAAAATTGTACCCCTACAAAAAGTTTCTTACGTGAAAATTTACTCTGCGTACTAGACCCTTGCATTGAACCAGGAAAGCCTACAGCGGAACTACAGCCAGACTAGGGATGGCTTAAGCCACCCCTGAAATCCCAAGAAGCCATGTTTTCCATTACCTATTTTGGTTGGGCTGCTAAAATTAAGCCTAAATAGTAGGCTTAAGCCACCCCTAAAAGCCCAAAGCCACCCCCAAATTAAATTTCCAGTTCCGGCTACAAAAGGATTCTTTATTGCTGCAACAGGTATTTGATTGTTGATAGTGCTCAAGCAAAGGTTTGGTTGTACCAGTATGCTCCTCCTGCTTCGTTATGAAGATTGGATGTGGCTTGGTTGTAGCTGCTGTTGGAATGTAATTTCCGAAATCTCACAATCACCACCGCAGCCATCAATTGAGTCTCTTCTCATTAACAATGATGCAGATTCGTAGTTGCGCTGTTGATCTCGTTCGCTAGTGGCAGGAATTTCACAGTAAAACTCTTGTTCCTCTTTATAAGCCTAAGACCAAACAAACAAGAACAGAAATTCTCAATTAGATTTTAATTAAAGCAATGGCATTCGTGAAGACCTACTAAACATTCATGCTAAAGTTCGTGAAGTCATACTTACATATTCAAGATAATGGTCTCCTTCATTATCAGCAGGAAATGGATAGCAGGGCTCCACTTTTTGAGCCTAAGACCAATCACACAAGGATATAATTCACCAATTTAGCACTTTTACTCAACCACACAGTACTAAAGCCTGCACGTTGTAGTTGGAAACGAGAGGAACTCTTGGTGAACATATAATATTATTGAGTTTGAAACTTACATATAAGCATAGGAGATGATTGCCTACTTCTTCTAGGCCTCTAACCTGCAAAATAAAGCAAAATGATGTAAGTCCTTGAAGTGAAGGAAACAATATATGAAAAGAAAGCTATAAGGGAATTCTAGGAAATTGACGTACTATACGTACTTTTCTGGTGAGGATAATGGCCTGACTGGTCAACACATGCTCCTGTTACTCAACAACGGCAGATCAAACTAGTTAGCCTAGAGTTAAATGCCAAAAAAATGTTTCTCAGATGATAGCACAATAAGAATTCGAATGAAAAAGAAAGGAAATCCGAAGTATGTACAAACAATAACTCTAGCATTATGGTATTGCAGTATTCATTTTGATAAATATGCAACAAGTTTACCCTCTTACACTCATACATGTAATGCTAGATGTTGGTTGTGGTGTTAAATTACCCTTTGTATATATGCTTCATCAAGCATGACACACTTTCTGGGAATAAGCACGATATATATACAGAACGAATAACAAAAACCGCTATACCGATTTGTATCTCCAATGTGATGAATGTTCTAATTGGTGAAAACAGAAAAACTAAGGTATCAAGAGACAAAGTCTCCCTCAAAATGAACTGCAGCTAGAGGCATACAACATTTAAGAAAAAACCCCTACAAAATGAATATCAGAAATTGCAGATAAAAGTATCATTCCAGATGGCATCACGTTTACCTTCCTATCGCGAACGATCTTCAAAGACTCCTCGAGATTTTTCTCAAGACTATGCAGTTTCTCAATGTTAAGATCAGTCAAGCCATCTCGTCCAGTCCTCTGCCTATTGCGAACCATACCCAAGTAAAAAATATCAATCATAGCAAATAATACATATAGCAAGTGTTAGACTAACTTGTAAAATCCATCCATCATTTACCTAATATCTTTCTTTAGTCTTCTGCCAATCTCCTGCTGCGCCCTCAATTCTTCTTGCAACGCCTGTGCAATCAATGTTTACTAACAATTATTACGCATATAAACAAACTAGTACTAATCAGTAGAAAAACATACAAAACTAAAGAGATTAGATTACAAATAACCTCATATTGAGTTGCCCATAGATCTATATTAGTCTCCCTTTGATACCTATCAAAGAAGTCCTTCATCCTAAACCAAGAAATCAAAAAAAATGTAAAGAGATGTTGCAGGTGTTCCTAATGCAAAAACTTAGTAGTATGTGAATGAAGGAACTTACGTAGTAGAAGGACTGACATATTCAGCAAATTTTCCACTTTTAGAAAACATGATGAGACAAACTTGAGAATTACAGAGAATGGTTAGTTCATTAGCTTTCTTAAGAATCCCTTTTTTTCTCTTTGAGTAAGTTACTTCTCTATTGGTTGAGTTTTCTATATACTTTATCTCTAACTTTCCTGATCTTCTTCTCATCTTTTCTATTGATAGATCTCTGTTGAGTGAGTTTATGTATCCCAGCAGGTGACAAAAAGAATGTTGGTTTTGCTGGAGTGAAGGAATTTCATTCAAAAAAGTAAAAGTGGTTCAGGAACTTCAGGTGTGAATGCAAAGTCTAGAAGACCCTTGTGACAACCAAACTACTCTCTCCTCACCACTCTCATGAAAAGTTAAAACAACCCCATGACATGGGGCCCATGTATGCATGATAAATAAATGCCCCCGCCTTAATCCAAGATGGACAACACTCTACTGCAAGTCTGCAGCACATCGTTTCGTGTTGCACCAAAAAGAGGGAATTTTCTCATGCTTATCCCAAGACGAATGAATAATAGATATGAGGTCCAGGCAGACGCAGTTGGCAACTAAAATCTTGGGCTATGATCACGTGGGATCGAGGGTACAGCTGACTTGAATGCTAGTACAAAATAGGGATAAGACAAACAACAAATGAAACAATCACTGATCAAATCTAGCTTGTCTTATGTTAGTTGACTGACAATGATAGTAGATAAACGAAAGCCCCAGAAGAAGCTGAAAACCCACACTTTAATGAGTTTAAAAAGGGTATTCCTGTCCTTGAAGAAGAGAGAGGCACCTTGGCAGCTAGAGCTACTGGCATATCTATTACTGTACTGCTAACGTATTGTTTTAAAAGAAGTCATGAAACTTGGCTGACTACTCAGGTTGCAAGTGGTTCAGTACCTCCAGGTGTGAATGCAAAGTCTCTTCTCACACTCTCATAGAAAGGGGAGAGAACCTATGCATGCATGACAACAAATAGTCAAGGACCCCTAGCTTCATTAAACGTAGACTACACGAGTACTAGACACTTTCGCAAAATTATATAGCTGTGATTGATATCTCCGATGACTGCAAGTCTGTTGCACATCTGTTTTTGTTGCACCAAAAAGTGCGACTTTTGAATTTTCTGATGCTTATCCCAAGGTGAATGAGTATGTATGAGATCCAGGCAGTTAGTGATTTTAGATGGGATGGTATAGCTGACTTATATGCTGGTACTAGTTAGGAGAGTACACGATAAGGACGAGACAAAAAAACAAAATTTAGAAAGATTCGAGGCTGTGGCTAATAGGGGTACCAAATTATTTAGGAGTGTACCGATATGCATATAGGACAAAGTACATATTGATAAGGGATTGATATACCCCAAACAATTTAGTACCCTTATTAGCATCCTTGGTTAATTTGGATCAAGCTTGGTAAAGGGGCAGGAAATGGTAGAGGGGCGGCAAGTGTGATAGCAATGTCCCACTTATTGGTTAGGGGGTGTTCTATAGGGGTGTAGAATGACTAGATTACTCCTTTCACCTTAAATTAACCAAAATCAAATCAAATTTTTTTAATTAACCAAAATCAAATCAGTTTTTTTTTCATCTTCTCTTCTCCTCCATCAACCCTAACCTCCATTAAAACCGAAAATGTCATCGTCTTCGATTAATCGGCGATTTGAAAAATGTTAGGAAAAACCCAGTTAGGGTTTAGTTTATTGTGTTGGATTTAAGTTAATTTTGTATCAAAAATTAGGGTTTTGAATGAAAATTGAAATTGAAATTTCTGGGTTTATGCTAGTTACGGTTGGTAATAACTCAAATACGTACCGTAACTGTAGATTGGGTTGATGTTACGGTTGGTTTAAACTCAAATACCAACCGTAAGTTCTTAGTTTTGAGAATATGTTCAGTTACGGTTTTTATTTGCATCATATTTATCAACCGTAATTGAGTTACGGTTTGAAACTCAATTAAACTAACCAACCGTAAATCATCCTGCATGTTAACAACTTATCAAATAGTTATGTACGGTTCAAAAGTTAAGATGTCTTACCAACTGTAGGTTAGATACGGTTGGTTTCTATTCATTAGTTACCAACCGTAATTTAGTTACGGTTGGTAACTAAATTAAATTACCAACCGTAATTTGTTTTACGATTGGATCTTCCCCAAATTTAACCAGTTACGGTTGGTATTCGATAACTTACGAACCGTAACTAAGAGTTACGGTTGGTCACGAGCAAAATTGCAACCGTAAGTTCTTCTGAAAATTCAAAAGTTTTGATTTTGTTATGTAATTTAGATAATTTTGAGCGAGAAAAGGCTAATTGGAACTAATTTTGAAGTATATCGGGTCACTGGAATCACTCATTTTGGTTGAGTGAATCAAAATATAAGGTTTCACAAATATCACATAAGTTTTCTTTTTCTTCTCCTCTAATTTTTTTTTTTTTTATAACTCTAAAAATCTGATTTTTAGAGTTATAATAAGTGAAAATTAATTATCAACACTAATCTTGATTATGAACACTAATCTTGATTAACATTACTAAACTTGATTATTAACAATAAAGGGCTAATTAGTCATTTCCATATACTCATTGATAAGGGGCACTTGAATTTACTTCTAATGACTTTTTTTGTCTTATTAGTTTGTCGCCCCTCTACCATTTCATGTCGCCCCTTTACCAAGCATGATTTGGATGGGGAAGTAAATTTGAAGCTGAAGCCCAAAAAAAAAAAACGCACTCTATTTGTTTTTGAGCAAAGGGCAACGAAATTGCCTATTTCGTGGAAAGGTCCGGGCAGGGATAAACTCTTTAAAAAGGTAACAACAATATGCGTTTCAGACTCGGCTGATTTGGTGAGTTCAGTTTTACCGATTTATTCCTAACCCACCCTCCCTGGTCGGGTTAGGTCATTAACCCTAGTTAGGTTAGTATAAATTTGTTGGGTAGAATGGTGGAGTGGTCCTATAAAATTTGTTGGGTATCCATATAAGTTAGAGTTATGTTTTGGATTCGAATTGGAAAATAGAGGATTAAGAATCTGTTTTAGGATTTCTGAAATTCAAAGATGAAGGATTGAGAGATTGTTGTTAATGAGAAGTTAGAGTTATGTTTTGGATTCTTATATTACATAAGTGCAGGAGGATTATGTACATTTTATTAAATGAAAAACAAATGATACTCAGATCTCTCATCTTTCTTACCGAAATTTATTTTGTTCTCCCGCAGGTTGATGTATTTGGGTTTAAAAAACCAACTCTAGTTTTCGAATGGATGGGGATGCATGCACTGATGATCTATATCTTTGCAGCCTGCAATGTTTTGCATGTCCTCCTACAGGGATTCTATTGAAAGAAACCCGAAAACAACATTGTAAGTGATCTTTGTTTTCCTCTTCTCTGATTTTTTTCCATGTATTATTACATCCAAACTTCTTGCAGTACGGTCAAGTTAATCAAGTAATAGTCATATTAATTAGTAATTTTGCTCATTTTATGTTCCAACAGTTGAGATTAATTGGTATTTGGCGATCATAGTCAAATGTGGAGTATAGGACATTTGACGGTTGTTTGGCTCATATTTCTTGCAACCATCACGAAAAGGCGTATTTCATATCTCCCTCGATTGATTGTATTTTAGTTTATACAGATGGAACTTTTGGGGTTTGGTGGAAAAGATAGAAGATTGTATGTGTTGCTTCCATGGATTTGAGCTGCGTGTTAAGGAGACGCAATAGAAGATGGAGGAGTTGTGTTAACTGAACTCAGTCCGTTGTTGGTTGGCTCAAATTCTTCTTTCGAGTTCGTTAGAGCAGCAACAACAAAAATGGATCAGTGGGTTGCTGGTGACGGTGGCCTGAGCTTGAGAAGATTGGGTGCTTGGATGGCTTCGAATCTAACTGGCGATGAAGTGGAGATGGCAGAGCTGGTGGTGTTGGTTGGGTACGATGAATTGGTTCACTTGGGTTGTGTTAGAGAAAGAATTCGCAGCAACCAAACTACTTGAGCTGCTGTTTTGAATGGATGGAAACTGGCGTCTGTGGTTAAATGTTTTTGGTTTATATAGATGGGTTTGCGATGTATCTCGTCTATGAGATGTTACTGCATGTTTCCTAGAATGATGGGTGTAAGTTTCAGCTGGTGCTAGGCGGATGGAAAGTAAAAAGCTGGTGCTGAGGTCAGTTTGGGAATGAATCTTATGGGTTTGATGAGTCGGTGTACTTATGGAAACAACTACGATGGTGAATATGGGATGTAGCGCATAAAATGGAGGTTGCAAGAAGTGAAATCGTTGTGTGTTGGCTCCATGAAGATGCAGGAGATGATTGAAGTGCTTTTGTTGCATCAAGGACAAAAAGTGGGTTTAGTTGAGACTCCAGGCAACAAAGCAAAGTGAAGGCCATGAGTTCGATGGGTTCTGTGTGGTGGCAAAGAGCATGGTTGTGAACCGAGATGAGCTGTGCAGTCGGTGGTGGCTAGAAAGCAGCTTGGTTCAGCTGTTGTGTTCGATGGAAAGCTCAATTGGTTGGTTCGATAAGATTTTGAGAGTACTACGACGACAGCGGAATTCAGAGATGGAATGTATACCTCACTAACAAGGCCGCATAAATTACAATGGGCAATGTGTTTTTTGGTGTAAATAAAATAAATTGGGTAAATAACAAAGATAGTCTTATAACATAAATTGGGTACGAAACTAAGAGTGTCATATAAAATAAATTGGATACGGTCGCACTAAACTGACTAGGGAAGGGTAGATTAGGTATTGAGTTGGACGGGTCAGTGGGTGAGTTGGACTGAGTTGGACAAGCACATGGTTGTTTGGTTTTTAAAGAGTTGGAGTATGGTTGCACCTTTCCATGAAATGTGTAATATTTTAGCCATTTGCTCTTTGTTTTTCTGTTTTGGGTTAAAAAAACAAGACGGGCCCACTAAAACCATGGCATTACAAAAGGTCATTCCCGTCTTTAGTGAGGCAGCTAGGCAGATTTAATGGTGGTGAAAAAATCTGAACAAGTTTGTCAGCAAAAAAGGAAATGGAAATCAAGTATCAGCGTTACAATGTTGAATATGGAGACATTTCTTGTTGAGAAATTGCAATTCTATTTAAGCTATTACTATTTGTAATTAGAAAAATGTTACAGGCTTACACTCACACAAATACATTGAAGAACCGGAAATAAATAAATAATGATAGTCAAAAACCTTGCAGATATGTCATCCTCTATTTCTGAATTGCTCATGCCTACTTTGTTCACTCTATGATGAGGGTTAGGATATTTACAGTTTGGTGCTTCTAATCTGCTCGCACAACTTATGTACACAATAATCTACAGATGAATTTGGATATGTAGTAGTATTGTGAACCATTATTGAACTTCTAATATCCATGAGATGGCCTCTTGAAGAAGCTGAAAATTTTGACGAACAGCAATATTCAGGAAAACTTGCATTTTGCTGTGGTATTCAGATGCATCTTCTTTACACTTGAATGCGCCAGCACACTTGCATTGTTCAGCTAAATGGGCAGCTTTTATTTGGTTGCACTTGAGACACACGAGATCCTGAATATGATAGAGGCGTTCTCTCTGACGAACTATTTGGAGGAGTGCATTCTCCATCACCTCACGGTTGTAAGGCTGCCCACACTGTGGTACAGCACATCGCCACTCATCGGCAAGTAAAGCTGAATCACGGCATAGATCCAAGTCTCGGCAGTCATTGCAGTAGCTAAAAAGAAGGTATATCAAATCAGAAATTAGTTAAACATGACACCTACCAAACAATATTAGAAACTGCAACTAGAAAGACGCAATCAACATATTGGACAAGAAAACAATTAAAGACAATACCCTTAAAACAAAACCAGAAAGCAACTAGATAAATCCAATTAACCATAATCAGATGATGAGTTTCACACTGAGAGAAATCAGAAACGATCCGAGTAACTAAGTGAAAAGAAAACGATGCATCTCTGATATCTAAGAATCCATAATGATTCTCTGAGGTAAAACATATATTTTCAGTCATTCAACTCATTGTGGGAGTAGGAAATTCCCCAACCACCAGTTCAGTCATTTTTATGCACAAAATATTAAATTAGACCTCTTAACTGATATTAAGTGAAAGAAAAGTTCATTTTTATTCTTGCAAGAAAAGTAAGCAAAAAGAAAAAAGCCATGACAAATTATCCAGGACAGAGAGTTTAGTCAGTAATAATGTTCAAGTATCAATAAAATAAAATAAGATCGTATCTACTTTCAAATTTACCTGCAAATCACATTTGGTAAGGTGAACGACACGCAGGGGTTTCGAAACTCTGCTACTGGATCAAACTCTTTCACACGGACAAATTTTAAGAGGTTCCTTCTCAGCACCTGTGAGAAAAGATATGGGCCAAATAATAGTGCTTCATCAATCTTCATCCATTCAAAGGTATAGCTGAATTTCCAAGGAAAAATTAGAAGCCTTACCAAAGCGTTATGCTGAACACTACGGTCAAGAGCAAGAACAGCACACACATGCTTAATGAAATCTAATGCAGCATCCCCTGTATGTGAGCTAGATCCAGCAACATGAGGTAATTCATGAGACTGCTGCCCGTTATTCCGAGATTTATTCGTCTTAAAATGTTGAGTGATATCACGTACAATCTTAAGAAGTTTCTCCGTAAAAAAGGAGCTGACCTGTAAACATTTAAAATTACAAATCAATACCACAGCTTATAATATTTGAAACAATGACAAATTCATACAAAATCTGTGTCATTATCGTTCGCCAAACCTGCTCTTTAAGATATGCTGTCAGCTGTATTTCAAAAGACTCGGCAGCTGCACCGGTTATTGACGGAGTGCACAGGCTGCCATCTACTGAGGATGCTCTAACTGCAGCTTGCTCTTGTGCGTATCTCCATGGTTTATACAGAAATTCGGAGACAATTAAAATAAAATGATCCTGCAAGGCCGATTCCAGAAGTTGAATTAATAAAGACTGGCATGATTAGGACTAACACAATGTACATCATGATCGGTATAGGAGACCCTATTTGATGTTACTGCTCCTTACGTGTTGCATTGACAATTTTACTAAGCTTATGGGCATCACTTATTGACCTACCTGAGTCACCTTCGGCAAGTACTCTGATATATTCCAGTTTGATACAATGTCAATCTGGGGTTCATCTGCTATACAATCATCACGAGCCTTTGAAACATCTGAAGAAGATGCTCCATCGGCTTTAGCCTGGATCGCGCCATAGTTGTGCTGCAAATGAAATCAAAAAATTACTCTTCTGTAAACAACTGTGTAAGAACCAAGCAATGGCTTAATATCATAACATTAATAGCATGTCAACTTTTCATGTGAATTGAGACTCAGCAGATGTGAAAGGCTAACTGGCATGTTTTTAAATCTCTTAATCAGGGTCCAGAGTACTCTGGCCGTACAGCAAGTTACTCATCTAGATCACCCCCAGTTTAAAAAACACTAGTTCAGGTATCGGACTTAACTCATGGTTAATCAACGGATCAACATCTATACTGACTTCAGGTTAGCTCAGCGTGAACCTGGACCGAAATTTTATTGAACTCCTCAAGCTAAGTCGATAGCAAACTATTAATAAGGTCACCACAGGACATCAAACACGGTCATTAACTTTTTTTCTCTATGGTTATCGACTTATTTGACCAATTCATGTTAGAGACTAAATACTCAGACAGGATTTGTCTTCTAACTGATTCCATTGTTCTGACTGACTGTCGTGTTATGACATAAAATGGTATCCCTAGTGTATTTCTGGCCCTTAACATGCAGTAATATCAATTTTGTAAGGCACAATTCTGGTGAGAGGCTTTATTTCGGAAGCACTGGAATCAAGATCCGTCAGTGAAAAAGAAAAAGAGAAGTCCAAGGACAAACCTGATCCATGAATAGCAATGAGTGGAAGAAGTGCAGTGGTTCAAGCTCAACCCACTCGAAAAGATCTCTACAAAACAGCAGGATAACGACTTAGCTTTGGGGAAAAAATATAACTAACTTCTTCAAACCCATTTCCTAATTCTACCTTGCCCCACCTGGTTTGCAGTGTTTTTAATAAACAATCACAGTAAGCTTGTGCAGCAGATAGATCTGACTTTCCAGTGTCTATAATAATCTTCGAGAAGTCCGCGAATATGATTTTCGCCCCCAATTTCCGGAACTCAGCAAGCAACAAAGCAAACACCTTCTCCATGATCTGTCAACACTCAGTAACAAGTTTTGGATAATCAGTGAAGGATGATAAGTACATCGAGAACTCGTTCAACGGGTAAAAAATTATAAGATGGAGATAGGCATATGAACATGATGAAAACTGAACAAGATAGGGTGCTCTAAAATTCATGATAATCATAGAAAATTAACTAAGCAAAATATCTTTCAAGATTTCGAGTCAGATCATTGAGAAAAAGGAATTCTAGTTTCTTTGGATCCTTTTTGTCACCTTGTGTAATACCCGGTGCAGAGCTGGATCATGGAGTTTTGACTGTGGACTGCAGGGAAGGTGAACAAGGAAAATTAAAGGAGCCCAAGAAGAAAATCCATATAGAAAATGGGTATAATTCTTACCTACAAAACCATCTGTACAGATGTTGCAGTAATGCATCAGCGTATACATTTCCAAATTTGATTGCATCCTGAATGCATCTCTGAATCAACTGCTTAAGCACACGAAATGCAGATGCACATGCACCAGCTTCATCAAGGCCACTTTCTTCATGTGCTCCAGAAATATCAAGGTCAAATCCAAACAAGGCTCCTCCTTCCATCTCATTGATTTGGTTGCTCTTCAAAAGAGCATTTACAGCCAGGTGATGAATCTACACAAGACGGTAATGACATTAAATATTGTTAGTCAGAGAAGCTTAAAAGAAACACATTATTTGCTTTCTGAAAAATAAAACCTTTAGCTCCACGGAGACTTTTCTATAGGCTCCAGGATAGGTAAGAACCGGATGACTGACCTGTAGGGAGAAACCACCAGAAAATGAGAAGCTGTATAACAGAACCAAACCCCTCCAGATAGAGAAAATATAACTAAATGGAGTCTAAAACATCCATGTGAAGCAGACAAAAAAATCAGCTCTTTAGTAGTTTTCTTTGATAGCCTGATACTTACTTCATCTGCAAAGCATGTGTCATCTTCATTAATGCCTCCTAGGTCTGGAATGCCATCATCAGATATCCATAGTAACTGTAAGAAAGAAGACTAGTTAATGTGCTTGGCAACAAAGAACTTCGACCAGAATTTTCAAAAGACAGCGGTCAAAGCAGCGAAGATCTCTGCCAAAAAAGCATAACAGTTTTCTCCATTCCATGATTGGAAAAATTAACTAAAAAACTTGTGACACAAGTACACCTAGACTAGTCTTATCTCAAGCGGATTGGAAATACTTGTTCCCAGAAAATCAATGTGAGTGAAATGACAGTTTAATCTTAAAACACCCAAGGAAAACTACCACTCACTATAGCTCATCAAAGCACTATTTCTATGGCAGCTAAAAAATGAGAAACTAATCTGGCATCATTATACAGAATTAAAATAGAGATAACCTGTTGCTGATCACGCAATGCCCTAGAAAGGAACGTATCCGCTGTAAATAGAAGCCAATCAAGTTCAAAATTCCCCAACGGAACCTGTTCCAAAAATGTTAAGATGGTAAATTGAATTTCACTCTCTTTTCTGCAACCTCAGATTGGTCAACTTTAAGAAGAAGACGAGGGATGAAAAGCATATATTACATGTGCATATCTTGAAAGTGAGATTCTCTCCTTCAACCACTGGGAAGATGCAGCACAACGTTGCATTCCAATCTTTGCAGCAATGATTTGCCACCCAAGGGCCTATACAAGAAGTACAATATGGACTGGTGAGTGGAAACAGCAAGCAAACGTGTACCAGACAGCTAAGAAACAGATTCTACCTGATAGTTACAATCACGAGCATTGCAAGGAATGCTGACACATGGGAAATCATCGAGAACACGTATTCCTGACCTTACTGAATGAACATCTGGGCACTCAATGACACCAATTGCAGGTCCATGATGTTCATGTCTGCCATGAATAATTACAAGCACAATGACAATTAACAAATACGTCAGACTCAGCCCAACTAAGACATTAGAAAGACTTCATGGCAAGGACACAAGATGCTCCATCACTGGCATAAGTATCAGATTAGCTTAAATGCCTCAATATGATTTGCAGATGGTGTAAGATTTATAGTCAAATAATAGGGAAATGGAAATGAAAGAAACCTGTAATCAATGATTGCTCTTTGCAAAAGCCTTTCAGCATCTTTGACATGTCCAACATACTCCACCTGATTTTTAACCAGAGATCAGAACCATGTAACAGAGTATGTAGATCCAGATATCTGAACGCTTTACACTATATATTCACCTTGCAAGTGCATTTTTTTCCAGACAAAGAAGGTTCAACAGATAATGCTTGGCACGCTTCACGAAATTGCTTCTCTAGAATAGACGTGGTTAATTCTTTGTTTTGGAAAGGATTAACCACGATAACTATTATTGTACTAGATGCAGGAAAATATGTTGCATACATTGCTCGTGCTTCAGATATGCTGAAAAAAAAAAAATCAAAACCAAATCATCAGGGTAGCATTACTACATAGTATATACTACAGGAAGGGTAGAATTCTTATGTTCTGTGTTCTTATTCATTGTTTACATTTTCTTCGTAGGTTGCTAGGGAACAATTTTTCTTATGTTTTGTGTTCTTATTCATAATTAACATTTTCTTTGTAGGTGAACTGCATACCTGTGATACAAGTAGAAGAAACCAATAGATTGTGCCAGATAAGAGCATTCTGTAGTGGTCTTCATTTGCAGTTCCTCAAGTTTCCAACCTTCCTGAGGGTTTCGGTTTTTAGCCGCCTTGTCCACTTTACATACACAACCAATCTGAAGGATAGCATTAAATTCTAATGGTACCTTCGTCTCATATATACCCTGAAAAAAATATCAACAATTAGATCAATATAATAATTGAACGAACTGACAGGATTGATCAATTAGAATAAATTTTACAATCACATGCCCAACTTAACTATGATTAAAAAAAAAAAAAAAGGAGGTTGCAGTATGGTTTTGTAGCCATGGGGTAACAAACAAGACTATAGCTTCCAAATCTGACAGAATATCTGTGTATGCTTTAGAATTTTCCAGGTTCAAACTTAACAGCCATAAGTCAAACCACTCTACATGTAGAGATGTTTCTAAAAACATGGACGAAAGCAGGGAGCCTCAATAATTTTTAATAATCCTTTAATTTATGAGAGTAAGTTTGAAGGACAGAAAAATCTGGAAAAAAAATGAAATCAATGCAATTTCTTAACCTGTCCCAGAAAAACCCAACAGGTCTATATGACTCGGACGAAAGGGGTAACAAGTTAGGACTAAGACTACAAGCCACGAGCTCAGCATAAACTATCAATGAATTGACGAAACGCATAATCATTAACAAAATTACATGCATCAGAAGACTATATTAAGTTATTAACACATGGAAATATATAAAGAATGGATTCATTAACATCGTTCTTGGGCACCCAGAAACTGGATCGTTCTTCTGGAGACCCAAAACTTGAGATCAAACAAAACAATCAATAAAAATAAGAACGCCTAGACTATAAGATCTTCGGAACAGGAATTTTATTGAGGAAAAATATCTGCAAAAACTAATGACTGAAGGCTCAATGCGTACTCATACTAATTGTAAACCTCAAGCAGCAATGACAACCAAAAAATTATATGAAGGCCACAGCTGCATAGTGAAATTAAATGGTTGGCAGAAGTAATAATGAGCACAATTACACATCTAACCTCAACTTCCGGGTCTGCGAGGTGAGCAGCCAGTTTCTTCCTTTCCACTTTAAACTGGCCTTCTTCAGTTACCACCTAGTAATCACACCACGATAACAGAAATAGGTGTTAGACTGAAAAATGGTGAAACAACTCTAACAGCATACGTTTAAATTGGTACTATATAACTACATAATAACACAGGATGCACCTCAATAAGAGTGAAGCTAGGATGAGAATGTGGGAGGATTCTGTTCACACGCTTGCCAGGAAATTCTTCTGTGATTGGTGCTTTCGTGTTGAGGTAAAATACTCTAGGAACATGAATTGGAACCTTAAGCATCATACCATCAGCTACAACCCAAGCAAAAAAGTGACCAGCCTCTGGACACGGAACAAGCTGTAATATCTGAACCACAAAATAATCAAATTAAGCAATCATAAAAGACGCGATCAGGGAAAAATCAAAGAATATGCAACTAAAGTGTATCACCTGCCAATATGTTCGAGCAAGCGACAATTCATTTCTCTTAAGAAATGAACTAACTCCATTCAGACCCTGACCTTTTTTACGTGTGCGAATGGCAGCAGGCAACTCAGAGATGCCATCTGACTGGCGGAATCTCTTCAACCTGCAAGGATCAATGTTACTAAGGCGAAGATATTTGATGAAGAATTCGTATCGAACGAGTCGATGGCAAATAGGAAAATAACACAGTTCAACGAAAGACCATTTTTATTTCTATTTCAATATCTTCTTGAACAAATCATGTATTTTTAAACTGAAATAGAATGAATTTACAAGCTAAAGAGTAGTGGCTCATCTAAGCTGAAGCAAAATCGAATTTTTGCACAGATATCAGAATAATGTCAGAAGCCTTATTCTCCGGACAACTCATTCATAAACCTTCCAACACGAAGCATGAAGCTTCATAAGTTCCATTTTAAAATGCACATAAGATGGCTAGTGGTATTTCTATCCAAAGTACTCTGTTTTGCAATCAGTTTGTTAAGAAGAACACAATTATACTTTCTTATATATGCTTATGTGGTAACTGAACTCCACAAAGTAACCAGGTCAAGTTGCAGGAGCTAGAGTTTCTACTCCATGTTCTCAGCTCAATCAAAATGCACTTAACATCCCCCTACCAACAAATCCAATGACCCTTATAAGCGTAGTAATGCACAGCAAGAAAATTAAGCGTCTATATGCAAGTACCTATTTTTTTCCTCCCGGGTATCTTTCCATTTTCGCTTCTTTACCGCAAGCCACGCCTGATAATCAACATTTCTGTCAATATTTTCATAGGTGATGGTAGTTGACTGTTCAAGGGAAACCCGGGGAGAAAATCGCTTTGCTGACTGTTCTTCTTTGTTGACTTCGTAGCTGCGAACTATAGGCCTCGGTCCAATTTCAGAACCGACGCCTTTGTTTCCGAAATCCTCTAGATCTTCAATGCCCACTTCTTCCCCCACATCGTTAGTATCCGTTTGAGCATTATGACCTTTTATCACCGGACTGAACATATCATCCAATTTCCGTTGGCGAAACTTGTCATCCTTTTCACGAACTCTTTTATGTAGCCAATCAGGATGAATTACTCTTGGGACAGGGTTCGCAACCTGTAAAAAACTTTTTTTAGAAAATTATAGTAAAAATGCAACATGGAAGGAAACTGAAATTAACATTTGGTACTAGACACCAAGCACCTTTTGCATAGCTGCAGGAATAGTAATAATTTTTTGAATTGTTGAACCAAGTCGCTGCTTATAATACGACCAGTCAACTATGGATCGGAAGTCCCCAACTGATGATATTTTACACCACTTCCGCACATAATGCTCCATAACATCTGCAGAAGACAGAATAATACCATCGCATCCATGTTTTATTACCAATGCCAATATAATGTAAAACATAATCAGAAATGATAACTGAACCATACCAGACCCAAATATTGCAACTGGAATTGCACGTTCACTTACTGAGCTTCCCTGAATTTGCAAATGGAACAAAAATTATTTTTGAAACAATAATAGGAAATCAACAGATAAATAACAAAGCAACTATAACCCATAAATCAGACAAAACATCTTTACTGTGAATGTAAAAGGTGGGATAATTCATCGAACAAACTGCCACAAACCCCTGCCGTGACAGACCAGTCCACAACCAATACTGGCAGCAAATTGCAAAGGAACGCCGCTAGGTACCCACTTAAACAAGACATGTATTCTATTGATGCAAAGAAAAATGACTCATGTAACTGTACATGTCTCGTTCAAGAGTGGAGTATCTATAGGACTTACACAACAAATTATTCCATTGTTTCATAAGTTAACGCAAAACTAAAATTGTCATGGTATGATGAGAAAGAGAGAGGGAGAGATGGGCCACACGTGGCATAAATTTTCTGCCACCAATTATTTGTAATCTCACAAGCAACACCCCTGTCTGGATCTCTTCCGAGAATAATGACTCACATCACTCAAAACAAGAGATGCATCCATCTTTTAAGACATGATCTTTCAGAATGTATAAGCACGTCTAAAGAATATAGATGAACCAATTATATTTCATAGTTATGTAGAGATAATGAATCGCCCAGAATCAAGAAGGTAATTCACCAACAAAAATATGCAGAATGCCCCAAATTGGAGCACGGTACGTACTTGTGGCTCACGTGCAACTATATACTGACAACGGAGTCCTTTATCTTTAACCATTGCATCACCAAGAAAATCAGCAAGTCGCCTTGCAGTGGTCACAGCACACGATTTCTTCTCTCCGTAGTCAGCTAAAGATTTACTCATGGTGCTTGATTCTGATATGTAATCAAGCAACTCCTTATCAGCAACATCAATTCCTTGATTCTAACAAATTATATTTAAACCCGTCAGAATTCGTCCAACTATATTCCCACCAGTAACTTTCGTTTTAACGAAAATGGTAAAAACTACCTCCAACAAAACTTAATAATATAATACAGTGAAGCAAGATAGAGAGGCATACGTCAAGAAGATCAAGCCAGCGGTTAGCAACAGCTGCAACTGCCGAATAACATTGCTCAAGGGTTTTCCCATCGAGGAACTTGTCGAAAACCTCAGCCTGTGATCAAGTTGAAGTTCAGAAAAGGCCACAAGCATACACCATAATGATGATGCAAATAACATTCCTTACGAAGGGTAAAATGTTGAACTAAGCAATAAGCTAGAAACATATTGCTAGTGTTGGACAATGGCACACTTACCTGTTATCTAATTCCTATAATTAAGATGCAGAATAACAATCACATGACAGAAGCAAAGGATGTCATGAACATTTGGGCATCAGATATGCACATAGATGAATAGTTTATCATGATTGACAGACAGAGTGCAGGGACTGGATGGACATTTAAAATGTTGGAGAAGGAAAAATAAGAATAAGATACAAACTGAGTTACAAAAATGAAGACACAATACCAAGGGAACTGCAGGAGAAACAAAGCAAACCTGGAAAACTTTGATGAGCTTAAGCTCACCTCTGCGCTTAATTTCAAAACCTTTAAGCTCCGCAATGGTTCCGTCATCATTAAAAACAGCATACCGCTTCTTAATTAATATCCCCTCTTCCTTTGAAGCTGGTAGGATCATCGCCTGTGAACCAGATATGGGCCAATGGACTCGCTGTGAGGTTCGTGAAGAAAAATGTATAAAATAGAAAAACTGATGGTAATGAGCTGCTTCATCTCACCTTATAAGGACCATCCACTTCAAATTCAATAGAGCATTCGCTTTGTGTAGTATATGTCTTATTAATAGGATCTTCAAGTGTCTGTCATGGCATGAGACTAATCAAACATGGGCTGAGCATTTTCATGGCATGAAACGAACACGAGGTTTGCTAAATAACTAGCTACATTATAATTATGACCGCTTGAAAGCTGGAAGTGGGAAATTAAATGTTAATTGAAGTGCCCTGCTCACCTGGTATTGATCATTTGTGTTGTTTCTTGCGACATCGACATTAAGCATGACACAAGGATACGAGATTGTCAACTTTTTCTTCAAGTCTCTGATATGCATATAACAAAAGAGATTATAAGCCAAATAACCAAAGCAAATAAGGAACACGAAAAGTTGATGTAACAGTCCAGGGCCAATAATCAGTATAGGAAATGTGGAAGAAACGTGTGCATTACTTTGTTTTGAAGGTAAAGTTCTCCGGAAAAGACCCAGGAAGTGCACACCAGATACCGTCTGTATCCAACTCCAATGGTCTCCCAATTTTTTCAACTAATACACGAGCATTCTGAATGATTTTTGCTCCCGTATAAGTAACTACACCAGCCATTTCCATCGAGTACCATCTTGCACCCCTGAAGTAGATCACGACATTCTTTCTTAGATGATAAAACAAGTAATGAAAAACCATAATAACCAACAGGATTCGAAAAGATCAAATAAGCACTCACTTTCGCATGACATAGCCATAGAAGGAATTTAGAATACATTTGTGAGCAAGCTGTAAAGAATCATAGAGAACTACCATATCCTGCAAACACCATAAGGAGACATTAAATACAGGGAACCAGAAAATGATAATGCATATTTACACAAAGTGCTCAAGGAACTGAAAATCATTATACTTGTGCTTCCTGGATCTTTATAGAATTCCCGCTGGCCTTTGCATCTCCTAGTTTCCCCTTCCAGACCTTATTAAGTCCTTTATATTCGTACCTTCTATCCCTGAAACTAAATTTTTGAAAAAGAAGAATATCACTTGGAAAGTACAATGTAAAAAAGAACCATCTGGGTATTTTGCTTAATCTTAGAATCCTACTTGCACCTGTTCCAAGTATCGCCCCATTTACATAATAACAGTATGGTAATTTAGTAAGGAGCTACTGAAGAGCTTATGCACTACCTACGAACTGTGTCAACATAGAAAGGATTTTCCCGCATGCATATCCCTGCTTCTCGCACCTCTGTGACTGGTTTGTCGAGGACCCTTTTATATGCCTGTAACAGATTAGCATGGTTAGTTGTCAGGTATTCTTAAACAGGAAAAAATTTCTTATTAAACATTGATGTTTACCTTTTGGCAATACTTCTTTAGCCGGTCTTTCAGTTTTACTTGTTGCTCAGTCTTGGGAAGGTCTAGAAAAGATTTTGCTATTTGACCACGTACATTATCAACTAGCTCAGACTCAATCTGCCTCTTCAAATGATAATAGTCACTGATAATCGAAAATTATGACCAGATGTCAGTGGCCATCATTGCTATGCTTGTAAATAACATAAGCAGAGCGAAAAAATAAACCTTTTCTTTGCGGTGAAGGTTTCTCCACGCCAAACCCATTCTAGAGTCCGAAGACAGGTTTTTCCAGGGCGGTTAAAGTCGCATGCTGTGCAGATTTCATCTGAAACTATAGAAGGGGGCTGAAAATGCACAAAGAAAATTCAACCTTAGAAGTATGTGAATAGAGCAATTTCTTCCTACAAGGATGATCTAAAACACTTATGAGCTCCAGACACGCAAAAGAAAATAAATCGTCAACTACATCGGGAAAATATCCCTCACATTTTCATGTTAGACTGATCAGTCAAGAAATGAATACAAGATCAGATTTCACATCATGATTAGCTGAGGACACTGAATATTTGCACAGTAGATCTGCAATATCCATGAGTCATCTAATGTTCAAGTGATTAGCATACAAGCAGATTGTGACTCTGGCGGGTGGGAAATTCTGAAGAACTTATAATGTTACTAGTATTATTTGAAAATTTGAACCTAGAGCTCAGTGTATAGAAGTCAGTGCCTGAAAGAGATCGTTAACTACAATAGAGAATTTAGAGAAGGTATATAGATGTCAACCATACCTGAAGCCTATTTGTTAAAATGATATTTGGATACATTGCAGCAACATCTAAGTGATAAATAAGTGGGGGCTCTTCACGTATGGGCTCATCACGCAGCATCTCTAGCTACAGTTCGCATTCAAAAAAAAGTTCATATCAGTAATAACTAACAAGGATTCATGTATTTTTCCATTGTGATGAAAAGAGTTGTATCCATCGGACAATTCCAGCATAGCAGACCTTAAGATAAAAGAATGTATAGAACACGAACACAAATTTATGTAACTTTCTAATGCCAACTCATGGACAATTTCGGTACAGGAAATACAGGCTGCCAAAACAAAAAAAGTTACCTAACGAATAAAGTAACATAATTTCCATGATTAGGTCATTGTTAGTTGCTAGGAAAGACTAACAACTAAAACAAACAAATTACGAAAACTCAATATGTAGAACATAAAACATACATGGGAACAAAAATAACTGAGCAATGGTTTCGTCATTTGACACAAGATATATGAGCACCTTTTCAAGGATAGCGTTCTTTACTTCGCCATAGTTGGAGACTGAATCCAAGTCCATCTTACCCTCTACTCTTACTGCATATTGAAGATCACGATCAAGGTTGCAGATTAATTGCTGAAAAATGAAGTACAATATAAAGGTGTCAATATAAAGATGTCAATATAAAGTTCCAACAAAAAATCATATGATAGGATAACTGAGTACAACAAGCTATCACATGCAAGCCAGAATATGAGAGAAAAAATGTGGACGTACGACATGTTACGTGCATTAAATATTTTGCATAAACATACATTTTGCATCAGGGAAAATTTTAAAACAAAAAGAGTTTCCATGTAGTCATGTAGACTTAAAAATCACCTCATAAGCAGCTGGATCAAGTTGAAACTTAGTGGGTAGATCAGATCTGAAAACACCACTTTCAAGACATTCCACATGGCCACCGATATAAGTTTCGCTCTCTAAAAGATGGCTGTTATGAAACTTCTCTAGCTCCGCTTGGTGTTTATTAGGACAGATAACACTTGCCATGTAAGCCTGTAAATATTGTGAAAGTTAAACTCTGTTTAACTACAGGCTAAACAAATAACACAAAACAAAAGTTGCTTAGTTAGAAAAGAAACAGCAAACCATGATGAAGCGAAGTATCACATCAGAAAACCAAAAGAGTTGCAAGATACAGCTAGCCATAAATATGTAAAAAACAATACAGATTCTACAGAGAACCCACCTGAACCATAAGAAGCATCTCACAAAGAGTACCACTTCCTTTCCGCAATACCTCATCAGGCGGCATAGGTATAATTGTAGCAAGCGAGAATATAAATGGATGAACATATGTCATATAAAGGAAGTAAGTTGCAACAGCATCTGATACAGAATAAGACGCCATTGTCTGGTGGAAAATATTTCATACATAAGTCAGATACATTCGTAATTTATTTTATAAACTAATGCACAAAATATTGAATATGAACAAAAATAATCACTGAACTCGCACCTGTGGTTGTTCCATGGCAAAGCGAACCATATCCTCAGGATCCACTTCTAATGGATCATAACCCAACTTGGCCTTAGTGACAGCCTAAAAGAGAGATAAAAGACAAAAGAAGAAAAAAATGTTAAAACCTAGAGCCCTTGATAGCACAAAGAAAAAAAAAATGTGATCAAACAACTGTACTATGAGATTAACCACTAAAAGTGAGCATAAGGTATTTGAGCCTTCATTTTTTTTTCGTATTAAAATGCATGTTCATTTATCATGCTTTTAGAGCCAAATATTTCTTTAAATCTTTAAAGTAAGTTCAAATAAATGACAGAACGACTCCATAATGTTTTGCACCTTTAGACCCTGGCTCCCTTGAGGGAGATAACTATCACGTTTGACCCAAGCAAAACAATCCATATGGCAAGCAAATTTAGCACGACATTCCCCTTGATTTCTGTCACATAGAAATCCTATCTCCTGCAAACGCAACCAGAAAACATTAAAATGTGGACCACAAAGAACTTCAATAGACCGGTTAACACATTTAAAAGGGTTACAGAAGTATGCAGATACAAGCATTTACTTGAGAGGATGACATTGACACCAAATATAAAAAAATTAAAGCAATTGACACATAGAAGTGTACAACTTTATTTCCATGAAATGCAGTCAATGAAAAATGATACTTTCTATACCAATTAAATAACCAATCAAAAAAAGAAAAAGATTTCCACTTTCAGAACAAACACATACATCACTCATCGTAAGTCCATGGTGTGCTGCTCTAGTTTCAAGAAAAGGCCAATCAAAGAAATCTCCATTGTACGTCACGTAAATACCAGGTTTCACATCTTGCATATGTGAAAACCATTGTTTGATGAGTTCGACCTGCCAAGAACGGATGACAAATGATAAAGATGTAGAACTATGTGCAACAAATTTGGACTTCTAACCAACAACCTATTTGGCGGTACCTCATTTTTCACATTTTTCACTGTGAAACACCCCTCAAATTCTGGTTTGGGAGTGTACTCCAAATCTTCTATATCCTCCCCCACACACTGAAAATCAAATTGGAATATTAATCAGTGATAACTGAACTCACAGAAGATACTGTTGTTAGCAAAGAGCCTTAGAGTTGTTACTTAAGAAAGATTAAAGTTGCCAAGCCAACCTCTCTATTAATTATAAGGTACCCTTGCCCATCCACCATGTACGATATCATCATTACTTGATCATATTCAGCATCAGGAAATTTCAAAGGAAGCTTTGTTGTCTCAATATCAAATGCACAAACATGAACTTCAGCACGTTGTAAAAGATCTGTTCTTCTCTCAAGAATAACACCAGCACTGGATACACTAACATCATACCACTGACCGCACCTTATGTCTGCATAAAAGCTTTCGGACTTGTAAGCAATCACACATTACAAATTTGTTCTAAGAAATGAAGTAAACTAGGGTCAAATGTTTGATATGAGAATCACCTTTATCAATAGCAAACCGTACGTGATAAGGAACATCGTACTCCCGGAGATCAACAATGCAATCTATAAAATCTAGAGGTCTTTGGTTGCTGTAACATGTTATAAAGGCATACATCAACTAAACCGAGGTAACACAGTAAAATATTATGGGCAAATTCTGAAATAATATAAAGATAGAGCAGAGAATGACACCTCACCTCTTTCCAGATAATATCGATTCATATGCTTCCGCAGCATCATTCTTTTCCTGGTTTCTTTGAACAACGTGCAGTAAATCATTTTTTACATGCATCAAATGTTGAACAGTGTCGAAGGATATCTTGAGATATGACTTTCGCATGCCGGATAAGTGGTTTTTCTGTGAAAAGCAAACCTTGAAGTTACATCACACATTATGGAAAATACTAGCAGCACAGCAATCAGAAAATATCTACATCCACGGCAAAAGAAGAACAACTAATTTCTATCTACTGAAACTGAACTTACGGCAATCCAAAGTAAAATGAGCATATACATCAAACTGAATCACATTATAAATCAATAAACACAATTATAGATTCATAATTCACTAAAAACAAGACAATAGTTAACTCACTAATGCAAGGTCTTCTTTCTCTACAATTTCTACATCAGCAATTTGCCCTTCATATCGTCGTTTAAGATATGCCTCCACACCCGTTTCCATTTTAGGCTACAACATTAAGTTCAAAATTAGAAACCAATAGAATAACAAAAACTCAATTGAATTAACACTAAACATTCTCATATGCAACAATTCACAATTTATACCTTTGTTGCCGCATAGAAATAGGGTTGAAATTTATACTTCGATTTAAACGTAGTCCCATCCTAAAACAAAATCAAACATCAAAAGAACCAAACAATTAGTCATCCACACACACACACTAAACTCCTTAAATCAAAAATATAAAATAAAAAAATCCCCAAATTAGTTCAAAACCCTTACCTGACAAACAAAATAGAGATCCACACAACTATAAACCTTCCTCGTCTCTTGATCTTCCCACGATGACTACAAAATCGAAACACATAACCAAATCAAAACCCTAATTAAAAAACAAAAAACACTTACAACACTGATAAGAGTTACTACTGAGAGACTGACTTACCGAAGATGAAGTGAGTAACCATCCCAATCTCTTATCACCTTCAGAGAAAACATCGAATCCTAATTTACTTTCTCTTTCTTCCTCAACATTTTTGACAAATTTCTGCTTCTTAAAACTTCGCGATGAATCTCCATCTCTATTATTACTTCGATTTTTCCATCTACTATCACTCATTTTCTAGGGTTAATTCGATTAATAAATAGAAATTGGAAAGCCTAGATTTGTGGTTTTAATGGATAGATCCGTCGGAGATGCGTCGGTGAGGATGGGATTTGGGGGAAAATGAAGAATGAGATCTTGAAATCTCTCTACTGTGTGTGATTTTGCCGCCTCTAGCTAATAAAGCTAAAACATTTTCCCGCTCGATAAAGGGGTTTATAGTCATATGACGAATTTGTCCTGACGGATGTTAATTATTTACGGTATCTCCAACCTGGTTGGAACGAGTTGGGGAAAGGGCAGAAAGGCTCTAATTTTAAGCTAGGCATTAATGGGTGCGGCCTAATGGAGTTTGATTTTTGGCACTTTGAACACGAAATTGGGGATACGTGGATTAATTGGGGGATATGTGCTGGCATGATTTTTTGTTGATGTCGGCATGGTCGATGAATTGACGGCATTGAAAAAACCATGCCGGCAGGTACAGTAAAATATCCCCAATTGATTGTTCTGTTTTTACGGTGTGTTCACGTAACAATGGGCAAATTAGCTTTATTTATTTTGATGATTATGTAAAGAGGAACATAATTTTTGATGCTGAGATAATGAGGTCAATTGATAAGTATTGCTAGATCAATCAGAAAAAAATGTCAAATTAAAAAAATTAGATTCGATCTGAGTTTGATTCGGGATAGTTTGGTTATGCTGGAACAAAACTTAAACCTTACGGTATTATTATCCATTTTTGTTTTCCTTCATAAGAAATCGCAAAAGGAAACCTTTTTAAATTGGGAAATTGCAAAGGAAAACCTTTTTAGATCGGAAAATCGCTGTGAACTTGAGTGTTCAAGTTAGCAACATTCAGCTGGTCTAAAGTCTAAGAAACCTGTTTTGAGGCATACTTAATTTTTTTGAGGCATACTCATTCATTATCCCATCTAAGGTGGGTTTATAAGGGGTGCCTAAAGGTAGTGCAATTACCTATATATCCATAAACAATTTAAATTACTAGAGTGCCCTTATCCTCAAAAACCTAAAACCTAAAATCAAAAATCAAAATAACCTTTAAACTTAAACATCTTGAACTCCAATTCAATCAAGAAATTAATCAAGCAAAGGAAACACGAATCGAAGTGAGCGATGTTGGAGTGCGAAATCCAAATCTCAATTTCTCTCAGATGTATTTTAGAATGTATTTGTAACAAACCCATCTTGTTTTTGATTGATTTTATTTTGCTTGATCGATAGAATATGATTTCAAATATAGAATTAGGGTGATCTTGGAATATCAATTTTGAGCCGAACCTAGTATATGATTTAGAGAAACACTATGTTCGGCCAATGCGACTTCGCTGGATTTTGTTCGAATCAACCGAACCTAGCCTTCTTCTTCGTTTTAAATTTTTAGAAAATCAGTTCGTCTGATCTTGGAATATCATTTTTGAGCCGAACCTAGTGTATGATTTAGAGAAACACTATGTTCTGCTGATGCGACTTTGCTAGATTTTGTTCGAATCAGCAAAACCTAAAATTCTTCAGTTACAGAGTGAAGTTCGGCTGATAACTTGTCAGACGAATCTCTTTTTTTTTTTTAAATATGCATAGGCGAACCTAAGCATATTTTCAAAAAAAAAAAAAAAAAAAGGTTCGGCTGACAAGTTATCAGCCGAACCGTTCATCTGGTCAGTAGATTTGGGTTTTAAAAATTCAATTTTTTGACAGATTCAACTTATAGAAAGGACAATAAACCTCGTATAGAAGCCTACCTCCAATTTGAATCACACATTTTGGTCACTTCTAATCACTAAAATCTCAAAACCCAATTTTTTTTTCTTCACTTCTTCTTCTTTTTCCTCTCAAAAATCCCAACTCTCTCACATAAATTTGATTTCTCTACTAATTTACCACTAATAATTTAATTTTTAATCAATCCTTAAAATTCCTAATTAATCAAATCTAATCATAATCATTAACACTAATTATGTAAGGGTAGTTATGTCATTATTAAAAAGGGTGGACAAGGGGTGATGTTGTTTTTTATATAGTGACCCTATTTTGGCATTATTTAGTATGCCTCACAAAAATTCAGTATGCCTCAAAACAGGTTTCAAGTCTAAACTAGCATCGATGCATGGGGCCTGGGGGACTTATGTTAGGGCTAAACAGGTTTTATGCCGGAATAGCCCATCCACAAGCACACTTTACGACTTACTCCATACGAAATGGGTTTTACTTAAAATCTTAGCCCAAGTAAAGAATTTTGTATGTAGCCATAGTCCATCCCCGGTAGACATTATGGAGCTTGTAAGTTTCGTATCCTTAAATGAGATATTGTATTTTGTATAGGTGTTAAGAATGTTTTCATGAAAATCATTTCGGTAAGCATGAATAACGTTGTCACCTATTTTATTTGTATAACCAGGTGAGATAATTAAGATGTTCTTCTCAATCAAAAAAAGATTTCATGTTTTTTTTCCTTTTTCTTTGCTTTTCCCTTTTTCGTATTGAAAGTAGATAACATATTTTTGTGTCTGGATCAAGAGTTTCTAATGTGGTTAATTGTACGGTTCAAAATGAAGTAACGAAAAAACAAGTTATGGACAATAAAATAACAATCTCTACTTTGTCTCTCAGTCCTTCTTCTTCTTTACAAACCAACATCACCAACTCTTTTCTGATCAGATCTGGTTAATTTTGAACAAGATTGAGCAGATTTCTTCACTATTTCTTGATTTCTATGTTAATTAGTTTTTTTAGTTTAGTTGTTATTGCACTCTTGGCTACTCTCAGAATTAAAACATTATGATGGTTTTATCTACTCTTTAGAGGTTTATCTTTACTTTATGACGGAATTGGTTCTATTGGGTAGGGTTATAAGATTAACAGTGATGCTCTCCAACGAAATTTTTTCATCTTTGTTGTCTTCGACGACGAAATCTTCATTGGAATCTTCATCATCAACTTATCAGGCGACGGAATCTTCATCGGTGATCGTTTTGACGATGTAAGCTTCATCACTATGCACAAGAGACTTGAGCAAATCAATCGTATTTTGAGAGGACATCTATCTAAAAAAGAAAAACAAACTAAATAGTTGGAATTTAATTTTGAGAAAAACCATTCTTCCTCCGATTTAATTGGATCTTGTTCATACTTGTATTTATTTTACTCTGGTAATCCTTCTCATTTCCTTTTCGGATTTCTCGGTATTGTACTTTTACCATGTGTTCTTGTTTCTTTGTAATCTCTAATTTTGGATCTTAAACTCATTGTAACCTCGAATTTTCATTGATGAAAAGGTTCCTTAATTATTCGTAAAAAAAAATGGTTGTTATCAATTAAATATGACTGTGTGACTTGATTATGTCTTAACATAAGGTTGTGATATAAAATACAAAGAACAAGAAATACAAAATAGATGGGAAGAAGAAGGGAGAAATTCTAGTCATTAGTGTGTTAGACAAACATTAGAGCCTCTATTTATAGGGTTAGACACAAGGGCATCCCAATAATAAACGAGATTCACCCTAGATATTCTTAACATAATTAGACATTTATAACACTCCCCCTGATGACATTGTGTCTAAGCTTATTGCCTCATTAAAACCTTGTCAGGAAATTCCAAAAGGACAAAACCTGATCGGAGGGAAAAGAGCACAATTAACAATACTGAGAAAAGATTTGGACACGCAAATGTTGCCTCACTAAAACCTTGACAAGGAAAACCCAGTAGGAAAAACCTTGATAAAGGAAAAAGAGTACAACACAATAAGTCCAACAGAATGCACCTTATGCGATGGTGCTCCCCCCGATGAGTACTTCAGTAAATTCTTGGCTTGCAAATCTTTGAGACGATACTTCCCAATTTCGGTGAACGGATTTCTTGAATGTTGAATATAGTAATGCGTTCGTGAGAATCTTCCAGTTGATGAAGTTTTCGTTTGTGTTAGTCTTCTAATGGTAGTGTTATCGAGTCTTCATGCTTCTTTAGATACATTAAGTACTTGTGTATTGGATTGCTGATTTCTTGGAGATGATTTTCAGAAATAGTTAATGTGGTTTATTCAACAAAGTGCCAAGATATGAATACCTTATCATACGTAAACAAAAATCATATTTGTTAGAAATCCAAATTCTTGGGTGATGATTAAGTTGATTTGTTTTAATCAAATGTGGGCATCCACTAAACAACCAAAATATATACAACTCCCCCTTGGATGACCATCATGTTGAATTAAATTGCCTCACTAGCTAAAACCTTGCCAATAAAACCCAATGGGAAAAAATTTGGAAGAAGGAAAAAGAGCACAAATATCAACATTAAAAAAAAAATATATTAAACGTCAGAGATATTGCCTCGTTAAAACCTTGTCATGAAAATCACATGGGACAAAACCTGAAGCCAAGGGGAAAAAGTACAACTTTTGACATATTTATCGATGCTAACTCAACTACATGAGTTTTTCAAGAAATAAGCATCAAAATAATAACTCTAGTCTATCTTAAAGAAGAGTTTAAGCTAGCATAATTCCAACCGCAGATTTAAGAAATAGAAAGAAAAAAAAAGAATTTATGCTACTAACGCGTGGATTTATGTGTTTTTAAGGACTCCTCAAGAGACCTATATAGTTTATAGCATCAACTAATTAATCTGGATTCTCTATTTTATACCAAATTCTAAAAACACATAAAGGATTGTTAAACCTGATATGATAGAATCAGGTGGCTGTCTATATATAAATAACTTGAATCCTCCGAGGATTACAAATTGAATATGTACTCCGATCACATTTCTTGTGTAAATGAAATACGAGTCCCTCAAGGACTACCACACCAAAAGCATCATATATGGAGAACAAAAATTTATTGAATCAATCCTAGTGTTTGAGAAAAAAAATAGATGAAACCCTCAAATAGTTTTTACAACGATCATATTTCTCATATAACGCATGAAGACTACACCAACATGTAATTTTCAAAATTCATGCTTGCATGGTTAAGGTGTTAAGTTTTGGATCCAAATATTGCGTTATTCAAGAGATTTCAATCCAATATAATTTGGAATTTGTGCATACCAATCACATACGTCGATATTTTTCGGCAGAGGGGTTAGAAACCACCATCTTTATTATTTAAGTAGCTACCATAAATGAATATTCAATAATAATTTATCTTACTTTAATCCAACACAATTCTCAAGTGTATGCATATATTGAAAAATTCAACCATTTACTGGTACCAGCGCCCGCAGGCATTATATTCTCCTCATATTCAAGTGAGAAGATATTATAATTGAGAATGTGAATTCGGTACGCTCAATTGGAGCACTACCTGTAGCCTCTTATAGAACACTACTTATCTGCTAGATGTGACTGGATTTCCTCTTAAGAGGCAAAAACTTAAATAAAAACAAATTGAGAAATTTCATGCCAATCATATAATGACAGCCTACATCAATTTGATTGTGATGGGAGAGAAATTTATATAACATTTAAGTAAATTACACAAGCTTCTGATAGTGTATAGTCTCCCCCGATTATGGCGAAAAATCTTTTTCATCTCATATACAAAAACTTCAAGTTTCGTAAAGTATTATCCGATTAATTCGAGACATATACTTATAATAATTTATGGATTTTAAGAAAACCACGTTGGACAGTAGATACTGATTTCAAAAGCCATAAAAAAAATGTCCAAAAAAATTGTAGTTCATACAAATTAAAGATCAACCATGGATTTTATTGGTTACAAGCAAAATATGCAAATAAAATCTCCAATATCGTGACCTCGAAGACTAACGAGATAATGGTTTAGATTGAAGTTATTGGACACTTTCTTTATCAAAAAAATAAATCAATCAAGATCAATATAGTCACTACAAGGACTAATGATATTGGCTAACAAGCCGGGTGTGCACCCATTGATCTTTAGTGTCCGTCCGTAATCCAACTATAAGTGGAACAAATCTGAATTTTGGAGATTATTACCGAAAAAAATACAAAAAATTAAATTAAATTAAAATTGCTCAATATCTTTAAAGAATGCAGCAAATTCTCGTTCATAGGTATTTAACGATTGGCTTGTACCATAATAACGATATTTCATCATTTAGGGATCGATATATAGATGAATTATATGTTTCTTTTTGAGAATATAAAGAAATCATTATCGTTATTTTTCTTTGAAGAGATAAAATCCACTCTTTTTAGTTGATGAATGGTTTCATGTAAAGGAAAATAGAAACCAATGGTTTATTATTAGATAAAACCACACATATTTGATCGTAAAAATTTGTTTGAAACGATCAATCTTCCATAATAGGGAAAAATCAAACCATTATTGGTAAAATTTTAGAAAATATGCCAACCTAGTATTATAGAAACCAGTGAGAAAATTCACAAAATTGGTTTTTACGATTTATCAAACTCGTATCGACAAAATAAAAATATTGTCGTTTTAGCTATCGCTTAGGAAACCTATTTTGAGTTTGACAGATGGTTTCTTGCATACAAAAAAAAAGAGAAACCATATGTATATCACATGATCCTTGTCTAAAAGACAAAGATACCAAAATTAATTGGCCGTAGGTTTTTCAACCATGCACGTGACGATAACACCAATTTTTGGTGATTACAGTTTCATGAAAGGAATAGAAACTGTAAACCGATAGATCTATTTTTTCTTCTATAAAAAGGGACTAGAGAAGAAAGAAAATCAAACTTATTCTGAAAAATTGATCACCAGAACTCAACCACGCATATAATTAAACTAAAAATAAAATTATAGCTTGGTAAATAATTGTAAAGAAAATAGAGACAGGAGAGATACAATACTATGCTACCAATATTGTACAAGGGATGTTCAAAGCATAAAGCCAAACACCTTTCGTACTCTTCGGAATTAATATCTCATCACACCCTTTGAGATAGTAGCAACTTTAACCAACTCTGTATATATAGTCTATGAAAGTACAAAAAGAAAAGGCATTAGAGAGGAAACATGAATCATATAAAAGATATCATGTACATACATACCCACAAGCCATGCACCCATCATATTTACATTATAAAAACAAATATGAGCAGATGGAATAAGTACAAAACGTGAGAATGTAAAGTAATCAAAAAACAAAAGGTTAAGATATTTCCTTTCATATCGTGTACACGTGCCAATCAAATAAAAACAATGATTTTATGGTGTTGTAGTTCATCTTCCTTTGATTGCATTAATCCAAAAACATTAATCGTATCGCTTGGTTAGCTAGGTAGAGTTACGTCGCTAATAACATGTTGTGATATAGAAGACAAAGAACAAGAGACACAAAATAAAGGGGAAGAATAAGGGAGAAATTCTATTTATAAGTGTGATAGACAAACATTAGAGCCTCTATTGGGCTAGACACAAGGGCATCCCAATAATAAACAAGATTCACCCTAGATATTCTTAACATAATTACACGTTTATAACAATTTCAACACTTTTATTGTTATGCATCTCTTTCGTTATGGTTACGGGGTTAAGGAAATTCCTTAAATTTACATTAAATTTTCCTAAAAGATGATATGTTTGTACTCTGCTAATTAAGGTTTTATCTCGGTAGATTAATTTTTGTGCGGGTTCCTTCTCATGTGCAACATATACAAGAGAAGGAAATCAAACAACATATGGTTTGGATAACAATACAGCAGATGGAAGTCAAATGAGGAACTTTTCAACTAAAATTTGGGACCAGGCAATCCCATATTTTATTAGTCAAATTGTTTTTCATGACTCCGTGGGTACTACATACCCGCGTCAAATTGTAACCTAATTCTTCGTTTAATAAATCACATGCTTCAAAAAAAATAATACAAGAAGATGCATATAAAACAGCAGTGGGCCTTTAATCAAGATTAGCATAGGATGCTATCATTATTCTTTAATCCCTGCTTTGGTCATGTTCAGTTCCGCTATCTTCTATAAAGAGATCCTTGAACTTATTGATTCTGATGCCATTTAAACTCAAGTGAAATCGTTTCCATGAACCATTCAAACCATGCAAGGATCAAAAATCTAAGACACTAAGTTGTTGCAAACTCCAGGCATTGCACCAGCTCCAAAACACGAATAAACACAAATAGGCCTTTATTTTAAATATTAAAGTCACACATCCGTCCCACCCCCTATAATCAAATTTTTGGATTTAGATATCATATTGGGAGAGGAATAATCTTTTTTATTCAAAATCCCCGTAAGTGGCACAATATATCTAAAGACTGGCCTAGAAAAATAAAGTTTTCACTCCAAACGAGAGGAAACCCTCATTTCCAATTTGCCGAAATAAGTCTTTTGTGAAACGAGAGTTCTTATGAAGACACTTGGCAACGTATGATTGGTCTAAAAATTACAATTTTAAAAGGAAAACTTAACTTACCGTGTTTGGAATTCTATAGAAGTCCAAATGAAATTCAGCAGTCCAGTACCTACCATCTGATGACTTTTTTTTTTCCAAATTAATACATAAAGGGGCAAAAAAAGAAAAGAAAAAAACTCACATATTTCTCACATATTTTCTGGAAAAAAATAAAAGAAAAAAATAAATAACATCCACACATATTTCTTAACTCTTCTCCATCTATTTAATGCAAATCGAGAAGGAGGCGACACTAAATAAAAAATGTTCTGCCACGGAGCGGGGCGAAGCCCCGCGCACACCTAATCAGAGTTGTGACCTGCTAGTCCAAAATTTGCCACAACAACGCAAAATTAATTGAGTTATCATCATAGAAATCCTTAAGTTTCAGTTTTTCTACCGATCAAACCATATAGAAGGACAAGTGAGTTTGGCCGTCTATATTCTTTAAGTTTCATCTTTTTAATCCGAGTTTACCCCTCAGTTTACCATAGTTACCTTTATACTAAGGTTAGGAAAATTGGGTTGGTTTGAGAAACCGAATGGAAGATGATTTTTCTCTCTACTAGAAGCTAATTTACCCCAAGGAGCAACAATCGATGGAGAAGCCGCAATTTAGTTATTTATTATTGTAATACTGCATAGACAGACCAGAGATGTGTTCTTATTTCATTGATTCAAAAATCTAATCATAGATTACAGGTATCAGTAAGAAATCTCAATTCAGTTCTATTTGTTTATCCTAGAAATAACAATTCTCATCAAACACCACCTATAAAACCCATTTTTGTAGAATCAAAACTATCAATGCTACCAACATCAACAAACCCAATACCAAGATTAGCTTATTTGATCTCTGGGTCAAGTGGAGATGGAGAAAGTATGAAGAGAGTTGTGAAAGCATTATATCATCCATTAAATCAGTATGTATTGCATTTAGACCTTGAAGCTTCATTAAGTGAGAGATTGATTTTAGTTAAATTTTTTGAAAATGAAGATGTTTTTAGTAAGATTAATTGGTAATGTTGAAGTTGTTGTCAGAGCTAATTTTATTATATATAGAGGACCTATTGTGGTTAGTAATACACTTCATGTTGCTGCAATTTTGATGAAGAAAGATGTGGAATGGGATTGGTTTATTAATCTCAGTGCTTCTGATTATACCTTGGTTACACAGGATGGTAAATTGCACTTCCTTTACCTAGAATCCTTGATTTTTCAAGTGGCGATTTTTTTAATTTATGTTTGTTCCAAGGGGAGGGATTGCAGTTTTCAAAAGAGATCAGCTAACTCCATGGGAAATGAAATGAACATGCTGGTCTTAGTTGTTGTAGAAGCCACCATACTTTGTGGTAGCTTGCATTCGTTTATGTGTCTTAACTCTTAGTTTCCATAGGCACCACAAACTCCATGTGAATGTGCACCATAATTTGTTCTCTTTGTATCAGTTATAAATTAAGAATTAATGAATCTTGTTTATGGCGTCTTTTGAGTTTTGATCTGTCAGCTATGTTCAAGGATGCATTCATATGCTTAGAGTGTGCATTGTAATAAGGTTTCCTCTGTATGATGACTTGCCGATTATTTAAGAATGAATGTTGTTGTTTATGGGTAAAAATCGTTACTGACGATTTCGGAAAATTCGGTAGGTGAGTGAGAAACTGGTTTAAACCCTAAACAAATGTGATGCACGTTGAGCACTTTTTAGGTTCGAGAGATCAATTTGTACAAGTCCGGCCTAAACCAAGAAATGGCCGTTCCAAACTTACTTCGGTCACAAAGTGGAGGAGAAGGGATGATTTGGGGAGGGAAGCAAAGAAAGGTGTTGAGTCCAGAATAATTCTGGGAGAGTAGTATCTCGACTTGTATCAGAAATTGAAAGCTTCGGAAGCTTGCAAGAGATGGAAGCTTTTTTGGGAGAGCTTGCAAAGTTTCCTTTCTAAGAGTGTTATATTTTCCTTGACCGAGACTTGTTGTCTGGTAAAAATAGGTGAGACCTATTTATACAAGTTGAGATTGAAACGTACACTGGCCTCATTAAGGAAGGAAAATAAAGGGTAGTTAAATAGGAGGAGGTGGTAACCGGCGTGTTTAAGAGTGAAAACTTTTTCACCTTTATTTCCCCATTTAATTGACCGCTTTTATTCCTTTTCACGCTTTCTTAATACGAGCGTAGTGTACGCTGCATGATGTGACCGCCAAACCAAAACCCTGAGAAAGAATCCCCCAGTTTGTGTTGATGTCCCGAGAGTTGGTTGCACTTTGGGTCCAAGTGGTAATGCCAAGATGCTAGGGGAGCGTGTGGCATGTGCCAATGGCATATGCGGAATGCCTTGACGGCAAGTTACACTTTGAGTGTAAGTGGCAATGCCAAAGCTGCTAGGGGGGCGTGTGGCATGTGCGGGATGCCTTGGATGCGGTTTGCACTTTGAGTGCAAGTGGAAATGCCAAAGCTGCTAGGGGAGCATGTGGCATGTGCGGGATTCCTTGGCCGCGGGTTGCACTTTGAGTGCAAGTGGCAATGCCAAAGCTGTTAGGGGAGCGTGTGGCATGTGCGGAATGCCTTGGTCGTGGGTTGCACTTTGATTGCAAGTGGAAATGCCAAAGCTTCTAGGGGAGCGTATGGCATGTGCGGAACCTTGGCCGCGGGTTGCACTTTGAGTGCAAGTGGCAATGCCAAAGCTGCTAGGGGAGCGTGTGGCATGTGCCAATGACATATCGGCTTGGTAAGGAAAGCTGCTAGTGGTGCGTGTTGGCATGTTCCAATGGCACGCACGGCCACTTGGGCCTAGGTTGCACGGTATGCAAGCCTAGGGCGAGGGTGCTTCTTTGGCATGTGCCAATGACATAGCGGCTTGGAAAGTGGATAACGGTGCGTGTTAGCATGTGCCAATGGAACGCACGGCCATATTGTCCTAGGTTGCATGGTTTGCAAGCCTAGGGCGCGGGCTCTACTGTGGCATGTGCCAATGGCATAGCGGATTGGAAAGTGGCTAGCGGTGCGTGTTGGCATGTGCCAATGGCACGCACGGCCATAGTAGCCTAGGTTGCACGGTTTGCAAGCCTAGGGCGCGGGCGCTACTTTGGCATGTGCCAATGGCATATCGGCTTGGTAAGGAAAGTGTCTAGCATAACTAGGGCCAAGGCAAAGTGTGTTTGTCATGGCACGGCTAGCTTGGGCTAGGTGTGGCTGGCATGGTTGGCATGCCTTGGCTTGTTTGGTTGGCTGGCATGATTTTCCATTGGAACAAAGGTCCGACTAGCATGTTTGGCATGCTTTGGCGCGGTTGGTGTGACTAGCATAGCTAGGGCCAAGGCAAAGTGCGTTTGGCATGGCGCGGATAGATTGGGCTTGGTGTGGCTGACATGATTTGCCATTGGCACGGAGGTGCGGCTAGCATGGTTGGCATGCTTTGGCGCTTTTGGTGTGGCTGGCATGATTTGCCATTGGCACAGGGGTGCGGCTAGCATGGTTGGCATGCTTTGGTGCGGTTGGTGTGATTAGCATAGCTAGGGACAAGTCAGAGTGCGTTTCGCATGGTGCGGCTAGCTTGGGATAGGTGTGGCTTGCATGATTTGCCGTTGGAACATGGGTGCGGCTAGCATGGTTGGCATGCTTTGGCGCGGTTGGTGTGACTAGCATAAGGAGGGCCAAGGCAGAGTGCGTTTGGCATGGCGCAACTATCTTGGGCTATGTGTGGCTGGCATGACTTTCCATTGGCACGGAGGGGAATTAGGGTTTTGCTCATTGTAACCCTAATTTGAAAAAATACCCCCCATTAATTACTTACTACATGCATTAAATGTTCTAATAAATGTGTCACCGGTGACATTAGGTTATTCGGGGTTTTACAATTTTACCATTTGTCTAAAAACCACCATCAACATTAAGTCCACTGCTTAGCTCAGAACATGAGCTTTATTGCGAGGTAAGCATAAGATGGTGACAAACTATCATCAGTGAATCGTAAAGAGAATTGAGGAGGCTCGTCTGACCTTTTTTATAGATAGGATTTGGAATCCTTTCCTCTGGCAGTTTTGGACAAATCGGGAGGCTGGCACAATTGGGAAGTCAGCATCATTGAGAGAGAGGAAGCTGGGCGGCATTGAGAGTTTGACGTGAGTTGCGAAACTGAGTGTGCTAGCTGGTGGGACCGGCGTAAGGTGGGGAAGATGAGCGTGCTAGCTGGCGCGACTTGGGCGGTCATTGGGAAGTTGGCGCAATTGGTGGGACCGGTGCAATTGGGAGACTGGGAAGCTGGGCGCGAGCTTGGTGGGACCGGTGAAAACAAGGAGGGAGTAGGTATTTCGACAGATATCAAAGTTTCCTTATTTTTCCTTTCTTCACATGCGGCTTCAGTCAGGACATCATCCATGCTAAAAACCTGGAAGCGTTATGTCTCTCATTTCTTCCTTTCTTTTTTAAGGTTCTGTATTCATACCCAGCGCAATTGTACCGTCTCCCTTGTATGAGAAGAGGTTCTTCTTGTTGAGTTTCCCTCTTTATCATGTCTCCCAGAGACGAATCATCCTCTAACCATCTAGATTCTCCAGGTGAAGGCGCGAGGTTTGACTCTTGCAAGAGCACCCCGACTAAGGTTATTCGGGGGAAAAAGATCATACTGGTATGTTTTCTTCTTCTTCTATTTTCATGTTATCCTTTTTTATATGTGTATAGATAGGATGGAACTTGATCATTTTCCCTATTTTTTGCAGTGTATGATGGGATCCTCCAGGGATGACCACGCCTTTAACTCTTCGGATAAGGACTTCATAATTGGCGGAGATCGATTTTCTTCTCTTGAGGAGGCATTGGATGGGATTGAATCTCTGTTCCATGAAGCTAGTGAAATCATTAAGGACCTCCCTTCCATCTATCCCCATGAAGTACAGGCGCGTGCTCGGACTTTCTTGGGTTCAGGGAGCATGGAGGAGGGGCGAGAAAACGAGGAAGAACCTCGGCATATTGAGAAGTTCCAGTGCGGCAAATCCTTTCCTCGGCCTAGGTATGGGGCGGATCGAACTGTTTCTAGGTCGAAGCGACGGAAAAACGAACGTGTGAAGCTCTTGGAGGAGAGCGCGATGGTTCTTGATTTTGATGCGGGTGAATCAAAAAAAATTCTTCGAAGTGTCAACGAGAAAACCTTCGAAGGAGCATCTAGCAGAAACGAAATAGCCTTCAAAGTTGACGCCAGAGGTGTCGTTGGTGATACCAAAGGGGTCATGGTGGCGTATGCTGTACCGGTCGTCGGGGCGGACACTGCTGCTGCTCTGGTTGCTTTGGGATGGGATGTTGAGGTTGCTGCTTCTAACACCGTTGAATGGAACCTTTGTTGCCCGAGGGACTACTGGGGGAAGTGCTTGAAGATAGCCTTGACCAAGGGGACTTGTACTCCATCCTTCGAGGGCTAGTTCCTCCCCTTTGTTATTTCTTCCAGCTTCTTAGTTACCCTGATGTTTTTTTTTCTTCATAAACTCGTCTTTACCTTCTTATTCATCAGTCAACATTTTGCTTTATATATATATATATATTTTGAAAGAGGTTGTGGTATGATGGCTCTGCAATGGTTTTCTGGGTTAATATGATGTATTTTTATGACATCTGGAGAGCTTGTTTGGAAAGAGATGTACTTATGCTCTTTTTTTTAACGGAAAAAGGAATCTCAAGGGAAGGATACAAACGGTGTATTCATCTTGAGGGAAAACAGATACTAAAAGGAATTGTTAAAGGAAATACTAAATGGAAAGTGACTAGGAAGTACAACATTTTATGGATTGGAGGCCTTGAGCTATCGCGAGTGGATTATCACGCCTTCAGGTGTGTCTGCGTTGATGAGCTTGCAATATCCTCCTAAGAGGATGTCCGCCACCAGATACGGCTCGTCTTCTCTTCCATTGGGCAAATTAGTCTGGATAACCATTTTTACTGTCATCCTCCCAACTTGAAACGAGTTTACCTTAGCCACTATGTCTCCGAATTAAAACGGGTTCAGACATCATGCAACCCTTTGAGTCTTGGCTCCATTGGTTTCAATAGAAGTTTCCAAGCTTTTTGAGAAGTGTTCAAATGGTCCAACACCCCATTCACATTTCTTGACAGCGTCCGTGCCAGTAATCGCGCCGAGTCCCCATGATGGAATGGGGGAAGGAATGACTGGTTGCAGAAAAGGTTGCTTGGTCATACTTACTTGCATTTGAAAACCATGAGCTAGCGCCAGCAGGTCTTCTCCAGATGTCTGGGTTCCTTCGACAGTTCGTCGATGCGATAACCAGTGGGATGATTTGTTGGAAATTCCTTCGGGCGTGGACGTCAGCAGAGGGTGCACATCTAATTTCGATTTGTTGTCGAGTACCCATAAGTGTCCCAATATCATGTCATGACCCAGTTCTTTGACAATGTGGAATTTTCTATGCATTATAGTGTCTCCCACCTTGATCTCTAGGTCCATGTAGCCATGCGCATTCAAATATTCTCCTTTCGTATTCTTAATCATGAACGGGGAGTATGTAGCATCTTGTTTTGTAAATCCTGCTGCCTTCAGTGTAATGATGTTGAAGTAAGAGGCTGCGTCGATGAGCGTGTTGTCAAATTCGATACCCCTTAAACGGGACGCGGTCAGCAGTCCCCAGTTCTCCCTTTTGGTTCCGCCTGTTTGGCGAGCTTGGGCCCCTGGTGTGATTTACAAGGAGAGAAAAAGTCATTTGCCGGACACAACGCGATTGAGAGCTGCGAAAATATATTGGCACTGTACCTTGGAAAGATAGAGAATTTCGCATACATGCTGCATCATTGATTGTACAGTTTCGTGCACGGAGTCCCTAGAGGACCCGCAGTTTCTTATTGGGAGTGGATCTCGATGCACTCCTTCGTATCCTAGTTGGAGCTCTCCTGCTTCCATCCTTTCTTTGAAGATATGCTTTAGTCTGTTGCAATCGCTGGTCGGGTGGTGAACGAACCTGTGGTAATGGAATTACTTGGGTTCGCTATCTCAGCCTCAGTTGGTGGACGTATGGGAGGAGGCAGTCTTATAACATCATCTTGAACCCAGGCTTCTAGGAGGTCAATCACCTCCTCGATGGGAAATGGGAAATCAAGGGTATTTCCTTCGGTCTCATGATGTTGCATGGGAGTTTTAGTGACGATCTTCCGTGGTGGGGCTTCCCGTTGCGCCGGCGCTTCACATTTTGGCTGGTGGCCCATAGTTGGGGCCTTTATTTTTCCTCTTTCGTTTACTATGTTCACGGAGGATGAGCCGGCATTAAATTGCTTGCTGATGAGGCGTCTATTCCCACGAGTCTCACATGTGTCTTCGGTTCGAGTTGGCCTAGTTCTTTCCAGTAATGCCGGTGCTGTCGTTGCGGATCGTCTGGCGGCTTCATGGAGTTCGGAGAATGTTTGGAAGCGCAAGTTTTCTAGCAAGGCGCGAAAAATAGAAACCATACCATTGATGCACGCGTTCACCAGATGTTGCTCGGTCACGTTTTGGTCGTGACAGTCGAGTGCTTGATCCCTGAACCTTTTGACGAAATCATTCGGATCTTCGTTATCCCACTGGTACATTCTTCCGAGGTATGAGAAAGTAACTTGTTCAGACACGAAGAAGTATTTCTTGTAAAACGCAGTGACCATGCTACTCCATTTTGGAATGTTATTCGGTTGGATACTGTTGTACCATGTATACGCCCTTCCAGTAAGTGATTTTAAGAATTCCCTTAAACGAAGAACGTGATTATATTCATGTTCACCTAGGGATTCCAGGAAACGAGAGACATGCTCATGTGCATTCCCGGTACCATCGTACATGGTAAATTGAGGAGAGGAGTACCCCCTTGGGAGATGGATTCTCTACATTTCAGATGGGTAAGGCGGTTGGTGATGATGCATGTCCAATTCATCATTCTTGATTCGGTTGTGGAGAAGTTGTTCTAGATCTTCTCGTGTGACGAAGTTGGACGGCTGATTTCTTTCCAACGAGATTCTAGCACGAGTTTCCTCATCCGCGGAGGCGTGCTCCGCCGAGGTGTTGGTGTCGGGGTTGTTGGAGATGTTCCTAAGCGGCTCTGGAGGACGCGGCTCACGTGGTAGTCACTCTGTCAGGGTCTTGAGAAAGACAAGTACCTCCTTCTGTGTTGAAACCATATCCGTCTGGGCTCTGGCAAGCATCTCCTGTCGTTCCATCAAATCGGCGATGGTGACATAAGGACGGATTCCTATGGTCCCTCCGATCTCTCATCCCTTCGGTGGGGTAGTTGGAACCTTAGTTGTGGTCGGAGGTGCCATGCTAGACGAAGCATTAGGGGATGCAGCGGCGGCTCTGGCCCTGGTGACCGGTGGCGTGACACCCGAAGAGGTATTTTCGTTGCCGTGATTAGAGGGTTGCGCGGAGACACTAGAGGATGCAGTGTCTCTGGCCATGGTGATTGGCGGTCTTATGCTTGAGGGAGTGCATTCCAAGTTACTGTAGTCAGTAGGTGATGCAACAACTTTATTAGGAGAGACGTTAACATCAAGGACGTGCTCTGTGCTGGTATTCTCGGCAGCCACTCCAGACCTGAGTTCCACCATGTTGGGATTGGAGTTCGGGAAACGAATCAGGAGTCGGAGTTGGTATTGTAACCAATAGATCAATCCTCCCGCTGTGGTCGCCAATTGTTTATGGGTAAAAATCATTTCTGCCGATTTCGGTAAATTCGGTAGGTGAGTGAGAAACTGGTTTAAACCCAAAACAAATGTGCTGCACATTGAGCACTTTTTAGGTTCGAGAGATCAATCTGTACAAGTCCGTCCTAAACCAAGAAATGGCCATTTCAGACTTGCTTCGGTCACAAAGTGAAGGAGAAGGGTTAATTTGCGAAGGGAAGCAAAGAAAGGTGTTGAGGCCAGAATAATTCGGGGAGAATAGTATCTCGACTTGTATCAGAAATTGAAATCTTCGGAAGCTTGTAAGAGATGGAAGCTTTTTTGGGAGATCTTGCAAAGTTGCCTTTCTGAGAGTGTTGTATTTCCCCTGACCGATACTTGTTGTCTGGTAAAAATAGGTGAGACCTATTTATACAAGTTGATATTGAAGCGTACCCTGGCCTCATTAAGGAAGGAAAATAAAGGGTAGTTAAATGGGAGGAGGTGGTAATCGGCGTGTTTAATTGACCGCTTTTATTCCTTTTCACGCTTTCTTAATACGAGCGTAGTGAACGCTGTATGCTGTGACCGTCAAACCAAAACCTTGAGAAAGCATCCCCCAGTTTGTGTTGATGTCTCGAGAGTTGGTTGCACTTTGGGTCCAAGTGGCAATGCCAAGCTTCTAGGGGAGCATGTGGTATGTGCCAATGGCATGTGCGGAATGCCTTGACTGCAAGTTACACTTTGAGTGTAAGTGGAAATGCCAAAGCTGCTAGGGGAGCGTGTGGCATGTGCGGGATGCCTTGGCCGCGGGTTGCACTTTGAGTGCAAGTGTCAATGCCAAAGATGCTAGGGGAGCATGTGGCATGTGCGGGATGCCTTGGCCGTGGGTTGCACTTTGAGTGAAAGTGGCAATGCCAAAGCTGCTAGGGGAGTGTGTGGCATGTGCGGAATGACTTGGTCGCGGGTTGCACTTTAAGTGCAAGTGGATATGCCAAAGATGCTAGGGGAGCATGTGGCATGTGGCAATGGCATGTGCGAAATGCCTTGGTCGCGGGTTGCACTTTGAGTGCAAGTGGCAATGCCAAAGTTGCTAGGGGAGCGTGTGGCATGTGCCAATGGCATAGCGGCTTGGTAAGGAAAGATGCTAGTGGTGCGTGTTGGCATGTGCCAATGGCACTTGGGCCTAGGTTGCACAGTTTGCAAGCCTAGGGCGCGGGCGCTACTTTGGAATGTGCCAATGGCATAACGGCTTGGAAAGTGGCTACCAGTGCGTTTTGGCATGAGCCAATGGCACGCACCCATATTGGCCTAGGTTGGTTTGCAAGCCTAGAAAATGTGCCAATGGCATATCTTGGGCCAAGGCAAAGTGCTTGTTGGAATGGCATGGCACGCACGGCCATATTAGCTAGGTTGCACGGTTTGGCTAGGGAGTGCTACTTTGCATGTGCCAATGGCATAACGGGTTGATTTTCCATTGGCACTTGGGCTAGGTGATTTTCCATTGGCACGAGGGAATGGTTGGCATGCCTTGGCGCGTTTGGTGTGGCTGTCATGATTTGCTATTGGCACAAAGGTGCTGCTAGCATGTTTGGCATGCTTTGGCGCGGTTGGTGTGACTAGCATAGATATAGGGCCAAGGCAGAGTGCGTTTGGCATGGCGCGGCTAGTTTGGGCTAGGTGTGGCTGGCATGATTTGCCATTGGCACGGAGGTGAGGCTAGCATGGTTGTCATGCTTTGGCGCGTTTGGTGTGGCTGGAATTATTTTCCATTGGCACAGGGGTGTGGCTAGCATGGTTGGAATGCTTTAGCGCGGTTGGTGTGATTAGCATAACTAGGGACAAGGAAGAGTGCGTTTGGCATGGCGCGGCTAGCTTGGGCTAGGTGTGGCTGGCATTATTTTCCGTTGGCAAAGGGGTGCGGCTAGCATGGTTGGAATGCTTTGGCGCGGTTGGTGTGACTAGCATAGGGAGGGCCAAGGCAGAGTGCGTTTGGCATGGCGCAGCTAGCTTGGGCTAGGTGTGGCTGTCATGACTTGCCATTGGCATGGAGGGGAATTAGGGTTTCGCTCGTTGTAACCCTAATTTGAAAAAATACCCCCCATTAATTACTTACTACATGCATTAAATGTTCTAATAAATGTGTCACCAGTCACATTAGGTTATTCGGGGTTTTACAATTTTACCCTTTGTCTAAAAACCACCATCAACAGTTGCAAAGGCATTGTTTACACTTCATAGGAAACTTTTCTTATTGGGGTTTTGGGTAATCTGTTAGGATCTACAACATTGTTTAGATTCAAGAATGGATGTCTAATTTAACTTAGAATCTAGTTATATGTCAGGAACAAGTTATTGGTTTTATATCACGGGGTATGATCCTCGAATGCTGCTTTTGATTTGAGAAATGAGGTTTTTGGTGTACTCGATCATTAGCACTTCATTGTCCCCTTGTGCGGATTGCAGAATTACCTAACGCTTGTTCCATTTACTCCATTGTCTACGTATGATACATGGGTTCTCAGTCTTACTTTCTAAGATTGAGTGAGAAAAAAACTCAATTTATGGCATTACGCCAACTTCTTAAATGCTTTAAACTTGTACTAACTGAAGAAACCTTAACTTTCAATGTGGTCAGTTTCAGATATGGTTCATACCCTTGCAGCTATGCCAAGAAGCCTTAACTTTCTCGAGAATACGAGCGAAGTTGGCTGGAAAGAGTATGTGCACTTTTTCTCAACTATTAATTGAATTTGATAATGTATACGGGATCTAAAAGAGCAAACTGCAACACCTTACAAGACATCTTAATTGTTCTTTGGTTGATTTACCACAGGGTACAGAGAGCCCGACAAGTGATTATAGATCCAGGTTTATATAGCTTACAGAAGTCCGATGTGTTTTGGGTATCAGAAAAAAAAAGTCTACCTACAACATTCAAGCTATTCACATGTGAGATTTTCCACGACGTGTTTGAATTTTCGTTGAATGATCCTATAATTCTTAAACTCCGTATCTTACACATCCAGAAATGTTCTAGCAGTAATTCAGGACAGTGAAACTTAGAACTCAACTTACTGAAACTAAACCAAGAATGTACATTACTACCTAGGCTGCTAGTTAGATGCACATTTTGTCACAACATTACGAATTCCAGACCCAGTTAACTCTTTGAACAACTAGAAGGGTAACCCACTAAAAAGAGTTCACAAAGAAATGTTCTTGACTTGTATGATTTGTGGAAATTATTCCTGGTCATGTTCTGCTTGGATTATGCTATCTCGTCCATTCATGGAGTATTGTCTATGGGGATGGGATAATCTCCCAAGAAAAATCCTAATGTACTACGCCATTTCCTCTCGTCATCTGAAGGTTACTTCCACCCAGTGATATGCAACACTGAAGAATTCAAAAACACCAGAGTAAACCACGATCAGAAGAATTCAGAATTCAGAAACACCTGAAGGTTACCATAATCTATGTTAGTGTACTACATTAATTGTATTCTTTTCTGTAGGAATTATTACACTATGAACCCCTTATGGAAGAGGTAATGAATTTTAGTTCATTGATATATTATGAAAATGATGTATTGGAACTTTTGGTGTTTTGAGTATTAACCAACTCCGTTATACATTTTTATTTATATAACAGTGATTATCATTTACCCATTTTTATTTATACGACCAATAGACAAGCGTACCCAATTTATTTTATATGAAATTTTTGAAGGGGTTTCCATTTTATTTTATACAACTTTCTCAAAGGGGTACCCAATTTATTTTATGCTGACCACTGGTGAAGTTTATTTTGTCAGGCCGGCCGGCTTACGAAATGTAAGAGACTGGAGCGAGCTAGTGTTTTTGTTGGATTCAAAACAATATAGAGTTTGACAGATGTTATTGATATGGAGCAAACTGGTTTTCAGAGAAGGGTAAGGTTTGCAATTGACAATGAATATGTAAGAGATGAAAGATTTGAAACTGATGTGCAACTGAGGGAAAAATAGAAGATTTATTATCAGCGCAGCAAGTTGGTTCTGCATTCATACTTGAAAGCAAAACAAGGATCATCCATCTTTAAGAGAGAAACTATTGATGTATGTTACAATTTCTTGAGTAAGAATTGCAGGGGACAGACTTGATGTGGACAGACTTTTGTCCATGTTCATCCAAGAGAGGTCGGGTGAAGTAACTAAAGTAGGTGTATAAGAAGTTGTGTATGCCATTTTACTAGTTCTCCGAATCATAGAAGTGAAGCATTTTGGTATCAGTGGTTTCTATCATGTGGATAATGATTAATTTTATTCCTTTTCTTGTTCATGATAAATGGATTTGTCGCAGGCCAAGCAATGGTCAGATGCGGTAGTGCATACCTGTAATGGTCAGATGCGATACTTGGTCAGATGCGATAGTGAAGTTCCAATTGTGCTCAAGTTTGTCTTGCAAAAGTTTTGTGAGTCATTGGGGAAAGATGGGGTGTTGAAGATTGTTTAGAAAATGTTTGAAACCTAAGAAATAGGATTGGCTTGTGTGGCGTTTACAGTTTGATCATCACTATCAGTATATGTCTCTCGGGTAGAGAGTTAGAAGCCCTGGATACAAAATGTCATCGTTGCACATGTTTAAACTCTAATGTTTACTAGTATGATTTTTTTTTCAAGTGTATTTTGAATATTAGTTCAAACTATGAAGAATATATTTGTCAACAAAGTAGTGCATAACGAGATGTAATCATCTTTTTATTTTCATTGCGCATTACAACTTCAGGAATAGGTACCCTTATGTACATGAAGATTATTGAGTTAGTCACGGGTACTGCAAGAATAATCCTAGCTTCCAATCACCTACTAAGTTTGAGTACAAAACACCCGAATAACAAATAATCTTCCTTTGGAACTTGAAATAATTTACCTTTTTTTTTTTTACTACAAACTGGCTTAGTTACCTAGTTTAATTTATACGAACCGCAAAGTCATTTACCCATCATAATTTATAGTAGCACGAAAAATAAGGTACCCATTAAAATTTATACAACGGTTTAAACATGGTATCCAATTTTTTTCATAGGAACGTCTGAAAGACAATATGCACTACTTTGACTTTTTGCTTATAAAAGTGAACTTCTCGACAAACACTTGGTGAAGCTAGGATGATTTCTCAATACTTCCTTCTCAACTGTCAACCGATATGCTCATTCTCAACCACGATGAGTAAATCCTGATAATCTCGACTACTTTCGACCTTAAGTAGGATTTGTTAACGCAAAGGAAACATAAATCAAATGGCAACAAAACTTTAGCTAAAATAAAAAGAATGAATTCACAAAAAATAAGTATTGCGCACTAGCTCAAGTGATATATCATAATGCCTAATGTAAATGCAAACTCAATGATTAATCTGTTTGCACACCTAAAGAAATAAGAAAATGAACCATCTGAAAACTAGTTAAATACACAAACCTTAAGACTGTTGCACCTAAAGAAATAAGAAAATGAACCATCTGAAAACTAGTTAAATACACAAACCTTAAGATTGTTGTCCCGAATTTCGTTATAAGCATCAATCATCTTTTTTTACCATCGCTACAATAGAATCCAACACACGCTGCATGAAACCAAAAAAATAATAATATAAGAAGAATAATTTATAAAGCTTAGAAGTATGCAGTGATTTTCTGTATTGAAAAAAGCTTCCATCTCTATGCATGGATGATACCTCCATATATAATTTCCTGCATTGAAAAAGCTTCTAGATCTATGGATGATACCGCCTTATATAATTTTCTACATTGAAAAAGCTTCCGGATTAACATATGAAACCGCTAACAACCAAGGTCCATAAATTTCAAATATTAAGCACATCTCTTATTTGCGAAACGAAAATCCAAATAAGTTAACATGCTCACCAACACACCCAATTTATCTTATATGATCATTCTGTTCATTACCCGGTTAATCTTATACAACAGTTCACTAGTTTACCCAATTTATTTTATCGGACTGTACTTGGAACAATTAAAACACCCTATATCAGTTGATGTACAACCAAGACATTAGTAATCAATTGTTATAGATTCACCAGAATCACGGCTAACTCAATCTCCCTTGCTCATTTCCTTCAACCAACTCATGCATAATCCAGATAAACCACTTAACTCTTCATCACTCTAACACAGCTTCACTTATTCATCTCCAACTAGTAGTAATTCGCAATGTTGCAGCAAGATACGATTCCCTTTGGAAAGTATTTTATGTTTTGTCCCTTAGATACATATGAAACAATCAAAATAAAGTAATGTATTGTGGTTATTACCATTGAAGATCATTCGGCAAATAAAGAGAATGTTAATTGATAAAGCAATAGCCGACACACCAAAAAAGAACCCAGAAGGAGAATATCGCTCAGAAGCACTCGAGCTTGCTATAACATACGCGGCGCAGAGTTCATATGCGCAAAGGTATACATCCACAAGAAGAATAACTTCAATAACCCTAGTTTAAAAGTAAATGTCAACTGATTGAAAAAACCTAAAAGCATAATATATCAATGAGATAGCAGAGCGCCACTATCCATTTTTATTCCACTTTTGAGGACCGAATTGTGCAAGTTGAGGTCCTTTTGATGGGTTCTGCCAGCACAACGTTGTTCTTTCATGTTTTGCCTATACTTGATGCATTATCTTCAATCAAACAAATAACACAGAAGCAAGGAAGAACTAGAATTGGGGTGTTATTAAATGATGTACATCACCTATGTGAAGTGCATAGATATGTACATATATGAAGATATAAGATACATATTGTAGAGTCATAATACTCCTAATGAAACTATTGCAGAGTTAAAATTATTCTTACCTGTCTATTTTTTGGTCAAGCTCAGCCTCGTCATGGCAATATTTACATGTAAATAAATGCTTACAACAAGCAGCAAAAATCTTACAGTTCCTCTTGTAGTGTTTGCATCCAAATATTTGTTTTCTTTGCCGCGAAAAGCTGAACACTGCCCATGAAACTCTTGGGAACATCCCAGTTCCAGCGGCTGAAACATGATATTTTTTTTGTTGGTTTAATCCTTCCACCTCTGAAGCGTTCCTTTGTTCGGCATCTCTGCCTGTTAGATAGATACTCAAACTAAAAAGACTTCAAATAACCTTGTTACTATAATGTATTTTCTTAAGGACACGAAGTGCCTGCATGGGTGCTATCCTCCCCATCCCGGATTGTTCGCTTTCTTTTCTTTGGCCAGTTTCATCTTTTCCTCCTTTGTAGCATACTCATCATTAAATTATCAAGAAATGTTATTATCAAAATCATATCAGCTTGGAGCACACATAGCTTAGATAGTTGACCAAACTCTGCTTCCTCCGCCATTTGAATCTGCCTAGGTGACAACTTCTTCCTCATGCATACTTTAAGTTTTTGTGCGTGGTCATAGTTGTGGACAAGTTTCCTTTCCTGCATACAAATAGTATTTGCTGCATATTAGTCTATAGTAAGAATGCATTTAAAAAAAATAAAATAATAGCACTGCCTGTTCTACATGTCCTTAAGAATTTTGGCCGCTATATGTGATGTTTGAACGTGCAAATGACTTCTGTCTTTAGGACAATCACTCAAACTGGATGCAGCCCCCCTATTGACTTTTGACAACACCATGTTCACCTTCTAATAAACAGGATTAGATACTTGTTTAGGAATTATTAGATTCAACCGTGGACCATAAATAGAATTATGAAATTCAAAACATTCTCTGGAAATGATGCGACCAAGTGTGATGTTTGACTAATTTTTCACGATGCGAATGATATGGGTCATTACAGTTCAAAATATGAGCATCAAAATGGGAGTCATTACAGTCATACATGGAAAAGGTAGACCAGTTCATAAAAATCTCAAGTTCCATTGTTGGAGAAAAATGAGTTTTTAATAAAATATTTTGGTCTTGGTGTGGTTTGATCTAGTGACCTATGGGTCCAAGGATACTTGCTCATTTTATGAGTGAATGAATCTCTCTTTAGTCCCATATTGGGTATAATAGAGAAGGAGCTCCACTATATAACCATATGCTTATGGATATGTTGTAAAACAACATTGTGGGTGGAACGGGTGGGCAAAAATACATATTTTAACCCATGCGATATGCGCGTATGCCATGCACCAAGTTCCTCTTCTACTCGGTTTTATTTTTTGGGCGAGTTTATTTTTAGAGTTTTATTTATGGGTAAATTCCTTATTTGTGTTTTACTAGTTTTTAAAGAAAACCAAAACCTAACTTGATTTGCAAGTATCTTCTCCTATAAATACAACTCGAAATTCTGTTTTCAACACACCGAAAATTCTTCTTTTGTTCTAGGGTTTTCTCCATACGGTTTTTACTTCCATCCCCGTTCCTGAGTTCGAAGAAAGGGTAACTTGTGTTGTTCTAATATAAGTTATATCAGGGTATATCCGGACACATCTTATTTGTGAGGGGTTTAGCATTACTCAACTCGAGTATACCCGCGAACTAATGTGTTAAGGACAACTTGTTGAACCTGTGATTCTGCCTTCGTCAAGTTATTTCGGTAGAGTTGTCTTGGATTAGTTCTTACATATTATTTTTGATACATCTAACGTGCTGTTAATTGTTGCAAGATCCCAACAATCTTAACACATTATTATTCCTTGCAATGATGTAAACAATGGAAACAAAGATGAACGTTGAAAGACCACAAAAGTTTAACGGAAAGGATTTCAAGAGATGGCAATCCAAGATGCTGTTTTTTCTGAGCAATCATGATTTGGACGCAGTATTACATGGTCCTCTTGATGTTTTGATGGCTGCTAAAGAAAATACTGATCAAGATAGAGCGTTTTACACGCGGGGTAACTATATGGCTAAAAATCATATTATGAATGGTTTGGAAGATGCGATGTATGATTTTTATAATGCTAAAGAAAATTTCACTGCTTATGATTTGTGGACTGCCTTAGAAGCAAAGTACCAAGCGGAGACTGCAGGGAGCAAGAAATTTCTGGTGGCTAAGTGTTTGGACTTCAAGATGACGAATGATAAGTCTGTTGTGGATCAATTCCTCGAATTTCAACAAATTATTAACGAGATTCTTGCTGAAGGTATGGTCATTGATGAGACTTTTCAAGTGTCTTCGGTGATTGAGAAGTTACCAACTTCTTGGTGGAGTACAAGAAAAACCGAGACATGAAACTGGCGAGATCAACATGGTTGAATTGGGAAAGAAGATTCAAGTGGAAGAGATGTTTTGCACCAAAGACAAGAACGTGTCATCTGCAAGGGACATGGAAAACAAAGCTCATATGTCTGAACACAAGTCATCCAAATTTGGAAAAGGTGACAACAATAATCGCAACTCGAAGCATGGACCTAACAAGAAAGGTACGTTTCGTAAACCAGAATCTAGCATTATTAAAATTAAGGGTCCTTGTTGGGTGTGTGGAAATACTGGTCATATGGCAGTTCACTGTAGACAACATAAGGATAAGAAGAATAATGCTAACTTGGTTGAGAAGAGCAAAGATGAGTTTTTTTTGTGGTGTCTCGAAGTTAATTTGGTGACCAATGTGATGGACTGATGGGTAGACTCTGGAGATACTAAGCATGTATGTGGGAACAGAGACATGTTCACCTCCTACCGAAGGTAGGGAAGGCGAAAAAACTCTATATGGGTAACTCATACGCCGGATGTTGCGGGGAAAAGGAAAGGTCAGTCTGAATCTCACATCTGGAAAGACTCTCACATTGAATGAAGTTCTTCATGTTCTAGACATCCGAAAAAATCTTGTTTCTTGTTCTGTTTTAGATGATAAGGGTTTTAAAGTTACAATCGAGTCTGGAAAACTTATAGTGACTAAGGGAAATGATTATGTGGGTAAGGGTTATAAGACTGGGGGTCTATATAAACTTAATGTAAACTATCCTGATTTGAAATTGAATGATTCTTCTACTTACATATGTGTGTCATTTAACGTTTGGCGTGGTAGACTTGGTCATGTAAATTATAAATCAATGCATAAATTGGCTAGCGTAGGCTGCTTACCCAAATTCACTTTAGATAAAAATCATAAGTGTGAGATTTGCGTAGAATCTAAGCATGCTAAGAAATCATTCAATAAGAATGTCAGAGAAACTCTAAACCCTTAGATTTAATCCACTCAGACCTAGTTGATATGAAGTCAATTCAAACAAGAGGTGGTAAGAAATGGTTTATTACTTTTATAGATGACTATACGAGGTACTGCCATGTTTACTTACTTAGAGGGAAGGATGATGCCTTAGAAGCCTTTAAGATATATAAAAGTGAAGTCTAAAACCAATTGAATACTAACATTAAAACTATTAGGTCTGACCGTGGTGGTGAGTATGAAATTCCCGTAGGATATTTCTGTGAAGAACATGGCATAATACATGAGACTACAGCCTTTTATTCACCTCAATCCAATGGTGTAGCTGAACGTAAGAACCATACCCTTAAGGATATGATGAATGCCATGTTAATTAGTTCAGGATTACCTTCGAATTTGTGGGGGGAGGCTATCCTCTCCTCCAATTACATCTGACAGTACCCTTTAAAGGATCAGATAAAACTCCATATGAGTTATGGAAAGGTAAACAACCATCTTATGAATACTTCAAAGTGTGGGGGTGCTTGGCAAAGGTGGGCATCCCTCCTCATAAGAAAAATAAGATAGGACCCAAAACCGTTGATTGTGTTTTTATAGGGTATCCTGAGCATTCTAGTGCTCATGAGGTTTATGGTTGTGAGTTCTGAAATTTCTGACATAGGGTTGAATACTATCATGGAGTCTAGGGATGCTCTGTTTTTTGAAAATGTTTTTCCTTTGAAACGTGACTCTCGTAAGAGGTGTTTTGATGATCCCCTAGATGTGCCTTCAACTAGTCAGTCATTACCTTTAGAGGAATATGAACCAGAAGTAGAACCTAGAAGAGGTAAAAGGGCTAAAACTAAGAAAACCTATCCTGATTGCATTACATACCTAGCCGAGTCTGATCCACAGACTTATAGAGAATCTATGACTTGTCCAGAAGCTCCATGGTGGAAAAAAGCTTCCATTAGTGAAATGGATTCTCTTCGAGAAAACAATACTTTTGAACTTGTATATTTACCTCCAGGGTGTAAGGCCATAGGTTGTAAATGGATTTTCAAAAGAAAACCTAAGATAGATGGAACTATTGAAAAATACAAGGCTAGGTTGGTAGCTAAAGGCTACAGACAAATAGAAGGTATAGATTTCTTCGACACCTATTCTCCAGTGAGTAGAATTAGCTCCATTAGGATGTTAATTGCTATAGATTCTGTCTATAATCTAGAGATACCTCAAATGGATGTAAAGACAGCGTTTCTTAATGGTGAGTTAGATGAAGAAATTTATATGGAACAACCTGAGGGCTTTGTAGTTAAAGGTTATGAAAAGAAAGTTTGTAAACTGGTAAAATCTTGGTATGGATTGAAACAAGCACCTAAACAGTGGCATGAGAAATTTGATCATGTGATGATTTCTAGTGGTTTTAGAATTAATGAATTTGATAAGTGTGTTTATACTAAACTTGTCAAGGATGCCTGTGTGATTGTATGCTTGTATGTTGATGATATGATTATACTAGGTACAAACATGGATGTTATTAATTCTACTAAAAAGCTGTTGAATGAGAACTTTGACATGAAAGACTTAGGCCCTGCTGATGTCATATTAGGGATGAAGATTAGAAAAACTTCTAATGGCTATAGTCTGAGTCAGTCTCATTATGTTGAATCCATACTTAAGAAATTTAATCAGTTTAACTGTAAACCTGCGTGTACTCCGTATAATTATAAGTGTAATCTCATGAAGAATAAAGGTGTAGGAGTTAACCAACTTGAATACTCGAGAGTCATAGGAAGTCGATGTATTTGATGAATTGTACGAGACCATACATTGCTTATCTTTGTGAGTAGGTTAGCTACAGGTATACTTGTAATCCACTTGTAATCAGGGCGAGATACATTAGGATGCACTTATTAGAGTCTTCGAGGTACTTAAAGTTCACACTGACCTTTTGTTTGAATTACGAAGGGTACCCTGATGTCCTTGAGGGATTTTGCAATGCAAACTGGATTGCAAAATCAGAGGAGTCTAAGTCTACAAGTGGATATGTATTCACTCTATCAGGTGCGTATGTATCTTGGAATAGTTCCAAATAGACATGTATAGCTCGTTGCACTATGGAATCGGAGTTTATTGCGTTAGATAAAGCGGAGAGAGGAGGCCGAATGGCTAAGAAACTTTTTAGAAGATATTCCTCTCTGGCATAGGCATGTGCCACTATATCTATACATTGTGACAAGCAAATCTGCAATAGGTAGAGCTAAGAATAGCTTCTACAATGGAAAGTCTATACATATGCGTAGAAGACATGATTCTTTGAAACTACTAATCTCAACAGGCGTTATTTCCATAGATTGGACAAGGTCCAAGGAGAATATCGCGGACCCTTTGACGAAAGGTTTGTCCAAGGAGATAGTTAGTAAAGCATCGAGGGGGATGGGGCTTAGGCTCAATAATTAAACTTGCCATGAAGGATACTCAACCTTGCTGATTGGAGATTCCATGATCAAGGTTTCGAATGAGACAACTAATTTATGGTAGGTAAAGGTAAACACTATCGAGAATTTCATTCTCTGTCCCTTCCTATGGTGCTGATATGATAGTGTGACTGCATGTGGAGGATGATTTTTAAATAAGTCTTAATGAGTTCCATAGTTTCAATTTGAGATTGAAGTGGGGTGTAGTGATAAACACTCTTGATGAAACTCACCTATATGAATGTGGAAGTGGGGCCGCTTCCTATGAGAATTGAGCCAATTCTCTAGAGCATTTCGAGAAGCAGGATATGTCCAGGGCCAAATTGGACAAAACGGCACGAACTTAGCAACGCCTGTGGAAGATATCATGCGTGGTGGTTGTCGCGAATTGCACCAAATGCTAGCAGTTCAAGACCTCAAGGACACTCGTCTAGCAAGTAGTTACGGTAACTTCTAACTAAGCAAGGGTTCAAGACCTCATGGACACCTTTGCCTAAATGGTATTTTCCTTACTCTGATTTTTTCGTTTTTCCGAGATATCATTCATGTGGGGGATTGTTGGAGAAAAATGAGTTTTTAATAAAATATTTTGGTCTTGGTGTGGTTTGATCTAGTGACCTATGGTTCCAAGGATACTTGCTCATTTTATGAGTGAATGAATCTCTCTTTAGTCCCATATTGGGTATAATAGAGAAGGAGCTCCACTATATAACCATATGCTTATGGATATGTTGTAAAACAACATTTTGGGTGGAACGGGTGGGCAAAAATACATATTTTAACCCATGCGATATGCGCGTATGCCATGCACCAAGTTCCTCTTCTACTCGGTTTTATTTTTTGGGCGAGTTTATTTTTAGAGTTTTATTTATGGGTAAATTCCTTTTTGGTGTTTTACTAGTTTTTAAAGAAAACCAAAACCTAACTTGATTTGCAAGTATCTTCTCCTATAAATACAACTCGAAATTCTGTTTTCAACACACCGAAAATTCTTCTTTTGTTCTAGGGTTTTCTCCATACGGTTTTTACTTCCATCCCCGTTGCTGAGTTCGAAGAAAGGGTAACTTGTGTTGTGCTAATATAAGTAATATCAGGCAGTCTTTTCCTGGACACATCTTCGTTGTGAGGGGTTTAGCATTACTCAACTCGAGTATACCCGCGAACTAATGTGTTAAGGACAACTTGTTGAACCTGTGATTCTGCCTTCGTCAAGTTATTTTGGTAGAGTTGTCTTGGATTAGTTCTTACATATTATTTTTGATACATCTAACGTGCTGTTAATTGTTGCAAGATCCCAACAATCTTAACACATTATTATTCCTTGCAACGCTGTAAACAATGGAAACAAAGATGAACGTTGAAAGACCACAGAAGTTTAACGGAAAGGATTTCAAGAGATGGCAATCCAAGATCTTTGTTTTTTAAGAGCAATCATGATTTGGACGCAGTATTACAGGGTCCTCTTGATGTTTTGATGGCTGCTGAAGAAAATACTGATCAAGATAGAGCGTTTTACACGCGGAGTAACTATATGGCTAAAAATCATATTATGAATGGTTTGGAAGATGCGATGTATGATTTTTATAATGCTAAAGAAAATTTCACTGCTTATGATTTGTGGACTGCGTTAGAAGCAAAGTACCAAGCGGAGACTGCAGGGAGCAAGTAATTTCTAGTGGCGAAGTTTTTGGACTTCAAGATGACGAATGATAAGTCTATTGTGGATCAATTCCTCGAATTTCAACAAATTATTAACGAGATTCTTGCTGAAGGTATGGTCATTGATGAGACTTTTCAAGTGTCTTCGGTGATTGAGAAGTTACCAACTTCTTGGTCGGAGTAAAAGAAAAAACTGAGACATGAAACTGGCGAGATCAACATGGTTGAATTGGGAAATAAGATTCAAGTGGAAGAGATGTTGTGCACCAAAGACAAGAACGTGTCATCTGCAAGGGACATGGCAAACAAAGCTCATATGTCTGAACACAAGTCATCCAAAGATGGAAAAGGTGACAACAATAATCGCAACTCGAAGCATGGACCTAACAATAAAGGTACGTTTCGTAAACCAGAATCTAGCATTATTAAAATTAAGGGTCCTTGTTGGGTGTGTGGAAATACTGGTCATGTGGCAGTTGCTAACTTGGTTGAGAAGAGCAAAGATGAGTTTTCTGCTGTGGTGTCTGAAGTTAATTTGGTGACCAATATGATGGACTGGTGGGTAGACTTTGGAGCTACTAAGCATGTATGTTGGAACAGATACCTGTTCACCTCCTACCAGAAGGTAGGGGAAGGCGAGAAACTCTATATGGGTAACTCATCTGCTTCATATGTTGCAGGAAAAGGAAAGGTCGGTCTGAAGCTCACATCTGGAAAGACTCTCACATTGAATGAAGTTCTTCATGTTCCAGACATCAACAAAAATCTTGTTTCTTGTTCTGTTTTAGATGATAAGGGTTTTAAAGTTACAATCGAGTCTGGAAAACTTATAGTGACTAAGGGAAATGATTATGTGGGTAAGGGTTATAAGACTGGGGGTCTTTATAAACTTAATGTAACCTGTCCTGATTTGAAATTGAATGATTCTTCTGCTTACATGTGTGTGTCATTGAATGTTTGGCATGGTAGACTTGGTCATGTAAATTATAAATCAATGCATAAATTGGCTAGCGTAGGCTGCATACCCAAATTCACTTTAGATAAAAATCATAAGTGTGAGATTTGCGTAGAATCTAAGCATGCTAAGAAATCATTCAATAAGAATGTCCAGAGAAACTCTAAACCCTTAGATTTAATCCACTCAGACCTAGTTGATATGAAGTCAGTTCAAACAAGAGGTGGTAAGAAATGGATTATTACTTTTATAGATGATGACCGTACGAGGTACTGCCATGTTTACTTACTTAGAGGGAAGGATGATGCCTTAGAAGCCTTTAAGATATATAAAAGTGAAGTCGAAAACCAATTGAATACTACCATTAAAACTATTAGGTCTGACCGTGGTGGTGAGTATGAAATTCCGTAGGAGATTTCTGTGAAGAACATGGCATAATACATGAGACTACAGCCCCTTATTCACCTCAATCCAATGGTGTAGCTGAACGTAAGAACCGTACCCTTAAGGATATAATGAATGCCATGTTAATTAGTTCAGGATTACCTTCGAATTTGTGGGGGGAGTCTATCCTCTCCACCAATTACATCCTGAACAGAGTACCCTTTAAAGGATCAGATAAAACTCCATATGAGTTATGGAAAGGTAAACAACCATCTTATGAATACGTCAAAGTGTGGGGGTGCTTGGAAAAGGTGGGCATCCCTCCTCCTAAAAAAAATAAGATAGGACCCAAAACCGTTGATTGTGTTTTTATAGGGTATCCTGAGCATTCTAGTGCTCACAGGTTTATGGTTGTGAGTTCTGAAATTTCTAACATAGGGTTGAATACTATCATGGAGTCTAGGGATGCTGTGTTTTTTGAAAATGTTTTTCCTTTGAAACGTGACTCTCGTAAGAGGTGTTTTGATGATCCCCTAGCACTACACCAAAATCAAGAATCCGTAACATTAGACCGTAACATGTTTTTAATGTTACAATATCAGTAACATTTTCTCGTAATCCGTAACATGTTTTAACTATTCCGGTTTCGGAACATTGTTTTAACGGGTTGTAACGGTTTATTACATGTTACGGGTTTGGAGATACACTAGCAAGTCAAAATACACTCCATGAAAAAGTCTATTCACACTTTCTCGGTCAAGGACACTAAGATGTTTTCTGCCTACACTCTCTCTTCACATTCTCTTCAACTGCAGAACATGGATTCCCTCGTTCTTTTCAATTTTGGCTCGAAAATTTCCCTCCCAAAATATTCTCTACATAGATCGTGGGATGTTTATCACGATCTCGATTCTGATTTCTCTTCAGATAAACCCATATATTCAGTTTCCACATCAAACTTAGCCCTAGGTTTTGGAAAAACGAATTGAAGAAATTGGAGAAATCAACCCCTTTGGGTAAGTGAATGATGTTTGGTTTCAATTTTTTTTATTTTCAATTTCTATATCTTTCATGTATTCAGAAATTATCGAAATTGAAAAATAGTGAATTATTGAACCCTAAAAAGGTTTAGATTTACTGGGAACTAAACAAATACATTGAAATATTCTTATTGAATGTAATCTGAAGCATAGTTTAAAAGCAAATATGGGGTTTGAATGCTTGTTGTGTTTCTGATTTTAGCTAATGAAAATTTCTTTTCTTTATGACTAGGATTTGTAATATTGAAGTTTTTTTTTAAGGTTAACTGAATCATGGTTTTTTGTTTTCAATTGAATATATTAGTAGTTACATAAGATAGGTCATTAATGGATTTTTGATTGGTTGCTACTCATATGTAATTAATGTGGTTAATTTCGTGGTTTAATTTTACCCAATTGATCGTCTATTACAGATGATATATTGATTTGTGAGTTGTGTTGATAGATTTAGGGAGAGTGGATGTTGGGATAGGGTTATTTCAACTTATCCTATCAACGGTAAAGATTTTACTTCACAAATTGCATTGTCACATAATCTGAATAAAGTCTATATAGTTAGATTCATCATTTTCTGAAACACTCAGCATGTCGACCAACAAACACCCAATACCTTTATAAGACTATCCTGCTTATGGGTTGTGTTTGACATATCTAAGAGGAACTTGTTGATCTTACTAGAGTTTTACTCCCATTTTTGAAATTCTCTCAATTTTGTTCTGCTTCTGGCTTATGAGAATGTTATATGTTGTTTAATTGACAACATCAACTGGTTAGGTAGGGTCTAGGGTGGTTGCAGGTAGGTCTTAGATTTTCATTCAAAATGGATTCTCATAGTACATGTGTGCTTCTTTTTGCTTTTGTGCTGGTTTTGCTATATGTGTAGTCAATATTCCTTCTGCAGAATAATAGTTGATTCATATTGATGATGGTATCACAATGAATGTGGAGAGACTAAGATGGAACCAGTAGAAACATGATGAATCCTTAAAGTAGGACCACCTCCTCCTAAGTCTAACACTGTGTTCGGAAGGTAGAACATGTTCTTTCTCCATTACCACCATCACCACCTCCTCCTTAGGGTACTCGGATAACTTCTCATAGAGTAGTATCACTTATACCTTTTTAAGTATGTTTCTATATGAATGACCACTTACAAGACATTTTTTGCCAACTTGTTTTGATTTTCATGAATCTATCTGGGCTTACTTTGTTTCTGTGTTTAGACAACACTTTGGAGCCTCTCTGCTCCCATTCTTATTATCTAGTTAGCTTGATTTGTTATGCTTAAATTGGGATTGATTATTGTACAAGTGAGATAGAATACCTTTTGTTTGAGGATGGGAACAAGGTTAGATGTCTTTGCTTGTATTTATTTTTATGAAAGGTGTGATCTTTAGAAATGTTTCAGGTGCAATGAACTCAGGGGGCAATACTTTGATCATTATGAGTAGTGAAATGCATTTTCAACTATATTTCAAGTTAATTTGTTATGGTTTGTGATCTACTTGTGGTGAATATTTGCAAATTCTGTAGGGTAGGTCAGAGAACATTTCGAACTATATTGCGCATTACATATGAATTAATGACCTTTAATTTTCTTTTACAGACAAGTTAACGGATATCAGTTCTGGAAAGTGCCGCGACAACTCAATTACATATCACACACTCAAGAGGTCCCAAGTGCTTTTGCGTGGGTTAGTTTACTATATCCCAACTTATAGTAATGATATGATTGATTGTTGTGGTAGATGATTTGGTGTGTGTTTGTGATTAAATTTCGAAGTTCATGCATGTTTGATACATGATAGTGTGATTAGTTTGATTATTTAGTATGTCAGTCCCGATGGACAAAAAGTGGATGGAAGAAGAAGATAGATCCGATGATGTGTACCTAGCTGGCGTCAAGGAATTTATTGACTGTGCACGTAGAACATGAAGAGATCTTTTCTCTTTCCCTTGTAAGAAATGTCGAAACTCTAAAGGGTTAGTCGAACCTGATGACATCGAGTACGATCTATTACGCTGGGGTATAGATAAAAAGTATGTGTTCTGGCACCTTCATGGGGAGAGTGAGTCTTTTCATGTGAATACACATCCAATAGTTGAACAAACTAACCCGTTTGAGCAAACTAGAATGGAAAATCTTGTAGATGATGTTTATGAACTGAACCACAGAAGTGGACAACCGGTAGACGATGGAGAACCTGAAGTTGAATCCCATAGTACTCCTAATGTTGATAGTAATTCACTTAGGAATAAGAAATTTGAAAAAATGAGAAAAAAAGCCACAAAACCTCTATATCCTTCATGCTCTAAGTCTAGGACTACCTTATCAACCATGATTGAGTTACAAAATTTGAAGGATCAATTTGGCATGACAGGCAACAATGTCACAGCATTGTTATCATGGCTTAAGGATGTGTTGCCTGAAGGTGCCAATTTGCCTGATAACTACCCTAAGATGAAGAATTCTATCAAGGAGTTAGGAATGGAATGTATAACCATTCATGCATGCCCAAATCATTGTATTTTGTATAGGAAAGAGCATGCTGAGAGAGTCGAGTGTCCAAAATGCAAAATGCCTAGGTATAAGCATTATGTAGACCCAAAGACTAAAAGAGGAGGAACTGAACCACTACAAACTGTGAGGTATTTTCCGTTAATCCCAAGGTCAAGAGGTTATACAGTGTACCTTGGATTGCAAAAGCGATGACTTGGCATAAAAGAGCCAAGTCAACCGATAATTTGATACGCCATCCAGCTGATTCTCCACATTGGAAGTATATAAATACGAAATGGCCAGAATTCAACCAAGAAGAACGCAACATTCGACTTGGTATGGCTGCTGATGGTTTTAATCCATTTGGCACATTTAATAATGGGTATAGTTGTTGGCCAATTATTATTGTGCCTTACAACCTCCCACCATCTTTATGCATGAAAAGGGAGTTTTCAATGCTGACTATGTTAATTTCTGGTCCTAAAGAGCCAGGAAAGCATATTGATGTTTATTTAGAACTGCTAGTGGAGGAGTTGAAAGAGTTGTGGTTCGAGGGTGTATGGACTTTTGATTCTTATACGAAGACCGAATTTAAGATGTCTTCTATGCTATTATGGGTTATTCATGACCTCCCTGCGTATGGGTCATTATCTGGTTGTAATGTATGGGGTTATAATTCATGTCCTTCCTGTGCTGATGATGTTGATTCTCAACGTCTTAAGAATTCTCAAAAAATATGTTTTCGTGGATATCGACGGTTTTTGCCCACTAGTCACAAATACAGGAGCGATAAAAGGTTTAATAAGAAGGAAGAAAATCGTGGTGCTCCACGTAGACTTTCTGGTATTGAAGTTGAACAAAAGATGATAGAGCTTCAGAATAATAGCGCAGTTCCTGGACAGGCAACAAAAATCAGTAAAAAGCGAAAGAGTTTGGATGATGATGACACTGAAGTTGATAGAAGTACCATTTCACCACCATGGATTAGACGTTCTATCTTATTTGATTTACCTTATTGGAAAGAACTTTTATTACGCCATAACTTTGATGTCATGCATACGGAGAAAAATATCACAGAACATCTGTTAGGTACAATAATGGGTGTTGCCAAGAAAACAAAAGATGGGGAGAATGCAAGAAAAGATATGAAGAGCATGGGAATCAATAAGAAATTGTGGTTAACGGAAGATGAAACAGGGAAAATATCCATGCCGAATGCATCTTACCTTTTGAGCAAGGACAAGAAGGAACTTTTTTGTCGTGTTTTGAAAGAGATGAAGCTTCCGTCAGGGTTTTCCTCAAAGTTGGGTAACAATGTAACTGTTAAACCACCAGGGCTGAAAGGACTGAAGTCGCATGACTATCACATGATTATGCAGCATTTACTTCCAGTGTTGCTGAAACATGCTTACCACGGTGACAAGGACTTGCGAATATCGATCCATCGAATCAACGTATTCTTTAATGTGTTGTGCTCGAAAGTTATCAACAGAGAGGAGCTTTTACTTGCAAGAAAGGCTTTGGTTGAGGCAATGTGTGTTCTTGAAAAGGAATTTCCTCCGTCATTTTTTGTTATAAGCTTCCACTGCATGGTTCATTTAGAAGACGAGGCTTTGATTTGTGGTCCAGTTCGATTTCGGTGGATGTACCCTTTTGAACGGTAAACTATTATTTTTACAATTATGTACAACTTTGTCTTATGTGTGCAGTTGTAGTGTTATTTATACTTATTCTTCTATATATGGTCAGGTTGATGAAAAAGTATAAGAATTACAATCTTAATACAAGATACGTAGAAGGTTCAATTGCTGAGGCATATCTGGTGGAGGAAGATACTATTTATGCTATGGAATATATGCCAGATTCAAGTTCTGGTAATCACAAACGTACCCGTGAGTCATTTTTTGATGAAGATGATGACTTTGCTGATGAGTCACCATTAGACAATGGTAAGGATGTTCTCTTGGATCAAATACAATTTCAACAAGTCCGTACATGGGTGCTGAACCGTGCAGACGGAGTAGAGATTTGGCAGCAGTAAGTTATAGATGTGTTAAATGTTCAATTTCAATTTTATCATTACTAATACTTTGTGACTTATCTCTCAAATTGTTTCAATTTTGCACTATTAGGAAATATGATCGGTATGTAAAAGATGTGACTAGTAAGTCTCGTAAGGGGCCAACGTCGAACATTCACACACCCAAGAGTTTCCCTGTTTGGTTATGTGAGGAGGTACTCAATACTTGATTTATTTATTTTTGAAATACAATACTTGATTTATGTTTATAATTGTTTTAAATGTATCTTTTAATTCAACTAGTACTTGATTTTAACAGTTGGAGAAGGCAGGGGAAACTAATACTGATATGTGGAGATTAGCAAATGGTCCACAGTTCACAGCGAAGAAATATAGAAAATACTGTGTGAATGGTTACAAATTTTCGACGAAATCTAAAGATGAGCGCCTAGTCACACAAGATAGTGGTGTTTCTATGAGAGCATTAACCAAGTTTAGGGAAAAGAGTACAGACAAAAATCTCAAAGAAGTGATGACCACATACTATGGAGTCATAAGAGATATAATTGAGCTGAACTATACAGATTTTACACAAATTGTTTTTTACTGTGATTGGGTGAAGGTGGAAGACAAGTCACATGGGTGTAAAATTGATGAACATTGGAACTTAGTAAAGGTGAACTTGAATAAGTTGAAGAGCATCGATAAGGTGGATGATGAACCATTCATTCTTGCATCTGAGGCGAAACAAGTGTTTTACTCTAAGGACCTTACAGATGAAGAGTGGAATGTTGTTTTATTTACACCGAAGAAGTTAACTGCCAAGGTGGATGAGGAAGAAATTACTAGCACCTCGTATCAGTCCATTCTCGTGGATAATCCATCCTTACTAGACCTTCTAAAACAATGATCGTTATGGTTTTCTAGGATTTAATTTTATCAAAATTCTTTGTTGTTGATTTTACTTTTACTTCTTATTGCATTGGATTTTTATATTTGTCAATGTTAATGGATTCTCTTAAACTTTAGTTTATTTTTACCTCTAACCATTGTGTAGTTTTATGACACTCTTTTAACTTTATATTTGTTTAGTTATCTGTTGCAGACTTGTATAGGAAAAATGGCAGATTGTATGCATGTCACATTCAATGCTTTGGGTACTGCAGTAGGTATTGGTGCGACACATTTCAAGGATCGTATGGGGCGTCTAGTCAGAACTCATATTCCCATTGGTTATCCTAGTTGGAAGAAAGTACCAACTCATTTTAAAGATGACGTATGGAAAGCACTTCAGGTAAGAATATATATAACACCTATGTTTTGGTTATTTTCTTATAAGTAATTACAGTGTATACGTACGTTTATGCAGGTAGAATTTGATGTATCAGATGACATGCAGAGTTACCTTGAGAAAGAGATGCCCGTAATCATAAGAAAGTTCAAAACCAAATTGCGATTTGAATATTTGGATAAGCATACTAACTACGACGAGCAAGTTCTGGATGTTCCACCAGGTGTGAGGGCTGAGGATTGGGAACGCTTCTGTAAGAATGAAGCTTTAGATGATGCCAAGAATAAAAGAAAGACAAATGCTGAAAGCAGGTCGAAGCTCATGTATTCGCATACTTGTGGACGTTACTCTTCTTCAATGATAGAGTACAACTTGGTAATTATCTGTGTGAAAAGTAACTTATAAGTATGTTTATTTAGTTAGATATTTAACAAACATTTTTCGCAGAAGCAAAAAGACCCTAAGAAGAAAATTACTCGCAGTCATGTGTGGGTTGCAAGCCACACGAAAAAGAATGGGAAATATCTTCCTAGTGCTGAACCTTATGTTGTAAGTCAAATGATCGTATAACAGTATGTACAATTGTATATATTCATACATATATATGTTAACATATGTAACTTTTGATGTTTTAGAAACAAGTCATGGCTGCTATGGATGCACAATCTGCCCACCGAAGATGGAAATATTATCGATACCGACATGTATGCGACTTTCGCTGATACCCAGGCCAGTTTCCCAAGTATTTGGCAAAGACACTAAAGGGCATGTTCGTGGAGTTGGCAGCACTATATCCCGAAGGCGGTGCTTGCATGTGGCACCAGCCTTGAAAATGCTTTCGGAAAAAGAAAAAGAAGGTAATGAACTGAAGAGCGAAATGAATATTGTGAATTCCAAGATGGACACTTTAATGGAACATGTAAGTAAACCCCAAAACTTTTCAATTTTTTGCAACTCAGTCGTAAGTCTGTTAGATTGTATTCTTGTGTATTTATCCATTTTCCTAACTAACAGGTCTTAGGCACAACGGGAAAGAATGTCCAGCCTTCTGCTGAACCGGTAAATGGATCATCAGCAGGTAAGTCGTCTGTGGGCACTTTGTCTGTGGGAACTTCGTCTGTTTCACCTACCTATGTTCCAGCAACATCTTCTGGGAGCTGTGAACTAAGGAATATGAACTTCGAAGTAGTTGTTATCGCAACCATAGTTACTGATGACACAAAGGGTATTTGCCATGGTTATAAGTTAGATGTAGAGCGCGAAGCAAAAGTTATTCTAATCAATATTGTGATGCCTAATACACCAATTTACAAGTCTGGGAAACAAGATGGTGCTAATATATTCGAGGATGTGATGGAAGGTGGATACTTGGTGTGGCCAAAATCGTTGATTACAAACTAATGTCGATCTTAAGTGCTTCACTAAAGTTTATGAATTCTAACTGGTTAATTTCTTAGTGCTGTAGTTATCGTTAGGTTTTTCAGACTAAAAGGCACTTGAACCTTGTCTAAGCATGTTAAGATTGACTTCCTTTAAGTTTGGTTATTTATTTTTCATAGTTTTATTATAAGACTTATGTTATTTAAGTATCTATGTTTTTTCTATAATTAGTATCTATATAATTTTTTATCTGTTAGGGGCAACACTTTTTAACTCCGCCAATGCAAATGCTTATATCATTTCATTGCCGGTCCCAAGCCCGGATAAAGGAGGAGGGGAAAGTATATTTGCGGGAAGGGATTCAAGTAATTGTGGTTGATGTTGGACCATCCTCAATATCGTCACACGTATAAGAGGTAAAGCTGGTTTGTTGCAAGTTTTCTTAAATTTATTTGTGTTGGTTCAATTTATTTGTTTTGGGGAGCTGTGTTTGTTCACAGTACACAAGTAGGAAGAATTGTATGCGTAAAACCTAAGGCTATTGGGGTGTCAAACTAGTCCAGTGTAACAAATGCATTAGGTAATAATTTTTTAATTTGGAACTTTATGATTTCAGTGATGTTTTTTTCCGTTGTAGTTTCTCGATGTCAAATGCCCCATTTCAACCTAAGACTATTGGCTTCGTTTACATCGAGACGTTTTTCTGGGCTAAGAAAGAAAATTTAACATCGAAGTGGAGATCCGGTCTTTGGTTTCGATGGAGGAGCTTCAGAGTGAATCAAGATGGTGGTTTTTAAGGAATTGTGAGATTCTACCGTATGTTAATTAACCTATTTCTTCAATTTTGTTTATGAATTCAGATTTGAGGTTCAAACTCATTGAAATGGGTGTGAGAGTGTCTGTCACACTGTGTGAACTGGGCATTGCCACCCAAATCCTTGGAGGGTGAGGTTTTGAGTTTGGTTAAGAGAATGGGGATTAGAATTAGAAATCTGTAAGTGATTCAATTATGATTTTTATTGGATTGCAATCAATCAGGATCCTGGTTGGAACCTGGGAAGGTTTTTCATAATGCAAATGAGAGTCTATTTTATTTTAGTTTGATTTTTTCCTTTGAACGCTGGTATATTGGAAAAGCCTTTTTTCACATGTATTTTGTAATGTGAATACTTAAGGCATTTACTATAGCTTCCTGTAGATTTGAAGGAGGGGAAGTTTTATCTTCTGTAGAATGACTCGCTAAAGTTTGCTGATTCTTATTTCCAGCTCCTAGTGGTTTACTTTTTGGGTATGATATTGGTGCCATTTCAGGAGCTGCTATCTCTTTGCAGGTATACTGTTTTTCCTTTTCCATCTTACCCGTCTGCTCTTGCATTTTGGTCTACAACACTTTGTTTATACTGTTGGTACGGACCTCTTAAATTCTCATTTGAGAGACACTTATTATTTTGATATTTGACCACTTGCGCAGTCACCAAATCTTAGTGGGACAACATGGTTCAATCCATCTTCCAGAAAGCTTGATCTTGTGGTAACTCTTGTAATTGATTTACGGTTATCATCTTCTAGTTATACGAATTATTCCTCAATTTTAGTTTGGTTAAGATTGTCTTCTGTTTATTGTGCAAGTAAGGGGTCCTTTCTATGGAGCTCTTATGAGTTCCGTCATCGTCTACCCCATTGCAGATTTTCAAGGTAATTCACCTATGTTTTTGTTCTTTCTGCTACTAATCTTGGGCATTCCTGAAAAAGTTTATCTTTTTACTTAGAAATTGCATTTCGTTTAAGGAAGGAGACATGAACTTATTATAGCATCTGTGCTATATATGCTTGGTGGTTTAACCACTGGCTTGGCCCCAACCCTTAATGTTCTCTTATTAGGGAGGCTACTCTATGGTCTTGGAATAGGTTTGGTAAGCTTATCCGATTCTACTTTCCTCTCTCTGTTAAATCTATTTTCCTCACTATACTTATAATTGTTGATATTATTTGGTTCTAACAGGCCATGCATGGAGCTCCTCTATATATTTCTGAGACTTGACCCTCTCAGAGATGTGGAACTCTTATGCTTATGAAGGAACTCATGATAGTGCTTGGGATACTGGATTAGACACCTTAGTTGGATTATTGGAGTCCAATTTTCCTGTAGCTATCAATCCATCATTCTGCATTTTTACGATGGATTAGACACCTTAGTTGAAAGCAAAGGTACTTCTGAAGTTAACATTCAATGTGCGGAGTTAAGTCTCATTTTTTTTTTGCTTAAGCATATGTTTGTAATTTTGTTTCTGCTGATATCCATGATCTGGATAATTTATGAAATACAAAGAACGAATTGACAATGCTAATGATCTTTTTGATAGGTTTCTTGTGGAGTTTCCCAGAAGAGCCTGCTCTGGTTCAATTACATTTGCTTACAGTCGCTATTAAATTTTTTCGATGCTTGATCAAGCGTCAAAATGTGTATCCTTGTTATTGATGCTCCTGCATTTTCAATTGCACCATTGCAGGAAGTCCTGAATGATACTACTGTTGAGACGGACAACCCAGTTGTGCGTGATCGGGCTATAATTACAAGTCTAACACGGTGTTGCCAGGCTGTAAGTCCACAGAATTAATCGTTTTCAGATAATAAATATGGTGGAAATGTCTTCAAGTCCAACACGGTATTTGCCAGGATTTAAATGTACAAGTTTAAGCTTCTCGCAATAACCATCAAAAAGGATGGGAGACTAAAAGATACCTTGACACTACTAACGAATTTAGTTTCGTTTTCTTGTATTCGTAAAGAAAGAAATGATCCAATCTTTATCTGTTTGACTCGTTGCTTGTTTCAAAAGCATATTAGTAATGATATTACAAGAAATATAATACTCTTTATCTTTTAATTTGATGATAACATCTTTAAATACAAATACATATCTTGAGTATGATGTTCGAGAATCGTGTCAGTTGCACATAGTGATAAATAACCTGATATATATGTGATTTCAGTAACATCAAAAGGCTAGTTTTGGAACAGTATTACAGTGTTACAAGAGAAAAATTTAGTAACAGTTTCAATGTGTGACAAATTGTGGAGATGTGTTACTACCTGCACGAAATAGAACAGATAGTCTCGTGTTGTGGAAACGTTACTGACAAAATCCGTAACATATGGGAACCGTGACAAAAAATCTGCCACACCCTCAACAGTAACGTTTATTTAGTGTTACTAAAGGTTTTTGTAACACTTATAAACCGTTACAATTAGGCTCATTTGGTGTTGTGTAGACGTGCCTTCAACTAGTCAGTCATTACCTTTAGAGGAAGATGAACCAGAAGTAGAACCTAGAAGAGGTAAAAGGGCTAAAACTAAGAAAACCTATCCTGGTTGCATTACATACCTAGCCGAGTCTGATCCACAGACTTATAGAGAAGCTATGACTTGTCCAGAAGCTCCATGATGGAAAGAAGCTTCCATTAGTGAAATGGATTCTCTTCGAGAAAACGGTACTTTTGAACTTGTAGATTTACCTGTGGTGTAAGGCCATAGGTTGTAAATGGATTTTCAAAAGAAAACCTAAGATAGATGGAACTATTGAAAAATACAAGGCTAGGTTGGTAGCTAAAGGCTACAGACAAATAGAAGGTATAGATTTCTTCGACACCTATTCTCCAGTGAGTAGAATTAGCTCCATTAGGATGTTAATTGCTATAGCTTCTGTCTATAATCTAGAGATACATCAAATGGATGTAAAGACAGCGTTTCTTAATGGTGAGTTAGATGAAGAAATTTATATGGAACAACCTGAGGGCTTTGTAGTAAAGGTTATGAAAAGAAAGTTTGTAAACTGGTTAAATCTTTGTATGGATTGAAACAAGCACCTAAATAGTGGCATGAGAAATTTGATCATGTGATGATTTCTAGTGGTTTTAGAATTAATGAATATGATAAGTGTGTTTATACTAAACTTGTCAAGGATGCCTGTGTGATTGTATGCTTGTATGTTGATGATATGCTTATACTAGGTACAAACATGGATGTTATTAATTCTACTAAGAAACTGCTGAATGAGAACTTTGACATGAAATACTTAGGCCCTGCTGATGTCATATTAGGGATGAAGATTAGAAAAACTTCTAATGGCTATAGTCTGAGTCAGTCTCATTATGTTCAATCCATACTTAAGAAATTTAATCAGTTTAACTGTAAACCTGCGTGTACTCCGTATGATTCTAAGTGTAATCTCATGAAGAATAAAGGTGTAGGAGTTAACAAACTTGAATACTCGAGAGTCATAGGAAGTCTGATGTATTTGATGAATTGTACGAGACCAGAAATTGCTTATGATGTGAGTAGGTTAAGCAGGTATACTTGTAATCCAGGGCAGATACATTGGGATGCACTTATTAGAGTACTGAGGTACTTAAAGTTCACAATAACCTTTTGTTTGAATTATGAAGGGTTTCCGGCTGTCCTTGAGGGATTTTGCGATGCAAACTGGATAACAGGCTCAGAGGAGTCTAAGTCTACGAGTGGATATGTATTCACTCTAGCAGGTGCGTCTGTATCTTGGAAGAGTTCCAAACAGACATGTATAGCTCGTTCCACTATGGAATCGGAGTTTATTGCGTTAGATAAAGCAGGAGAGGAGGCCGAATGGCTAAGAAACTTTTTAGAAGATATTCCTCTCTGGCATAGGCCTGTGCCAGCTATATCTATACATTGTGACAGAAAATATGCAATAGGTAGAGCTAAGAATAGCTTCTACAATGGAAAGTCTATACATATGCGTAGAAGACATGATTCTTTGAAACTACTAATCTCAACAGGCGTTATTTCCATAGATTGGACAAGGTCCAAGGAGAATATCGCGGACCCTTTGACGAAAGGTTTGTCCAAGGAGATAGTTAGTAAAGCATCGAGGGGGATGGGGCTTAGGCTCAATAATTAAACTTGCCATGAAGGATACTCAAACTTGCTGACTGGAGATTCCATGATCAAGGTTTCGAATGAGACAACTAATTTATGGTAGGTAAAGGTAAACACTATAAGAGAATTTCATTCTCTGTCCCTTCCCTATGGTGCTGATATGATAGTGTGACTGCATGTGGAGGATGATTTTTAAATAAGTCTTAATGAGTTCCATAGTTTCAATTTGAGATTGAAGTGGGGTGTAGCAGTAAACACTCTTGATGAAACTCACCTATCTGAATGTGGAAGTGGGGCCGCTTCCTATGAGAATTGAGCCAATTCTCTAGAGCATTCTGAGAAACAGGATATGTCCAGGGCCAAATTGGACAAAACGACACGAACTTAGCAACGCCAGGAAGATATCATGCGTGGTGGTTGTCGCGAATTGCACCAAATGCTAGCAGTTCAAGACCTCAAGGACACTGTCTAGCAAGTAGTTATGGTAACTTCTAACTAAGCAAGGGTTCAAGACCTCATGGACACCTTTGCCTAAATGGTATTTTCCTTACTCTGATTTTTTTCGTTTTTCCGAGATATCATTCATGTGGGGGATTGTTGGAGAAAAATGAGTTTTTAATAAAATATTTTGGTCTTGGTGTGGTTTGATCTAGTGACCTATGGGTCCAAGGATACTTGCTCATTTTATGAGTGAATGAATCTCTCTTTAGTCCCACATTGGGTATAATAGAGAAGGAGCTCCACTATATAACCATATGCTTATGGATATGTTGTAAAACAACATTGTGGGTGGAACGGGTGGGCAAAAATACATATTTTAACCCATGCGATATGCGCGTATGCCATGCACCAAGTTCCTCTTCTACTCGGTTTTATTTTTTGGGCGAGTTTATTTTTAGAGTTTTATTTATGGGTAAATTCCTTTTTGGTGTTTTACTAGTTTTTAAAGAAAACCAAAACCTAACTTGATTTGCAAGTATCTTCTCCTATAAATACAACTCGAAATTTTGTTTTCAACACACCGAAAATTCTTCTTTTGTTCTAGGGTTTTCTCCATACGGTTTTTACTTCCATCCCCGTTGCTGAGTTCGAAGAAAGGGTAACTTGTGTTGTGCTAATATAAGTTATATCAGGCAGTCTTATCCTGGACACATCTTCGTTGTGAGGGGTTTAGCATTACTCAACTCGAGTATACCCGCGAACTAATGTGTTAAGGACAACTTGTTGAACCTTTGATTCTGCCTTCGTCAAGTTATTTCGGTAGAGTTGTCTTGGATTAGTTCTTACATATTATTTTTGATACATCTAACGTGCTGTTAATTGTTGCAAGATCCCAACAATCTTAACACATTATTATTCCTTGCAACGATGTAAACAATGGAAACAAAGATGAACGTTGAAAGACCACAGAAGTTTAATGGAAAGGATTTCAAGAGATGGCAATCCAAGATGTTGTTTTTTATGAGCAATCATGATTTGGACGCAGTATTACAGGGTCCTCTTGATGTTTTGATGGCTGCTGAAGAAAATACTGATCAAGATAGAGCGTTTTACACGCGGGGTAACTATATGGCTAAAAATCATATTATGAATGGTTTGGAAGATGCGATGTATGATTTTTATAATGCTAAAGAAAATTTCACTGCTTATGATTTGTGGACTGCGTTAGAAGCAAAGTACCAAGCGGAGACTGCAGGGAGCAAGAAATTTCTGGTGGCGAAGTTTTTGGACTTCAAGATGACGAATGATAAGTCTGTTGTGGATCAATTCCTCGAATTTCAACAAATTATTAACGAGATTCTTGCTGAAGGTATGGTCATTGATGAGACTTTTCAAGTGTCTTCGGTGATTGAGAAGTTACCAACTTCTTGGTCGGAGTACAAGAAAAAACCGAGACATGAAACTGGCGAGATCAACATGGTTGAATTGGGAAAGAAGATTCAAGTGGAAGAGATGTTGTGCACCAAAGACAAAAACGTTTCATCTGCAAGGGACATGGCAAACAAAGCTCATATGTCTGAACACAAGTCATCCAAAGCTGGAAAAGGTGACAACAATAATCGCAACTCGAAGCATGGATCTAACAAGAAAGGTACGTTTCGTAAACCAGAATCTAGCATTATTAAAATTAAGGGTCCTTGTTGGGTGTGTGGAAATACTGGTCATATGGCAGTTCACTGTAGACAACGTAAGGATAAGAAGAATAATGCTAACTTGGTTGAGAAGAGCAAAGATGAGTTTTAAATTTGTGGTGTCTGGAAGTTAATTTGGTGACCAATGTGATGGACTGGTGGGTAGACTCGGAGCTACTAAGCATGTATGTGGGAACAGAGACCTATTCACCTCCTACCAGAAGGTAGGGAAGGCGAGAAACTCTATATGGGTAACTTATCTACTTTAGATGTTGCAAGAAAAGGAAAGGTCGGTCGGAAGCTCACATCTGGAAAGACTATCACATTGAATGAAGTTCTTCATGTTCCAAACATCAACAAAAATCTTGTTTCTTGTTCTGTTTTAGATGATAAGGGTTTTAAAGTTACAATCGAGTCTGGAAAACTTATAGTGACTAAGGGCAATGATTATGTGGGTAAGGGTTATAAGACTGGGGGTCTTTATAAACTTAATGTAACCTGTCCTGATTTGAAATTGAATGATTCTTCTGCTTACATGTGTGTGTCATTGAATGTTTGGCATGGTAGACTTGGTCATGTAAATTATAAATCAATGCATAAATTGGCTAGCGTAGGCTGCATACCCAAATTCACTTTAGATAAAAATCATAAGTGTGAGATTTGCATAGAATCTAAGAATGCTAAGAAATCATTCAATAAGAATGTCCAGAGAAACTCTAAACCCTTAGATTTAATCCACTCATACCTAGTTGATATGAAGTCAGTTCAAACAAGAGGTGGTAAGAAATGGTTTATTACTTTTATAGATGACTGTACGAGGTACTGCCATGTTTACTTACTTAGAGGGAAGGATGATGCCTTAGAAGCCTTTAAGATATATAAAAGTGAAGTCGAAAACCAATTGAATACTACCATTAAAACTATTAGGTCTGACCGTGGTGGTGAGTATGAAATTCCCGTAGGAGATTTCTGTGAAGAACATGGCATAATACATGAGACTACAGCCCCTTATTCACCTCAATCCAATGGTGTAGATGAACGTAAGAACCGTACCCTTAAGGATATGATGAATGCCATGTTAATTAGTTCAGGATTACCTTCGAATTTGTGGGGGGAGGCTATCCTCTCCGCCAATTACATCCTGAATAGAGTACCCTTTAAAGGATCAGATAAAACTCCATATGAGTTATGGAAAGGTAAACAACCATCTTATGAATACTTCAAAGTGTGGGGGTGCTTGGCAAAGGTGGGAATACCTCCTCCTAAGAAAAATAAGATAGGACCCAAAACCGTTGATTGTGTTTTTATAGGGTATCCTGAGCATTCTAGTGCTCACAGGTTTATGGTTGTGAGTTCTGAAATTTCTAACATAGGGTTGAATACTATCATGGAGTCTAGGGATGCTGTGTTTTTTGAAAATGTTTTTCCTTTGAAACGTGACTCTCGTAAGAGGTGTTTTGATGATCCCCTAGACGTGCCTTCAACTAGTCAGTCATTACCTTTAGAGGAAGATGAACTAGAAGTAGAACCTAGAAGAGGTAAAAGGGATAAAACTAAGAAAACCTATCCTGGTTGCATTACATACCTAGCCGAGTCTGATCCACAGACTTATAGAGAAGCTATGACTTGTCCAGAAGCTCCATGGTGGAAAGAAGCTTCCATTAGTGAAATGGATTCTCTTCGAGAAAACGGTACTTTTGAACTTGTAGATTTACCTCCAGGGTGTAAGGCCATAGGTTGTAAATGGATTTTCAAAAGAAAACCTAAGATAGATGGAACTATTGAAAAATACAAGGCTAGGTTGGTAGCTAAAGGCTACAGACAAATAGAAGGTATAGATTTCTTCGACATCTATTCTCCAGTGAGTAGAATTAGCTCCATTAGGATGTTAATTGCTATAGCTTCTGTCTATAATCTAGAGATACATCAAATGGATGTAAAGACAACATTTCTTAATGGTGAGTTAGATGAAGAAATTTATATGGAACAACCTGAGGGCTTTGTAGTTAAAGGTTATGAAAAGAAAGTTTGTAAACTGGTTAAATCTTTGTATGGATTGAAACAAGCACCTAAACAGTGGCATGAGAAATTTGATCATGTGATGATTTCTAGTGGTTTTAGAATTAATGAATCATATAAGTGTGTTTATACTAAACTTGTCAAGGATGCCTGTGTGATTGTATTCTTGTATGTTGATGATATGTTTATACTAGGTACAAACATGGATGTTATTAATTCTACTAAGAAACTGTTGAATGAGAACTTTGACATGTAAGACTTAGGCCCTATTTGATGTCATATTAGGGATGAAGATTAGAAACTTCTAATGGCTATAGTCTGAGTCAGTCTCATTATGTTGAATCCATACTTAAGAAATTTAATCAGTTTAACTGTAAACCTGCGTGTACTCCGTATGATTCTAAGTGTAATCTCATGAAGAATAAAGGTGTAGGAGTTAACAAACTTGAATACTCGAGAGTCATAGGAAGTCTCGATGTATTTGATGAATTGTCGAGACCAGACATTGCTTATGCTGTGAGTAGGTTAAGCGTGTATACTTGTAATCCAGGGCAGATACATTGGGATGCACTTATTAGAGTGCTGAGGTACTTAAAGTTCACAATGACCTTTTGTTTGAATTATGAAGGGTATCCGGCTGTCCTTGAGCGATTTTGCGATGCAAACTGGATAACAAACTCAGAGGAGTCTAAGTCTATGAGTGGATATGTATTCACTCTAGCAGGTGCGTCTGTATCTTGGAAGAGTTCCAAACAGACATGTATAGCTCGTTCCACTATGGAATCGGAGTTTATTGCGTTAGATAAAGCAGGAGAGGAGGTCGAATGGCTAAGAAACTTTTTAGAAGATATTCCTCTCTGGCATAGGCTTGTGCCAGCTATATCTATACATTGTGACAACAAATCTGCAATAGGTAGAGCTAAGAATAGATTCTACAATGGAAAGTCTATACATATGCGTAGAAGACATGATTCTTTGAAACTACTAATCTCAACATGCGTTATTTCCATAGATTGGACAAGGTCCAAGGAGAAGACCCTTTGACGAAAGGTTTGTCCAAGGAGATAGTTAATAAAGCATCGAGGGGGATGGGGCTTAGGCTCAATAATTAAACTTGCCATGAAGGATACTCAACCTTGCTGACTGGAGATTCCATGGTCAAGGTTTCGAATGAGACAACTAATTTATGGTAGGTAAAGGTAAACACTATCAGAGAATTTCATTCTCTGTCCCTTCCCTATGGTGCTGATATGATAGTGTGACTGCATGTGGAGGATGATTTTTAAATAAGTCTTAATGAGTTCCATAGTTTCAATTTGAGATTGAAGTGGGGTGTAGCAGTAAACACTCTTGATGAAACTCACCTATCTGAATATGGAAGTGGGGCCGCTTCCTATGATAATTGAGCCAATTCTCTAGAGCATTCTGAGAAACAGGATATGTCCAGGGCCAAATTGGACAAAACGGCACGAACTTAGCAACGCCAGGAAGATATCATGCGTGGTGGTTGTCGCGAATTGCACCATATGCTAGCAGTTCAAGACCTCAAGGACACTGTCTAGCAAGTAGTTACGATAACTTCTAACTAAGCAAGGGTTCAAGACCTCATGGACACCTTTACCTAAATGGTATTTTCCTTACTCTGATTTTTTCGTTTTTCCGAGATATCATTCATGTGGGGGATTGTTGGAGAAAAATGAGTTTTTAATAAAATATTTTGGTCTTGGTGTGGTTTGATCTAGTGACCTATGGGTCCAAGGATACTTGCTCATTTTATGAGTGAATGAATCTCTCTTTAGTCCCATATTGAGTATAATAGAGAAATAGCTCCACTATATAACCATATGCTTATGGATATGTTGTAAAACAACATTGTGGGTGAAACGGGTGGGCAAAAATACATATTTTAACCCATGCGATATGCGCGTATGCCATGCACCAAGTTCCTCTTCTACTCGGTTTTATTTTTTGGGTGAGTTTATTTTTAGAGTTTTATTTATGGGTAAATTCCTTTTTGGTGTTTTACTAGTTTTTAAAGAAAACCAAAACCTAACTTGATTTGCAAGTATCTTCTCCTATAAATACAACTCGAAATTGTTTTCAACACACCGAAAATTCTTCTTTGTTCAAGGGTTTTCTCCATACGGTTTTACTTCCATCCCCGTTGCCGAGTTCAAGAAAGGGTAACTTGTGTTGTGCTAATATAAGTTATATCAGTGCTCTTTTTCCCGGACACATCTTCGCTGTGAGGGGTTTAGCATTACTCAACTCGAGTATACCCGCGAACTAATGTGTTAAGGACAACTTGTTGAACCTGTGATTCTGCCTTCGTCAAGTTATTTCGGTAGAGTTGTCTTGGATTAGTTCTTACATATTATTTTTGATACATCTAACGTGCTGTTAATTGTTGCAAGATCCCAACACCATTGTAAGGTTCCAAAATGATGACCATTTAGCCATTTTCACAAACGAGTAGTATGCAATTAAGAAACTCAGCACAAGACCTTATTTTTGGTGGAAATCAAGACTCATCTGCATTCATAAAACTTTACATTTTAATAAAGCACTTATCGGTAAAACAACTCAACATATTTATTGCAATCAGATCAACATTGTTTCATTTATACCATTGGAAAATGAAATTAACGGGGAAGTGAAACCCTAAACTGAATTTTTTTTGTAAATAGTGTACAAGAAAACAACAATCAATAACGAAGTTTGACACAATAAACTATACACACGCTTAATAGCAACATAATCACAATCGAAAGAAGATTAGTGATTTTAGATCACCTGGCGGTCCGTCTCTGCTACTATTTTCACTCATCGGAGAAGATAAAGGCCAAGAGTAAAGTGAAAATGAAAACATGGTAGAACTGAGAGAGATTGAAATATAGAAGAGGAACAAAACATTTGTGTTCGGATTATGATTTACTGGTACGAATTATTTACTCTACCTGGATCAGCTGTGGTTGAGTTAACCACAAAGGGCTATAACGTATTTTACATATGATTCACTGTTAACCAGGCTTGACCGACTTCACTCAGTCTGTCAATATCGCTTGACTGATACCTTGATCATCCATAAGGTTTGACTCAAAACCTCAGGATTTCTGTGAAGATTGCTCAAATTAATTTCATAATTTATCTCATTGATATAGAAGGTTTTCTAGTTGCTTTTTAATATTTACCTGTCAGTCTTTGTAGCTTCGGAATATTTCAGTTTGTGTCCTAACTTCTACCTATAATATGCATATACCGACATCTCTAACTTTTCTCGGGAGATTTCATCCACAAACACAAAAGCAATAGAAGAGAAAAGTAGGTCACTCCTTATCCTATTTCACATGCCAATGACGGCAATTATCTTTTTGACCGGCAGCTTACACTTACAGTACTTAGATGGGGTAAACAGTATTCGGTGGTCACTTTTTATCACACTCATCAGAGGCTATTTCGACACTGAGCAAATTTGTTTTTCTATATAAACTCGATCAACCAGCACTGATTTTCATTATCAAGTACTCCAGGCTTCCTTCCACACATTCTTGTGCAAACTTTTATACTACAGTCAACAACTATATCAATGGCTAGTTATGATTATGGTCTTTCTGGTCTAATTGGGAAATTTATAATTCAATTGGAGATCAATAGCGATGCTGACAAATTTTATGAAATCTATAAGCAAAGCAAAGATGTTCCAAAGGCAGTCACCAAAGGAGATGGACTCGTCTCTGGTTGCACCAAGGAGTGGAACTATATTCTTGGTATGCATAGATATTACTACAATTGAACCCATGTTAATATTCTTCATGTGCTTAGAATTGATTTACACTTTGTAATAACCAACCTTTACGTATGGTTAATTTTTTGCATGCAGAGGGTAAGGCGATGAAGGCTGTGGAGGAAACAACAATTGACGATGCAACAAGGACCTTGACACACCACGTAATTGAAGGAGACGTGTTGAAGGATTACAAGAAGTTCGATGTGATTGTTGAAGCTAATCCAAAGCCTAGTGGACAAGGAACCATTGGAGGAAGCATTGTGACTGTGTCTATTGTGTATGACAGAATGAATGCGAAGTCTCCAGCTCCCTTTGATTATCATAAATTCTTCTATCAGAACATATTAGATATGGATGCTCACATCTCCACTTCTAAGTAAACTATCTTAATCTCCGCGTTGGGTGTGCGTATGTACGTCTGTACTCTTTGATCAATTTGTATGTGTTACTCCGCGAGATCTATTGCATCTCTAACTATCCTTTTAAATAAATGGAGCAAGTTATTTAAAACATTTAATTAGTTTTGCCGACTGATAATCCGAAATCTGTCGTTGTGATTTAAAATTTGTCAAGTGATCCAAAATTTTTGGTTATCTTTTTCCAATTCTCAACAACATGATTTGACGGTAAACTTAATTGTCTTATGACCCTTATCATCGTTCCACTTGGTAATGTCTCTCCAGTACTTGTGCTAGAAGAGTAATTACCAATTCATCAGACAATCGTTTATGGGCAAACTTCTTCAATCGGAATATGATAAAGTTTATCAGGACTCAAGTTTCCTCCATTAGTGAAATTTGAGATGGAATTTATTGACGAAAAGAAAAATACAATAGTTAATTTACCTTTTAGCCGGTACTAGGCTAGCTTCGTTTTGGTCCAAACTTTGGCTCGTGACCTGAAATATTGTCGTGGTCAAAAGTCGATATATAATCTGCCTTGTGACTCGAAATGAGGCTCACAAAAGAGAGATCACTTTAGGCGATATTCACACTGACCATAAATTTAAACCACCCTCCAGTCCTATGATCGTAATCATCTGACTGATGGTTTAAATCACCTGCAGACGACCTCACAAAAGATACATCACTTAAATTTACAGTGTGTTTGTGCATTTTGATCCTAAGTTTCATCAAACTTACAGACTTAAACTTCAAACAACACCGATAGCTGTATATCGTGAATGGTGCTCGACCACTCTTCTGCTACACAATGACGGGAACAATCGACACTGAAAGACAGAAAAATAACGTCGTATCAACGTTTATCCGCCATTAGCTGTGGCGAACTTTCTGAGTGTCTACCGAAAATACGAAAATCTAGAAAGAATGCTACTAACTAATCAATTACGAGGCATGGACCCATGATTATTGCTAAGGCATGGAGCAAGGATAACATCACTCCTCTGTATCCTCCTTATTTCCATTAATTGCTCCTTCACGCGGACACCAGTAGCACTGCCATACGCCATAAATGAGTTTGAAGATATAGCATAATTGGTCTGTGAACGATATCTGTAAATATTGCCGCCCATAACCAATAATCGTAGCATTGTCTCCAATTCAATTTCAATATAAACCCATCCAAGTAACATGGATACAGTATCAGTTTTTCTATTTTCCCGTAGTTCATATACTTTTGTGCATGCTTTAAGACAACAAGCGTCAACTAGCTATCAATGTCTCAGGCTCATCATGGTGTTTCAGGCCTAGTTGGGAAACTTGTAACTGAATTGGAGGTCAATTGCGATGCTGAAAAATATTATAAAATTTGGAAGCACCATGAAGAAGTTCCACAGGCTGTCTCTCATCTATTCACTGGCGTCAAAGTCATCCAAGGAGATGGACTTGTTTCCGGTTGTATTAAGGAATGGGACTATGTTTTTGGTATATAAAAACACAGTATTGCAATAAATTGATCCCTTTTGATTCTGCATGCATGATTATTCTCTGTATGAATTAATTTAAAACTTTGTAATTTAGTTTACCTCAATATGTTTATTTTTGTAAACATATTGAGATAAATTAAATTATTTATCAATTTTTTTTTTAATTTACCTCAATATGTTTATTTTTGTGAATGCAGAGGGTAAGGCGATGAGCGCTAAGGAGGAAACTACACACGACGATGAAGCAAGGACTTTACATCACCGTCTATTTGAAGGAGAGTTGATGAAGGATTACAAGAAGTTTGATTCGATAATTCAAGTTAATCCAAAGCCTAATGGACACGGATGCATTGTGACTTGGTCTATTGAGTATGAGAAAATGAAGGAGGATTCTCCGGTTCCCTTTGGTTATCTAGCTTTCTTCCATCAGAACATCGTAGATATTAATTCTCACCTCTGCGTTTCGGAATAAAATGTCGATACCATGGTACATGAACACGACTTTAGTGTTGGGTTTTGTGTTCATGGTATGTGTTGTTATATTTTGTTGCGTTCTTGCAGTATGCCTAGACTTAGGTGCACAATTCCACCATTGGTACAAGTGAGTTGTTTGATTGCTTCTTATCTAAAGTATGTACTTTAATTTCTTTACCGAGCAAAAAATAAAAATAAAAATAAGAATATTCATATTCCACTAATCATCATGTCCCCACCAGTTTACTTCCCCCGTGCGATTAATTCCCACCAATTTACAAACTATGTTTATATCACACGAAATGAGCATATCTTTCTGAGACAGACAGAGGGAGGGGGTACTATAGTGCAATTGTTATATGGTTGGGTTTGAAGATCAGGTGGCAAGTGTGTCCGGATTTGGGGACGGAGTCACGAATTATGGGATAGGGTGCAAAAAAAAAAATTCAGGCGTGCAAAAATTTAAAAAGTGTTATAGGGCCTGTGATTCATGGATGTGCGGTCCATTAGATGATTAGGGTCTCCCTTTCCTATATATAAAGAACATTGTAAGTATGTAATGGCTAATGACTCTTTATCAATAAGATGTTTTGCCTTTCTCTCCTAACTCTCCATCTTCTCCTACTTTTACCTAAAACACGTTATCATACACGATGCCTACCGCAGAGCTATATCGGATTGATTGATTATTAAATTTTTTTCAACACGGATTAACGACAAGCTAATGTGGAAATCAGTGGAATCAAATCAGATAAGTTGAATCTATTTTTTTTTTAATCAAATAAAATGGATCTATTTTTTCCCCCTGTTTTTGATTTTGGCATATCAAAATAATTGGGTTTATTAAATCTGTGTTGAAAATTGATTGGGTTTATTAAATCTTTGTTGAAAATCGATTGGGTTTGAAAATTGATTGGGTTTATTAAATTCGTGTGGAAATTGACCTGATGTTACTATTGGATCTATGTTATCCTAATATTTTTTATTTTCCCTGGAATCAAATCGGTTATAGTTGATTTGAGTCTGTTGTTTACCAACGATAAACAATCAGATGATTACTTTTTGTAGCATATCCGTATACGATTTCCGTGGTTGATTGAAAATTGACTTTAACTTGTACTATAAGGCTATTTCATGGCCAATCCAATCAAATGATTAAATTATTATAATATATCTTGGTGGTCACAATGATTGGAATTATCATATTCATTCATATTATGCGATTGTGATTGTGAATGATTGTTTTCGTAGTCCGTCTTTTGAGAGGAAAAGAAAGAAAGCATGCCCTGTAACGGAGAAGGAACCCAACTCCCGTTCCAGCTCTGCTCGGCTCCGATCCGGCCCGGTCAACTCTGATCCGACCCGGTCGGTCCTGTTATGGTCAATCCCGACCCGACTCTTTAAGCCCTGTTCCAGAGCATGTCGTGTCCTATTATGTTTTAGGGCATTCTGGATTTGTGTATATACGGTGGGAACCAAATTCTGAGGTATGTAACTATATAACGCGAGTTTTTATATGCTGGGCTTATTTACTCGCTAGGCTTATTTATTTTATTTTATTTTATTTTAGAATATGTTAGTTTTTGTCTTAAAATAAGCCAACATATAAACGGTCAATTTAAATTATTTTTATTGATCTTAATCATTAAGAATTTTGGTCTTAATGCTATTTGTTCTGTTGAATATCATATTTTGGATATAGTTGAATGGCGTATTTTTTTTTTCAATTGGTTATACCAACTCAATTCCAATGTATTCATTTGGGGCTTAGAAGTACTTGAGCACCATTATTGGATACTTGATATTTTCCCAATTTTTTTGAATGTTCCGTGGAATGTATCCACTTACTCGACTATTAATCTATCAATAGTTTCAAAACATACGTTCAAATAAAATCACATGTATTCCAATTTTTGTGGAAGAACTCACAAAAGATGATATGAGTCATAAAATTTTCATTTCTCTACTTCATCCATAATACTAACGAACCGGTATATATTGAAGTATGACAACAAGGGAATTATCTTTACTGATATATTTTCAACCTAAAGTAAGTGGTTGACATGTGTAGTGAGATTCTCTTGGCCTAATGAGATAAAGAAATTTCTCAAATTAAGCCAAATGTAGCAAAAATTGAAAATGGAAAGAACCCCAAAGTAATGAGGGTTAGACGTACCGACTCATATAAAACGTGTGAAAAGGGACATATATATCATGAAAAATAAATAAATAAATTTTATTTTATTTTATTTTCCCAACAGTAATGACACCAAAGTATAGGTATCAATTGAACATGGGATCAGCTAAAATGTAATTCTAGCTCCCATCATAAATAAAAGAGTTGGAAATGCACCTTAGTCGTAGGTGTTGTTATATACAATACAATATAATGTGTATCATAGTAACAACCAATTTTCACATCAACTTTAATGGAAACAAGAACTTTGCCTGGCCAATTGACTATCTTATAGAGCGCATCACTGCTCATTTTTTTCAAGATAGAACAAAGACGTCACAAAATCTCTAGATGTACCAAGAGATAATCACACCTTGTTAAATTCCCAAGTAATCCGTGCAAATGGATATCATGTGGAACATCAAAATGATGAAAATGTAATTGATTGCATCTTTTATAGTCACTAAAGTATTTTAAAAGAAACATACTTTAGAGAGACTAATGAGTCAATTTAGTGCAATGTAATTCACTATAATATTTGGATTATTGAATAATATTGACTCCGACGATGAATGTTGGAAATTGACTCATACAGACTTTGACATAACCATAAAAGAACTTTGGTTGAGACATGATGTTTGGTTTTGAAAGGACTCATACGTACATCGATGTGTTTGAGTGGACGATAACACGGGAAAAAGATTGACATAATGCAAATTAACGGCATATCTCTCAATAAGTGTTTTCTAAAGTACCAGATGCACAACCCCCTGCCCTCTCCCATTATGCTTTTAAGTAAGAAAGCATATCACTCATTTTTACAAAGTCTTTAGTAAAACAGGAACGAGACCATCCTAAGATGCAAATGGTACAAATTCCATATTACAAAGAAAACAAGGTGAAATTTAGAAAAATATTCATGCAGAATGCGGACCATTAAAGTGACTGATGGATCTGGTGAATGTTTTGACTCTTTGGACTATTTATAGTTCCTAAGAAATTTGCGTTTGAAAACTACTAGCGCATACCACATAATGCAAAGTGCAAAGGCTAATCACCCTTTTTAATGATAGAGAATTTACATCAAAAGGACTTGATGAATATTGCATGTTTAATAAGATCAATATAGAACATCATATACCCAATGGTCTCGCATAGGCTACCATCAAAGGTTACAGATGGTGTCTAAGGAATAGGTTATGCGTACCAACCTATCTTTTATTGCTTTGGGGATATGCAATATTACACGCATCTTACTTAATTTGTTTTTAGAACCCAATATTAGTCAACCTTTTCTGTGTACCAGTTGTTAACTGGATTTAAGCCTGATATTCGTGTTTTTACGCATTTTTGGTTGCACTATATATGTACCATTACGACTCCACATCGTACTATGATGGGTCTTCCAAACTGTTAAGTAGTTATGTTGGAAATGAGTTCCCAACAATTATCCTCATTTTAAAAACTTTTGGCAGGAGATCTCTTACCGCTAGATTTGCGGGTTGTCATTTTAATGAGACATTCTTCCCGTCGTTAGGGGGAGATAAGAAAAAGTATTTTCTAAGGGAACGACAGGAATTGTCGTGGTGTGTTCCCACTATGTCTCATGTTGATTCTTGTACTCCACAAATGTAAATGTGAAGTGACAAATAATAATCGATTTTCATAATGTACACTGATGTCGCTAAAGTGGCAAGATCACACACCAGCTGCAAATATTCCTGCAAGGTTAGAAATCCTCGGTATGGGGTACACCATAGACTAAGGTGTTGCAACTACACTTGGTGGAAGTGTAGTTAAGGCCGTGGATCCATAAAGAAAGATGGAGATGCCACTAGGTTCGATCAATGATCACCTAGAAAGGAAGTAGATGAGTAAGGCACAACCTAATTTGTATCATTAATGAAATCATCTCATTTGATTGTCTCTGACTATGTCCAAGAATCAATACTGGAGGACGCTCCGAAGTTTAACGATTCCAAAGAACAATGACATCCCAAGTGGATTATGAGAACACACACGAGTCAATGAAAAGATCATGTGAGCATATTAATGATTATTATTTTTATATACAGTTGCTAAAGGAAATCGAGCACGATGAGATCGAACCATGCTTCTTATTGTTTGAATATCAACAATAAAGAGCATATTTGGCCTACACAATCCAGGTAGAATTTGATTCCTTGAAAAATATATAGGTATTTGGTGTGGTAGTGCTAACCAACCAAGTGTAAAGCCTGTGGACATACATGATTATTTGTCACAAAGCACAGTGAGAATAATGTAGTCGTAATGGTATAAAGACTCTCCTTGTGGCGCGAGGTATCTCACAAAGCCCTATAATTGTTTACTTTGTTATAATGAGCATTATAGCATTTTGCTACTTAGTTAGATTGGTAATTTCAAAAGGACTTGAAATGCAGCATATGTATGTGGTTGTTACGTATCTCTGAAAGAATAAAGAGATAGAAGATATTTACAAAAGTACTTGATAGACTTTTGTTTCCCAAATCAAATGACTCTAAACCACAGAGTGCGTTTAGAGTTATATAGAACGCTCACTTATAGATTCAAGCAATCAGGCGGATGTGGTATACCCATCCAAGTGACTATTTGATTTGGAGGGGATAGACAAGTAAATTATTTTTCCTTGTGTATTCACAAGAAAGTTCCTGATTTTGAATTGTAGCTATCTATGTCGATGGTACATACATGATGGGTACTCTTGATATAATAAAAGACCTTAAAAGGTATTTGAAATCCGAATTTGAGATGAAAAATCTGGGGAAAGCTCGACCGAATACTGAGCTTGTGGTATATTATCCCACCAGTTTGCATTTTTCTAAAGTTGTCAGGCAATTTAACAAAGACATGCATCCTGATAGCACTCCCATGATTGGTCGAGGTTCAAATGTAAATAAGTGACCATTTCGTCTAAAGGAAAATGACGAAGATGTGTTGGGAGATGAAATTTCCATATCTAAGTACAATAGACGCATTGTTGTACTTAATATAATAATGTACTCGATTAAAATTTACATCCTCAATGAACTTGTTAGCTAGATATAGCTCAGCGCCAACCCGCAACGTCATTAGAATGATACAGTAAATGTAATCATGTACTTAAAAGTAACCATTGACATGAGTTTGTTTTATCCCTGCAAAGACATAAAAAGGAATGCTAAAGGAACTGCAATCCAAAGGTTGTTGATTATGAAGAAACAATATTCTCTTCTCCAACGAAATTAATCAGGGGAAGATATAGTAGACTATTTTCTAAGTCATTACCGATATTCAGTTTTGAAAAGTACATGACTAAAGGAATGCAGGAACAAAATTAAGGGGGAGTACGGGAAATCGGGGGGAGGACCAAGGATATGATGTCGACATATTTTACTTCGAAACTGAAGTTGTATTGTACTCTTTTTCCCTTCGATCGAGAATAGTTTTTCCCAAAGGGTTTTGTTACTCGATAAGGTTTTTAGCGAGAAAATACTAAAAACATAAAGTGTGTTGAACGTTGAAGACATAAAGATCTCCGTTGATATTACTGAAAATATCTGGATCAAAAAAATGAAATGCGATATTCTGTTAACAACGTAACTTCAAGAATCAACAACATTGTCTTATAAACATTCAAGTCACCAAAGTAAAGTGTGATAAAACCATTCTGACTACATTAGACTAACGAAAGTTGTTTGACATCAGGGGGAGCATATAATGGTGTGTTGAACTCTTTTCCTTCATCGAGGTTTCTTTTTCCCACATGGTTTTGTTACTCGACAAGGTTTTTAATGAGACAACGATAATCACGGGGAAGTAATTTCCTAGCTAAGGAGATTGTCTTTCCAACAAGGATTTTCTGCCTTAAAAGTTGTGAAACAACTTGTCAACTTCAATAGAGCAAAGTGATCATCTGCGACGGATCACCTTTACCTGCATCTGTCATGTTGTGCTCTTTTTCCTTCGTCAAGGTTTTATCCCACTGGATTTTCCTTGTCAAGGTTTTAATGAGGCAACATATTCGAGTTCAACTATGTTCTGAGTTTGCTTATTATTGTACTCTTTTTCTTTAGTTCAGGTTTTGTCCCTTTGGGTTTTCCTGGCGAAGTTTTAACGAGGCAATTAACTTAGACTCATCAATATTTGAAGATTGTATTGCATGTGATGAACTACATGTAAAGTACGAGACAACATGTGAAGTACTACATGTGAAGAGTTGTACCAAGGTTTTATCCCACTGGGTTTTTCCTTGTCAAAGTTTTAGTAAGGCAACTGATTTCAGCACAAGTCATCAAGAAGAGAACGAAATTTGAAGAACTACATTCAAACCACTATATGTGAAGCACTATATATAAAGATTTGTTATTGAACCGCATAAGGGGGAGTGTTATAGGGCATGTGGCCCATGGATGTGCGGTCCATTAGATGATTAGGGTTTTTCCCTTTCTTATATATAAAGAACATTGTATGTATGTAATGGCTAATGACTCTTTATCAATAAGATGTTTTGCCTTTATCTCCTAACTCTCCATCTTCTCCTACTTTTACCTAAAACAAAAAGAGGCTTATGCATACAATTTTTTTCTTTCTAAATGGGCCTAAAATATACTTTGTAGCCAGCTAGGCAGGGGTGCAAGAACACACCCTTACAATAAGCTGGCTCCGCCCCTATCGGGATTAGTGCAAGTAAAGATGATAATTAACTTAGCTCCAAAGCTTCCCAAACAATAATGAAAGCTAATCGAAGTATCGAACCAATACTGTCGAAGTCGGAATAGCTTTAAAAATAGTGGAGAAGAGGATTATTTATAGCAAAAAGAACTTAACAAACCGCGGAAGCATACTAAATAAAAACCACCTTCTCACACTTCTTCAAGTAGTGGGGCCTAAAAATGGCCCCTGCTCATTCCAAGGGGTGAAGTCCATGTTTGTGCATGGATACGGTTCTGACCTGGTTTTCTTCTGCGGTTCATATAGAATTACTTTATTTATAGTTACGTACAGACTACACATGCATATTCTAGTGCCCCCAACAATATCATACTCCCTCCGTCTCAAAATAACAATCCTAATAATTGACTTTGTCAAAATAATCAGGAAATCCTACAAAAAGTCATAACTAACCCTAGACCAAACTATTTAATGTTAAGTTATTACCAAAGGTAGCTAAAAAGGTAATGTAATAATAAATAGAGGTTTTAGTAATTTTGTAACTACCCATAAATGTTTTCATTTAAAAAAGGAATGGCAATTAATACTAAAAAAATATTGAATGAATTTTTTCATTATATATGGTGATAATATTTATGACTGAGAATTAAGTTTATACAAAAAATGATTTTATAACTATAAAAAATAAAGGATTTATTTGATAGTTTAAGGGAAAAATATGTCTATAAACAGAGCGGACAAATAAAATAAGACAAACCAAAATAGAAATTAAGACAGAGAAAAAGAAAGAGGGAATACTAAATAGCATAATAACATATTGAACCGAATTAAGGAAAGAATTAGAGGCTGATAATACAGAGTATGGTATTGGTAGGTAGTACGCGGCAGTCATCCATGCAACCTCATATTAAATAAAGAGTACGGGGCAGCCTCGAGGTGAGCACCCCTCACATATTCTAACATTTCGCGAGATTTGACTGATCTAAGGCCCCTTCCTATGGTAACTAGCAAAAATGTTATTATGCCATGCCAGCTGGACTGGCAAACTTGGCGCGCCACTATGGGAGAAAATATAACCGGTCGAGTGTAAACCGGTAGATAGAACAAACACCGACCGGTGTTATAACCACCGACATCGGTAGAGTTTAAACCGTTGGAGGTCTTTCGAGAACCGGTCGGTCTTTTAATCGACGTTTATTTTAATTTAGTAACGTTTATCTATAAATTCGACTCATTTAGTGAAATCTAATCACACCTCATTTTCTCATTAACTTTATCTTTACTCACTCTTTTGTACCTTAATCATCTGTTTAATATTTTTTTCCACCTCAATAGATATGGATTCTTCTGACGAAGAAGTGCGTATTCATATGGATCGATTTGAAGAACAAGAACGATTATTCGTGTAGGCATTGAAACAAATTGATGATGAGTCAGATGAAGATAAAGAACTAACCAACACCTTGATGCATCTAGATTCATTGGGGCAAATACCTAGAGATCGGAGCCAAGAGAAGTGTTCAAGAAGATATCAGCGTGGTTAGAGACGAATTGCACGAGAAGATGATGCACGATTATTTTCTTGATTTGTGTGTTCTCTGATGAAAATTTCCAAGGCCGATTCCGCATGCCCATACATTTGGTGCTAAAGATTATTGGTGAGATTTGTCAGGTAGAACCTCAATTTAATTATCAGTATGATGCACTTAATATTAGGGGTCATAGCCCTGAACAAAAGGTTACTTCGGCTTTGAGGATTTTAGGATATGGAAGACCTCCAGATTCTAATGATGAGTACCTTCGCATTGGCAAAACAACTTCATACAAGTATCTTGCGTTGTTTTGCGAAACAATGATTAATCATTTTGGTCCTACCTATTTACGAAAACCAACTGATGTAGATGTTAGAGAAATATTAAAGCAAAACCAGGAAAGGGGATTTCCCAGAATGCTGGGTAGTCTTGACTGCATGCATTGGGTATGGACCGGATGCCCTACCTATTGGGATGGTCATTATAAAGGTCATTACACAAAACCAACGGTGATCCTTGAGGATGCGGCATCTTATGATTGTTGGATATGGCACGCTTTTTTTGGTCTCCCGGGATCTCAAAACGATATTAATGTTTTACACAAATTGCCTTTGTTTGAAGATTTAAAGTATGGCATTTCTCCTCAAGTAAGCTTTGCTATCAACGGGAATCACTACACTCATGGTTATTATCTTGCAGATGGAATTTATCCAAAATGGTCAACTTTAGTTCAATGTTACCGTCAGCCACCTGCCGGTGAAATGGGTCGTTCATACTCGTATTTCAATAGTAAACAAATGAATCTGAGAAAGGATGTTCATACTCGTATTTCAATAGTAAACAAATGGGTCGTTCATACTCGTGTTTAGACTGAGTATTTGATTGAGACATATTAAAGAAATTATACAATACGAGTGAATGAAAGAGTTAGATGCTGCAATTTGTTTTAGATTAACAAATGTGAAGAGTAGAGAAGAGAAGGAGTGAGTTAAAATGATAGAGGAATGTGGTATTTATAGGGGGGAGAATAATAACCGTTGGATCAGATTTTAGTTAGCGGTGTAACAAGCACCTGCCGGTGTTACAGAAACCGGTAACAGTGTTGTATACACCTACCGACTTAAATTACACCGACCGGTAGGTAGAAACTCCATCTGACCTGGCTAAGTGGCAAATTTGCCACTTAGCCAGTCCAGTTTGCCAGTTTGCCCCCTCCATAGTGGGTGCTTAAATGGCAAATCAATGGATTTGCCACACCCATAGGAAGGGGCCTAACAGGTAGGGGCGTCCTTTCTAGCATTTTGGACACGTATAGGGGAAAGCCGATTCCCTACTTCTCACTCCGACACACAAATACTATTTGAACTCAATTTCATTGCTAAAACAACTTTGAATTATGCATCCATCAGAGATGAAAAATATGGTTCCACCTATTTGTCACCCATACTTTTCCTATTTGCCATCTCTTCAAAATTTTAAAAGTAATTGTGCTTTTTAATTCTAATTTTTCCTATATACCACCTCTAAAAGTCAAATTAAATTTGCAATAATCTAATTTATCTTCACCAACAATTTATGTTTTCATTAAAAACTCATTGAAATTATTTTTAAGCCTAGGTTAGAATTCTATTTACAACATTACGTTTAAATTTATTATTTTGTGTACTCTTACGATCAAAAGACAATCCATATATACTCATTAATGGAGGAGCATGAATAGATATTAAAAGTTCCAAAAACGTTTCACACAAACCGCCAACTTTAATTAACATCTAGTATTTGTCCTGAAGATTTTGCGGTTCACTTTTACTTGGATTCTGTTATTACACTAATCTAACTTGCAGTAAGCCATTTCAAAGAAAGACTTTGTTTATTGATTGTACATGCGTCTGTTGACTTCTTTTACTATCACCTAGTTAAAACCTTACTTAGCTTTACTGTGTAAATGGTACAACCTCGAGAGACAGAGCCATCAAGTCGTCCAGTTTCGGACGATCGCATATGCTAACAGTTGATCATGCACTAATAGTCGATCAGTGACAATGTACTAGAACACACATTAGTCGTCCACTAACAGTCGACCACTTCACCTTTTAAATATATATAGTGGTCGTTCAAAATTTTGCCAATCAATCTAGAATTAGTCGAGCCAAATCGAAGGACTAGTTCTTCATCACAATAATAAAAACAGAATCAAAATGAATTTTATAAATAATTAGGTTTAATTTTAATTTCTTTTGGGTTTAGATTTTGCTTGAACATTTCCTACTTTCCTCGGGATATATTTTTGATACAAAATCAAAACTTATTAGGAGAAATTAAAGGATGAGTGATAGTGATGATTAGGGAGAGGAGATGGCGTAGAAGATGCGGTCGTGGTAGAGACGGTGAAGAAGAATTATATAGTAACTTAGGGGTTTTGGTTTTAGTTATTGGGTTATTGTTGTTGGGCGTAAATAAAAGTCAAACAAGTGGTATTTAGGATATATGACAAAATATCCAGGAGGTGAATAGGATTAGTGAGGGTGACAACTAAGGAGGGTGACAAATAGGAGAAGTGTGGGTGGCAAATAGTTGTAACCAAAAATATCACTAATCCAAATGTTCTGTACCACAATAAAACTGAAATACATCATTCATATTTTAGTTTAATAAAGAAATTCTCTTCTTCATAAAAATGTAGATTCACATCGTGCTGGGATAAATCTCATTTTTAACATGTAAACACTAAACACACTCTGCTTCAGAGTAAAAAAAAAAAAAAAAAAAACTAAACACATGCATTCTCAAATATAAGCGGTGTTTCAAACATCTTCTCAAACATTTTCTCATTAAATTGGAGGTGTTTGATTCACTGCTTGTCACTAGCTTGGAAATTGTCAGTAGCCAAAAGTAGAGCATTGCATTGGATGTATTACCGACCTCCCAGTAACACTGTATGTTATCTGACCGACTAGTATGGACTAGTAGATTTCCAGGACTATGGCAATATTAGTGCCCTACCGTGGATAGTTTGGCTCAAAGGTAGACACGTACAACTCGTAATGCCGCGGTGAACAGTTAATCCACCTTTTACTTTTCTATATAAACTCAGTTCAACTGACATGTATTCAGTATCAGCTGCTCTATTCTTCCATAGTTCCATATACTTCAGTGCATATTTTAGGGAAATAATCATCAACAGTACTTGATGGCTCCTCATGGTGTTTCAGGTCTAGCCGGGAAACTTATAACAGAATATGAGGTCAGTTGCGATGCTGACAAATATTATAAAATTTATAAGCACGCAGAAGATGTACAAAAGGCAATCCCTCATCTTTGCATTGACGTCAAAGTTATCAATGGAGATGCAACCCGTTCCGGTTGTATCAAGGAATGGAATTTTATCATTGGTAATGTACAAGCATCTTTTTACTTCATATACTTCTGGTTCTCGATGAATAATAGACTCACTATCGCAGTTAATATATTTTGCGCTTAATTAGAATTAGGTATGGTTTACGTTTCATAACTTCGCATTAACATGTTTGTTTCATGCATGCAGAGGGTAAGATGGTTCGCTCAGTAGAGGAAACAATACACAATGATGAAACAAAAACCATACATCACCGATTCACCGTGTATTTGAAGGAGACTTGATGAAGGATTACAAGAAGTTTGATTCGGTAATCCAAGTCAATCCAAAGCCGAATGGAAATGGAAGCGTTGTGACACGGTCAATTGCGTATGAGAAAATCAACGAGGATTCTCCAACTCCCTTTGCTTATATACTTTTCAGCCATCAGGCCATTGAAGACATGAATAAGTACTTGTGTGATTCTGAATAACTGATCGCTGCCATTTATACATGAACCCATTCGGTGTTGGTGTACGTGTATATGCACGTACTTATTATCTACTAATCAGTTGTGGCTTGTGCGTACTATTGTTATAGTATATGGTGATACTCGTCTCAGTGACAGAATATGATGTCACGTCTATGTGGGTGGTTTGATTTGTCACGTCTATACATAATATTCAAATAAATCATGTTTGTTTCTATTATTAAAATAAATAAAGCTCACAATATTTCAATTCCCCGTCGGTTTACATATATTTGGTGCATATTTTTGTTTTCGATTTTCTTCGTTTCAAAATTATTGTACTAATCATGTATTTCGATTCATGAATGTAATTGAATGTTATGTAATTATATTTAAAAAAAAAAAGTTATGTAATTATATTTTATTAATCATGAAATTTGGAGCTTTCATGCTCGTCATTCCTTCAAAAAAAATAAAAAAAAAATAAAGCTCAGATAAGTCATTTAATATATCTATGTACAAGGGAGATCCCCTTGCGCTCCTATTTTTACATTATCTCATACTTTAGATACTAACTTATGTACAAAAACTAAACGATAGTGTATTTGAATTAATATTTTGCGAATGTATTTGTCTTACCAAGCTCTATATACCTATAAAAAATGAGCACATTTTAAAACGTAAAACTCTATCATTTACTATTTTGAAAATCAATTGTCTAAAATTATAAAAAATTTAACCGTTACAGTAAATTGTGAAGTTTGGTATTTGAAATGTGCTCACTTTGTGTGGCTATGTAAATCTCTGTAAGACGAACATATCCCCATAATATTAGTTTCGAATACGCTATCGTCTAAATTTTATTAAGAAAACACCGCCCAACATGTGAGATATCTCCCCTCCTTTAAAACACTAAGTCATATGAGCTCACACGTCGCACGGTGAGTGTGACACATCCCTCAAATTAAATGAGATAAAAGATTTGAATTAGAGCAATTATGGAGAGGACAAGTGGCAGGACTCTATTGGTCGGAGCATTAAAATTTGAATTACATTCCGTTTATATCCCGTTAATAACACCGTTAGCCAAAACGTGGGTATACAACACTTATGTGAATATTTACAGCATACTAAATAATTACACTTGGTTTACATCAAATACTTAACTGGACGTTAGGTAGGTGGACAGTACTTACGTGAAAACTAACGTTGTTTCTGTTTTCTTACGGAAACAAAAAATTCTTAACAATTTTTCTTTTGCTTTACAACCCTAATTCTCTACCACACCTCTTCCTCTCTGTGCTCTCCATCTCTTGAGTTTTTCTTCAATCCCGCTAATTCAGAAACCAGTTAATCCAATCCGGTACATTTCCAAATAAACCAATTCAGGTATATTTCTTAACGGGGTATTTTAATGAATCTTCTATTCAATCCCGTTAATCCAGTTACCAAAAAATTATTCTTCTCTCTATCAATTGAGTTCTTTTTCAGGTTTTGCAGGTCATGGACAATGTTATGGTTCAAGATGGAAGACAATAAAACCGTGGAACCTATCAAAGTAAGACTACTGATTTTCCAGGGTATTGATATAATCTAGTTTGGGTTTGTTTTGTTGTGTGGGTCTATTCTTAATCTGTGTTGTGTAACGTAACTTTTGATTCCCTATTGTATTATGTGAATTATTTGTTTTTTTTTTTTTTTTGTTCACTCGAGTAGAATAAAGTATACGTAGGCACAATTGTGGAGAGCGAGATCTTGGCATGATAACTTTAGAATCCAAATTGGATGAGTTTGCCCATAAACTGCTGGGACGTCTGTCATCTCTCATGCAGTTCAAATGAATAGTCTAAGTTGTAGAGCATATTAGGACAGTTAAGAATAATACTACGAACTTCGCAACATCTCTTCCAAGTTTATTTTCCCCTCAAAGTCACATTGATCTTTCCCTTGCAGGGATGTTGTGTTAAATCCTAATAATAGGATAGAAATTATTCCTTACTAACGGAAAAATCCTAACTGCAGATAAAGGGCTTAGTCCATTGTAAAATTGTGCTGATCTTTTGTATCTAATCGTACTTACACGGGAACAATACAAGGGAGCAACATTTGAGGCATGTTGCAGATATTGCATTTAGGTAATCTTTTTCGTTTAGTTCATTCAATACCTTCATCTACAACTGCTCAAATTACATCGTTTTTCCTCCATGTAATTGTTAAGTTCGCAGAACATGTTAACCGAGGTTCTTACTATCGTTGTAGTCTTCTTGGAAGCTCCTAACTATTAGGCTCATTATTACCAGGTGAATGAGTCTTCAGAGAAAGATCATTAAGTTTGTGGCGTTGGGTTGGTCCTTACAGACCCAACAAGAATTCACATTGTTAATATTTGAATCTGAAATAGATGGAACTATGAGTTCTGGGTCAGCAAAGCTGGTATTTGCATTGGATTGTTGATTTCTAGGACTGAACTTTGTCTATTGGGTGGTGCAAAGACATACCCTTTCTGGGGTATCAGATTTATTAGGAGTGGTTCTCAGGTAAAGTATTTGTTGCAACATGAAGCAAATTAAGAGGTAATTTATCTGTTGAAATGTATAATATGATTATTAAGTAATGTTTTGGTAAACCAATATGTAATTTGAGTTACACAGTCATTTTATATCAAGTAATAATTTTTTTTTTTTTTTTTTTTTTGCTACTGATCTTACTTTGTTTTTTAATTTCTTACAGACATCGTTGATCATGCAGTACGTAAACTATTGGTGCTAAACCCAAATCTCGCCATGGACCATATATTTTACCACCTACTACATACTTAACAAACCCGCTATTTCACACTAGGACCAATGTTGGCATTCGTTCTCATTTAACAACAATGGATCTACAGACTTTGAACACTTCACATCATACTAACCAAATAAAAAAAGTTGGCTTCTTAAACTCAGTCTGGAAACTTGAGAAATCTCATAGGCAATGGGTTCATTGTAAACCCATTATGCAGGTGCATTAAATGTTAATTTTTTTTATAACTATAAACATGGACCTGATAGGTGTGTAACCTTCCAAACTAAGTACGAAGAAGAGCAACTAATGAGGCTTCCATGTGACCGCACATACCCTTGGGAATCTATAACTACATTGCTTCAGTGAATCTATAATTACATTGTTTCCATTCAAAAAGGTAATGAACTGCTCATTTTTCTCATTACTATTATTAAGGGAAGTAGTGAAATGTATTAGTAATGAATTATATTCAGCTACTGCATTGGTTCCCAGTTTCTGGACATATGTGTGTCAAGATGTATGTTTTATAGTAATTGTCACATTGCTATGCAGGATACTCTTACACCATAGCTAAGTTCAAGTATGTTTACATGGAACAGTTTGATATGGACGGTGATGGACGGATGATTTTAGTGAGAGTGATGGGTTTCCTGATCAAACTTGTGATGCTTGGACAGTTCATGGTATTAGTGCTTATTTTGGGATGCTTATGGCTTGCTTCTCTCGAAGTTGCTGCTGCAATGGGGAAAGGGATAAGAAATTGTAAAACTCCATGAAGTAATTGAGGACCCCAAGCATCCATCAATACATCTCCAGTAGAAGATCTTCTATTTCTTGCGGGGAATAACTTTTTAAGATTTCTGACGCCAGATTTAGCGAATCCGAAATTGATTAGGACCTGGAAAAGAAAAAAGAAAAAAAACATATTTATATATACAACTGGCAGGCCAGTGCTACTTCTATGTTTTCCTTGGACGACTTTGAAGCGCTGGGAAGTTCCCATACATCATCAACAAGTCCTCCAGTACTTGGTGAAAGGACATGATTCTAAGAAATAACACATTTGGGTTTTGCTTCTACTTTAAATAACATGGAAGCACGAAATTGTTGTAGGGCTTGTAGCCCATGGATGTGCGGCCCATGTATAGTATCTAGGGTTTACTTCCTACATGTATATATAGGATAATGTTCTATGTAACCTACCAGTATTTAGTTTTGAGTATGTTCATCTTTGTATGTTATCAGTATATATACCCCCTATGTCTGTTATTAGATCGACGATATGTTGATTTTAATGACCCTTGCACCTTTTTATTTTCATGGGTGTTTTTCCTTTTTACACGGCGTACGAGATGATGATGATTGCTGGCCTGGGCTCCTGTCCTATCCCGTTTCGATCCGGCTCCAGTTCCGGTCCACCAAACCTGGTCTGGTCCAACCAAAGCCGGCTCCCGTTCCGGTCCAGTTCAACCCAAACCAATCATGTCCAACTCGAACCTGTTCTGTTCTGTTTTCATTTCTTTGGGATTTGTGCGACCAAGGCTATTCAGGTTCTGTGTATATACATATACATCTGGAACCAACCAATATACGATGTATGTCGCTAGTGTAATGTGGATTTTTACATTGAATACCTGCTGGGGTTATTTATTTATTTTTTAGAACATGCATAGTTCTATTTATTTTTCTTAAGATAAGTCCATAAACGGTGAATTTAAATTATGAGTGCTTATCTCGATCATTAAGAATTTTGTTCTCTTGAATATGATATTGGCTATAGTTGAATGGTGTATTTTGTTTAATTGGTTGTACCCACTCAATTCCAATGTATTCATTTGGGGCTTAGAAGTACTTGAGCACCATTATTGGATACTTGATATTTTCCCAAATTTTTTGAATGTTCCGTGGAATGTATCCACTTGCTCGACTATTAATCTGTCAACAATTTCAAAAATATGTTCAAATAAAATCACATGTATTCAAATTTTGTGGAAGAACTCACAAAAGATGATATGAGTCATAAATTTTTATTTCTCTACTTCATCCATAATACTAACGAACTGGTATATGTTGAAGTATGACAACAAGAGAATTAATTTTTTTTTTTAGTAATATATTTAACCTAAAGTAATTGGTTGACATGTGTAGTGAGATTCTCTTAGCCTAATGAGGTAAAGAAATTTCTCAACTTAAGCTAAATGTATCAAAATTGAAAATGGAAAGAACCCCAAAGGAAAGAGAGTTAGACGTACTGACTCATATAAAGCATGTGAAAAGGGACATATATATCATGAATTAATTTTTTTTCCCCAACAGTAATGACACCAAAGTATAGGTATCAATTGAACATGGGATCAGCTAAAATGTAATTCTAGCTCCCATCATAAGTAAAAGAGTTGGAAATGCACCTGGTCATAGGTGTTGGTATATACAATATAATGTGTATGTGTATCATAGTAACAACCAATTTTCACATCAACTTTAATGGCAACAAGAACTTTTCCTGGCCAACTGACTATTTTATTGAGCGCAGTACTGCTCATTTTTTTTTTCAAGATAGAACAAAGACGTAGAAAAATCTCTAGATGTACCAAGAGATAATCACACCTTGTTAAATTTCAAATAACCAGTGCAAATGGATATCATGTGGAACATCAAAATGATGAGAATGTAATTGATTGCATATTTTATAGTCTCTAATATATTTGGAAGGAAATATATTTTAGAGAAACTAATGAGTCAATCTAGTGATGTAATTCACTTTAATATTTGGATTATTGAATCATATTGACTCCGACGATGAAATGTTGGAAACTGACTCATACAGGCTTTGGGCATAACCATAAAGAAACTTTGGTTGTGACATGATGATTGTTTTGAAAGAACTCATACAAATATCACTTTATTTGAGTGAACGAAAATGGGAAAAATATTGACAAAATGCAAAGTGACGACATATCTCTCAATAAGTGTTTTCAAAAGTACCAGATGCACAACCTCCTCCTCCCTCCCATTATGCTTTTAAGTAAGAGAGCATATCACTCATTTTACAAAGTCTTCCGTAAAAAAGGATCGAGACCATCCTAAGATGAAAATGGTAAACAATCCATATTACAAAGATAACAAGATGAAATTTAGAAAAATATTCATGTAGAATGCAGACCATTAAAGTGACTTATGGATCTGGTGAATGTTTTTACATTTTGGACTAGTTATAGTTCCCAATGAATTTGCGTTTGAAAACTACTAGCACATATCACACAATGCGAAGTGCAAAGGCTAACCACCCTTGTTAATGTTAGAGAACTTACATCAAAAGGACTTGATGAATATTGCATGTTTAATAGGATCAATGAAGAGCATATTATACCCAATGGTCTCGCAGAGGCTACCATCAAAGGTTACAGATGGTGCCTAAGAAATAGTTTATGCGTACCAACCTATCTTTTATTGCTTTGGGGATATGCAATATTACACGCATCTTACTTAATTCGTTTTAGAACCCAATATTAATCAACCTTTTCTGCGTATCAGTTGGTAACTGGATTTAAGCCTGACATTGTGTTCTTACGCATTTTTGGTTGCACTATATATGTGCCATTACGACTGCACATCGTACTATGATGGGTCTTCAAAACTGTTAAGTAGTTATGTTGGAAATGAGTTCCCAACAATTATCCGCATTTTAAAACTTTTGGCAGGAGATCTCTTACCGCTAGATTTGCGGGTTGTCATTTTAATGAGACATTCTTCCCATCGTTAGGGGGAGATAAGAAAAAGTATTTTCTAAGGGAATGACAAGAATTGTCATGGTGTGTTCCCACTATGTCTCTTATTGATTCTTATACTCCACAAATGTAAATGTGAAGCGATAAAGAATATTCGATTTTCAGAATGTACACTGATGTTGCTAAAGTGATCAGATCACACATACCAGCTGCAAACCTACCTGCAAAGTTACAAATCCTTAATACGGGATATACACCATAGACTAAGGTGTTGCAACTATACTCAGTGGAAGTGTGGTTGAGGCCGTGGCTCCATAAAGGAAGTTGGAGATACCATTTCGGTCGATCAATCCTCACCTAGAATGGAAGTAGGTGAGTAAGGCACAACTTATTTATATCATCAGAAATTATATCATAAGATTATCTCTGAATATGTCCATGAATCAAACTGGAGGACGCTCCGAAGTTTTAAATGATTCTAGAGAACAATGAAATCCTGGCGGATTAAGAGAATGCACATGAATTAATAGAAGGATCATGCGTGCACAGTGATGATATAATACATAATTAGTTGCTCCAGAAGTAGAGCACAATGAGATAGAACCATGCTTTATTTTTATTAATTTAAAATAAATAGCACATTTGGCCTACACAATCCAGGTAGAACTTAGTTCTTTGGCAAATATACGGGTATTTGGTGTGGTAGTGCTAACCAACCAAGTGTAAAGCCTATTGGACATACATAATTAATTTGCCATAAAGCATAATGAGAAGAAAGTAGTCTTAAAGTACAAAGACTCTCCTTGTGGCGCGAGGTTTCTCACAAAGCCATGGAATTTTTCTCTTGTAATGAATGTTATAGAGTTCCGCTACTTAGTTAGCTTGGTAATTTTCAAAAGGACTTGAAATGCAGCATATGTATGTGGTTGTTACGTATCTCTGAAGAATCAAGAGATAGCAGATATTTACAAAAGTACAAAATAAATTTTTGTTTCCCAAATCAAGTGACTCTAAACCAAAGAGTCCGTTTATAGTTAGATATAACGCTCACTTATAGATTGAAGCAATCAGGCGGATGTGGTATACCCGTCTAAGTGACTATTTAATTTGGAGGGGATAGACAAGTAAGTTACTTTTCCTTGCGTATTCACAAGAAAGTTCCTGATTTTGAATTGTAGCTATCTATGTCGATGGTACAGACATGATGGGTACTCTTGATGTGATAAGAGACCTTAAAATTTATTTGAAATCCGAATTTGAGATGAAAAATCTGGGGAAAGCTCGACCGAATACTGAGCTTGTGGTATATTATCCCACCAGTTTGCATTTGTCTAAAGTTGTCAAGAAATTTAACAAAGACATGCATCCTGATAGCACTCCCATGATTAGTCGAGGTTCAAATGTAAGTAAGTGACAATTTCGTCTAAAGGAAGATGACGAAGATGTGTTGGGAGATGAAATTCCCATATCTAAGTACAATAGACGCATTGTTATACTAAGTATAATAATGTACTCGATAAAATTTACATTCTCAATGAACTTGTTAGCTAGATATAGCTCAGCGCCAATGCAACGTCATTGGAATGGTACATTGAATGTAATCATATACTTAAAAGTAACCATTGACATGAGTTTGTTTTATCCCTGCAAAGACATAAAAAGGAATGCTAATGAAAGTGCAATCCAAAAGTTGTTGATTATGAAGGAACAATAATCTCTTCTCCAACTAAAGTAATCAGGGGGAGATATGGTAGACTATTTTCTAAGTCATTACCAATATTCAGTTTCGAAAAATACATGACTAAAGGAACTGTCTGGAACAACTCTGAAAGTAATCAGGGGGAGATGCCGAAATCAGGGGGAGGACCAAGGATATGATGTCGACATATTTTACTTCGAAACTGAAGTTGTATTGTACTCTTTTTCCCTTCGATCGAGAATAGTTTTTCCCAAAGGGTTTTGTTACTCGATAAGGTTTTTAGCGAGACAATACTAAAAACATCAAGTGTGTTGAACGTTGAAGACATAAAGATCGCCGTTGAAATTACTGAAAATATCTGGATCAAAAAAATGAAATGCGATATTCTGTTAACAACGTAACTTCAAGAATCAACAACATTGTCTTATAAACATTCAAGTCACCAAAGTAAAGTGTGATAAACCCATTCTGACTGCATTAGACTAATGAAAATTGTCTGACATCAGGGGGAGCATATAATGGTGTGTTGAACTCTTTTCCTTCACCGAGGTTACTTTTTCCCACAAGGTTTTGTTGCTCGGCAAGGTTTTTAATTAGATAACAAAAAACACCGGGAATATAATTTCCCAGCTAAGGGTTGTGAAGCAACTAGTCAACTTCAACAGAGCAAAGTGATCATATGCAACGGATCACCTTTAACTGCATCTGTCATGTTGTACTCTTTTCCCATTGTCAAGGTTTTATCCCACTGGGTTTTCCTTGTCAAGGTTTTAATGAGGCAACACATTCGAGTTCAACTATGTTCTGAGTTTTCTTATTATTGTACTCTTTTTCTTTAGTTCAGGTTTTGTCCCTTTGGGTTTTCCTGACGAAGTTTTAACGAGGCAATTAACTAAGACTCGTCGATCTTTGAAGATCGTATTGCGTGTGATGAACTACATGTAAAGTACGAGACAACATGTGAAGTACTACATGTAAAGGATTTTACCAAGGTTTTATCCCACTGGGTTTTTCCTTATTGTCAAAGTTTTCATGAGGAGATTGATTTCAGTACAAGTCATCAAGAAGAGGACAACATTTGAAGACTTACATTCGAAACACTATACATGAAGCACTACAAACAGAGTTCTACTGGACCGCACAAGGGGGAGGGTTGTAGGGCTTGTAGCCCATGGATGTGCGGCCCATGTATAGTATCTAGGGTTTACTTCCTACATGTATATATAGGATAATGTTCTATGTAACCTACTGATGATAATCAATAGAAATCCTTCTCTTCTTTGCCTCTTTCTTTTCCCCTATTATTCTACTGCAATACGTTATCATGCCCGATGCTATACCGCAGAGCTAGATTTTTTTTTTCTACACGGATTAAAGCTAATGAAATCACTAGAATCAAATCAGATAATGTCAAAAATGGTATCAGCGAATATCATGAGGCCCCATCATAAACTTTCTTTGTGCGGTACTTCTATTTTTCCCCTTTGGTAATCATCTGTTAAAGAAGATATACACGATTGTCAATTGGTAATCATAATATTTCGTCTTCTAGTTTCAAATTTGTTTTGAATGCATCACGAAATCTGTGTTATTTTGTCTGCACGTGGTGCTCGATTTTCTTTGTACCAGTCAATTCCATTGTGATTGCTCAAATGCACCATGTGATACCATTAGTGTCTCCTGTTTATGATTATGATATTGAACTATATGCATTACTGTATTTAGATGATTCCTTACCCCATGCAATTTTTGTCCGTTGGTGATTACTTTTACCCATTTCAAAGGCTTAGACTTTACTGTTTTCTTTTAATTTTATTTATTAAAATGTACAATATGTTGATTTTAACCTATGCATGGGAATCGGTATTTGTCTTAGACGTATGCTGTAACATATGTTCATCTTTATATGTATTCTGCCATCACCTGTACATAATTGACGAATTTTTTTATTTATATTAAAATAAAAAGTTCATATCATCTTCCTCGATCTTTCATGGACAGTTTTGAGTTAGTATTTAGTATTTAGTTTTGAGTATGTTCATCTTTGTATGTTATTAGTATATAGACCCCCTATGTCTGTTATTAGATCGAGGATATGCTGATTTTAATGACCCTTGCACCTTTTTATTTTCATGGGTGTTTTTCCTTTTTACACGGCGTACGAGATGATGATGATGATTGCTGGCCTGGGCTCCTGTCCTATCCCGTTCCGGTCCACCAAACCCGGTCTGGTCCAACCAAAGCCGGCTCCCGTTCCGGTCCAGTTCAACCCAAACCAATCATGTCCAACTCGAACCCGTTCTGTTCTGTTTTCATTTCTTTGGGATTTGTGCGACCAAGGCTATTCAGGTTCTGTGTATATACATATACATATGGAACCGACCAATATACGAGGTATGTCACTAGTGTAATGTGGATTTTTACATTGAATACCTGCTGGGGTTATTTATTTATTTTTTAGAACATGCATAGTTCTATTTATTTTTCTTAAGATAAGTCCATAAACGGTGAATTTAAATTATGAGTGCTTATCTCGATCATTAAGAATTTTGTTCTTAATGTTATTTTGTTCTCTTGAATATGATATTGGCTATAGTTGAATGGTGTATTTTGTTTAATTGGTTGTACCCACTCAATTCCAATGTATTCATTTTGGGCTTAGAAGTACTTGAGCACCATTATTGGATACTTGATATTTTCCCAATTTTTTTTAATGTTCCGTGGAATGTATCCACTTGCTCGACTATTAATCTGTCAACAATTTCAAAAATATGTTCAAATGAAATCACATGTATTCAAATTTTGTGGAAGAACTCACAAAAGATGATATGAGTCATAAATTTTTATTTCTCTACTTCATCCATAATACTAACGAACTTGTATATGTTGAAGTATGACAACAAGAGAATTAATTTTTTTTTTTAGTAATATATTTAACCTAAAGTAATTGGTTGACATGTGTAGTGAGATTCTCTTGGCCTAATGAGGTAAAGAAATTTCTCAACTTAAGCTAAATGTAGCAAAATTGAAAATGGAATGAACCCCAAAGGAATGAGAGTTAGACGTACCGACTCATATAAAGCATGTGAAAAGGGAAATATATATCATGAATTATTTTTTTCCCCAGCAGTAATGACACCAAAGTATAGGTATCAATTGAACATGGGATCAGCTAAAATGTAATTCTAGATCCCATCACAAATAAAAGAGTTGGAAATGCACCTGGTCATAGGTGTTGGTATATACAATATAATGTGTATGTGTATCATAGTAACAACCAATTTTCACATCAACTTTAATGGCAACAAGAACTTTGCCTGGCCAACTGACTATTTTATTGAGCGCAGTACTGCTCATTTTTTTTTTCAAGATAGAACAAAGACGTAGAAAAATCTCTAGATGTACCAAGAGATAATCACACCTTGTTAAATTTCAAATAACCAGTGCAAATGGATATCATGTGGAACATCAAAATGATGAGAATGTAATTGATTGCATCTTTTATAGTCTCTAATATATTTGGAAGGAAATATATTTTAGAGAAACTAATGAGTCAATCTAGTGCTGTAATTCACTTTAATATTTGGATTATTGAATCATATTGACTCCGACGATGAAATGTTGGAAACTGACTCATACAGGCTTTGGGCATAACCATAAAGAAACTTTGGTTGTGACATGATGATTGTTTTGAAAGAACTCATACAAATATCACTTTATTTGAGTGAACGAAAATGGGAAAAATATTGACAGAATGCAAAGTGACGACATATCTCTCAATAAGTGTTTTCAAAAGTACCAGATGCACAACCTCCTCCTCCCTCCCATTATGCTTTTAAGTAAGAGAGCATATCACTCATTTTACAAAGTCTTCCGTAAAACAGGATCGAGACCATCCTAAGATGCAAATGGTAAACAATCCATATTACAAAGATAACAAGGTGAAATTTAGAAAAATATTCATGCAGAATGCAGACTATTAAAGTGACTTATGGATCTGGTGAATGTTTTTACATTTTGGACTAGTTATAGTTCCCAATGAATTTGCGTTTGAAAACTACTAGCACATATCACACAATGCGAAGTGCAAAGGCTAACCACCCTTGTTAATGCTAAAGAACTTACATCAAAAGGACTTGATGAATATTGCATGTTTAATAGCATCAATGCAGAGCATATTATACCCAATGGTCTCGCAGAGGCTACCATCAAAGGTTACAGATGGTTCCTAAGAAATAGTTTATGCGTACCAACCTATCTTTTATTGCTTTGGGGATATGCAATATTACACGCATCTTACTTAATTCGTTTTAGAACCCAATATTAATCAACCTTTTCTGCGTACCAGTTGGTAACTGGATTTAAGCCTGACATTGTGTTCTTACGCATTTTTGGTTGCACTATATATGTGCCATTACTACTGCACATCGTACTATGATGGGTCTTCAAAACTGTTAAGTAGTTATGTTGGAAATGAGTTCCCAACAATTATCCGCATTTTAAAACTTTTGGCAGGAGATCTCTTACCACTAGATTTGCGGGTTGTCATTTTAATGAGACATTCTTCCCATCGTTAGGGGGAGATAAGAAAAAGTATTTTCTAAGGGAACAACAAGAATTGTCATGGTGTGTTCCCACTATGTCTCATATTGATTCTTATACTCCACAAATGTAAATGTGAAGCGATAAAGAATATTCGATTTTCAGAATGTACATTGATGTTTCTAAAGTGATGAGATCACACATACCAGATGCAAACCTACCTGCAAAATTACAATTCCTCAATACAGGATATACACCATAGACTAAGGTGTTGCAACTATACTCAGTGGAAGTGTGGTTGAGGCCGTGGCTCCATAAAGGAAGTTGGAGATACCATTTCGGTCGATCAATCCTCACCTAGAACGGAAGTAGGTGAGTAAGGCACAACTTATTTATATCATCAGAAATCATCTCATAAGATTGTCTCTGAATATGTCCATAAATCAAACTGGAGGACGCTCCGAAGTTTTAAATGATTCTAGAGAACAATGAAATCCTGGCGGATTAAGAGAATGCACATGAGTCAATAGAAGGATCATGCGTGCACAGTGATGATATAATCCATAATTAGTTGCTCCAGAAGTAGAGCACAATGAGATCGAACCATGATTTATTTTGATTAATTTAAAATAAATAGCACATTTGGCCTACACAATCCAGGTAGAACTTAGTTCTTTGGCAAATATACGGGTATTTGGTGTGGTAGTGCTAACCAACCAAGTGTAAAGCCTATTGGACATACATAATTAATTTGCCATAAAGCATAGTCTTAAAGTACAAAGACTCTCCTTGTGGAGCGAGGTTTCTCACAAAGCCATGGAATTGTTCTCTTGTAATGAATGTTGTAGAGTTCCGCTACTTAGTTAGCTTGGTAATTTTCAAAAGGACTTGAAATGCAGCATATGTATGTGGTTGTTACGTATCTCTAAAGAATCAAGAGATAGCGGATATTTACAAAAGCACAAAATAGACTTTTGTTTCCCAAATCAAGTGACTCTAAACCAAAGAGTCCGTTTATAGTTAGATATAACGCTCACTTATAGATTGAAGCCATCAGGCGGATGTGGTATACCCGTCTAAGTGACTATTTGATTTGGAGGGGATAGACAAGTAAGTTACTTTTCCTTGCGTATTCACAAGAAAGTTCCTGATTTTGAATTGTAGCTATCTATGTCGATGGTACGGACATGATGGGTACTCTTGATGTGATAAGAGACCTTAAAATCTATTTGAAATCCGAATTTGAGATGAAAAATCTGGGGAAAGCTCGACCGAATACTGAGCTTGTGGTATATTATCCCATCAGTTTGCATTTGTCTAAAGTTTTCAGGAAATTTAACAAAGACATGCATCCTGATAGCACTCCCATGATTAGTCGAGGTTCAAATGTAAGTAAGTGACAATTTCGTCTAAAGGAAGATGACAAAGATGTGTTGGGAGATGAAATTCCCATATCTAAGTACAATAGACGCATTGTTATACTGATAAAATTTACATCCTCAATGAAATAATGTCAGCGCCAACGCAACTCATTGGAATGGTACATTGAAAAAGTACTTAAAAGAATTGACATGAATCCCCGCAAAGACATAAAAAGGAATGCTAATGAAAGTGCAATCCAAAAGTTGTTGATTATGAAGGAACAATAATCTCTTCTCCAACTAAAGTAATCAGGGGGAGATATGGTAGACTATTTTCTATGTCATTACCAATATTCTATTTCGAAAAATACATGACTAAAGGAACTGTCTGGAAGAACTCTGAAAGTAATCAGGGGGAGATGCCGACATCAGGGGGATCCAAGGATATGGTTCAAGATGGAAGACAATAAAACCATGGAACCTATCAAAGTAAGACTACTGATTTTCCAGGGTATTGATATAATCTAGTTTGGGTTTGTTTTGTTGTGTGGGTCTATTCTTAATCTGTGTTGTGTAACGTAACTTTTGATTCCCTATTGTATTATGTGAATTATTTGTTTTTTTTTTTTTTTTTTTGTTCACTCGAGTAGAATAAAGTATACGTAGGCACAATTGTGGAGAGCGAGATCTTGGCATGATAACTTTGGAATCCAAATTGGATGAGTTTGCCCATAAACTGCTGGGACGTCTGTCATCTCTCATGCAGTTCAAATGATTAGTCTAAGTTGTAGAGCATATTAGGACAGTTAAGAATAATACTACGAACTTCGCAACATCTCTTCCAAGTTTATTTTCCACTCAAAGTCACATTGATCTTTTCCTTGCAGGGATGTTGTGTTAAATTCTAATAATAGGAAATAAATTATTCCTTACTAACGGAAAAATCCTAACTGCAGATAAAGGGCTTAGTCCATTGTAAAATTGTGCTGATCTTTTGTATATAACCGTACTTACACGGGAACAATACAAGGGAGCAACATTTGAGGCATGTTGCAGATATTGCATTTAGGTAATCTTTTTCGTTTAGTTCATTCAATACCTTCATCTACAACTGCTCAAATTACATCGTTTTTCCTCCATGTAATTGTTAAGTTCGCAGAACATGTTAACCGAGGTTCTTACTATCGTTGTAGTCTTCTTGGAAGCTCCTAACTATTAGGCTCATTATTACCAGGTGAATGAGTCTTCAGAGAAAGATCATTAAGTTTGTGGCGTTGGGTTGGTCCTTACAGACCCAACAAGAATTCACATTGTTAATATTTGAATCTGAAATAGATGGAACTATGAGTTCTTGGTCAGCAAAGCTGGTATTTGCATTGGATTGTTGATTTCTAGGACTGAACTTTGTCTATTGGGTGGTGCAAAGACATACCCTTTCTGGGGTATCAGATTTATTAGGAGTGGTTCTCAGGTAAAGTATTTGTTGCAACATGAAGCAAATTAAGAGGTAATTTATCTGTTGAAATGTATAATATGATTATTAAGTAATGTTTTGGTAAACCAATATGTAATTTGAGTTACACAGTCATTTTATATCAAGTAATAATTTTTTTTTTTTTTTTTTTTTGCTACTGATCTTACTTTGTTTTTTAATTTCTTACAGACATCGTTGATCATGCAGTACGTAAACTATTGGTGCTAAACCCAAATCTCGCCATGGACCATATATTTTACCACCTACTACATACTTAACAAACCCGCTATTTCACACTAGGACCAATGTTGGCATTCGTTCTCATTTAACAACAATGGATCTACAGACTTTGAACACTTCACATCATACTAACCAAATAAAAAAAGTTGGCTTCTTAAACTCAGTCTGGAAACTTGAGAAATCTCATAGGCAATGGGTTCATTGTAAACCCATTATGCAGGTGCATTAAATGTTATTTTTTTTTATAACTATAAACATGGACCTGATAGGTGTGTAACCTTCCAAACTAAGTACGAAGAAGAGCAACTAATGAGGCTTCCATGTGATTGTTGTTTCTTCGGGGTTGCTTGCTGTTGTTGCACATACCCTTGGGAATCTATAACTACATTGCTTCAGTGAATCTATAATTACATTGTTTCCATTCAAAAAGGTAATGAACTGCTCATTTTTCTCATTACTATTATTAAGGGAAGTAGTGAAATGTATCAGTAATGAATTATATTCAGCTACTGCATTTGTTCCCAGTTTTTGGACATATGTGTGTCAAGATGTATGTTTTATAGTAATTGTCACATTGCTATGCAGGATACTCTTACACCATAGCTATGTTCAAGTATGTTTACATGGAACAGTTTGATAAGGACGGTGATGGACTGATGATTTTAGTGAGAGTGATGGGTTTCCTGATCAAACTTGTGATGCTTGGACAGTTCATGGTATTAGTGCTTATATTGTGGGATGCTTATGGCTTGCTTCTCTCGAAGTTGGTGCTGCAATGGGGAAAGGGAGAAGAAATTGTAAAACTCCATGAAGTAATTGAGGACCCCAAGTATCCATCAATACATCTCCAGTAGAAGATCTTCTATTTCTTGCGGGGAATAACTTTTTAAGATTTCTGACGCCAGATTTAGCGAATCCGAAATTGATTAGGACCTGGAAAAGAAAAAAGAAAAAAAACATATTTATATATACAACTGGCAGGCCAGTGCTACTTCTATGTTTTCCTTGGACGACTTTGAAGCGCTGGGAAGTTCCCATACATCATCAACAAGTCCTCCCGTACTTGGTGAAAGGACATGATTCTCAGAAATAACACATTTGGGTTTTGCTTCTACTTTAAATAACATGGAAGCACGAAATGATATTGTTGTTCCAACTGGGTAGACGAGCAGCCTTACTTTGTTATTTGCCTGTATCATATCCACGGCCAAACCTACCATTGGGGGTGTGGAAGCTTCCAAGGAAAATGTGATGGGAAAGAAAGGGAAGAACCCAAGTCGGTTCCTTTTGTCAAATGAAGGTGGTCGTCCCTATTAAATACTTTGTTGAATGTCTCACCATGTCCGTCATTTTAGCGTCTTTGTTTTATTAAGAGCTCACCTTTTTGCTTGAAAGATTGTATATATGTAAATTTGAAAGCCACACCAAATAAAAAATCCCATTTATTAGGACGAGCGAGGCCAAGACGAACTAAACCAAATCAAAAATCTTAAACATGCATCGGGAAGGGGCGAGGCAAAGCCAAGACATACCAAATAAAAAATCAAGGCGAGGTGAAGCTGAACAAGGCATTCATTGGGACGCTTTGCCGGCCCAAAGGGAAGGTCAACGAAGGTTGACTTTGGGGCAGCACTGAACAGGGGCAGCAAAAATCATATTTTATCTAGGGTGGTTTGGTATTAAAAAGCAAAATTAAGGATTACATCGTGATTCCTGAAAATAATAAGGATGTGTAGCAAGAGATGTAGGGGCGTATTCTAAATAAGGACTTACTTTGATGTCTTATTAACAAATATATAACAAAGCTAATGTATTCCAGAGAAGGAGAGGCCATTTTTTCTTTCTTGGATTTTCTCTACAAAACAGTCGTCTTCTTACTTCTGGTTTCTTCTCATTTCTATCCAAACCACTGAGTGGCCAACTACGAATTGAATTCTTCTTAGAACTGGATGCTTTAATCTATGGACAACGAATATCATAGTTTTTGAGGAGAAAAACTACCATAATAGCTTTGCTTTATGGATAATGACTCTTGTTTTAAACAACGTCTAATAGCCAAGGCATTTGGCCAAATTCTCATCTTGCTTTTTCGATATGGGTTTGGCCAGGCTTTGTTGTTGTTCTAAAGGAAGAGCGCCAGCTAATATACTTAATGGTTTTGCATCTAAAAATGCAAGAAGAGTCAACAACTTTCAAAACTGATTTGTATTATAATCTGAATCCAAATGAACTTTTGTTATTTTGGTGTTTTGATATGCTTATCGGAATATTCGGAAACTAAGATATATAGGTACAGACATATACGTGAGTAAATGATGGTAAGACAACTTACAAGCCACCTTATGCTCTTTAGTCTTTATGAAGAGGGGCAACGTTTTTTATGCCTTCTTTGGGGCAGCAAAATGCCAGGGCCGGCCCTGGCCACGCCACACCAAATCAAAAAAAATTTAAGCATGCATTGGGACGGGGTGACGCGAAGCCGAACCACACCAGATCAAGAACTCTAAACATGCAAAATGTACGACGGGTCGGGGTGAAATCAAATCACACCATACCAAAAACATAATTAAAAGTAAAAAAAAATAATTTTGCGTAGTTTTTGGGTCCGCCCGATGCGTAACACGGGCACAAAATCTAGTTGTAAATTTAGGGTGTTCTTGTATATACCCCTAGAAATACTATTGGTACCCCTTTATCTATATACCCCAACAATTATCTACCTACCCCATCATATATCCTAAGTTTTTGTACCCCCGATTCCGAGAAAAACACACACAGAATTTCGACCCCACTGATCAATGAATGCAAATTCAATATCCTCTCAAACATCAAATAAACACAGAAACGGAAAGACAAAAATTGAAGTTTTAGGATAATGATATTTCTTCCATCATCCCCATCATGGTACTGCCATTAAATTAGATAAAATTTTTGTAAAATAATAGAAAGAAAAAGAAAAGTAAAGTAACAGAGGATCAGATCAATTCAATTATAATAGGTTAAGATCAAACGACAATTGATCAATCACAAAAGAAAAAACACGATCACTATGGTAATCTTCGATCAAGATCTAATTGAATATGCTGAATCAAGGATGAAGAAGAAAATCGTGGACCACTAAATGGTTTAACGTGTTTATCAAAAAAGAAATGATCTATCAGTACTACTTAACCTATTACAAGTGGGTATCTTTTGATTTTGAATTTACAAGTTGGGAGTTCTTTGTGGATGAGGAATTGTTTGATGCGACCGGTGTAGATGAGATTATGTTTCTGGTTTAGTGCTTGCTCTTTAGATTACGAGCTGTCTCAATCTAACCAAACGCTAATCTTCTTCTGTGATCTCTCATCTCGGCAGCATTTTTTCTTTTCTTCTTTTGTTCTCTTTTTAGGGTTTCATATTGGGGAAAGTAATGAATTTGTAAAAGGGGTAAACTATCAAAAACTTCAAACAGTTTCGACATTTTCATGTAAATTAAATTATAACTAACTTAACTAACTAATGGGGTACCATTAGTATTTTCTAGGGGTACATAAAGGAATTCCCTAAATTTAAGTGTAAGGGGATTCTTCCACTCTATGTATATCGGTGACATAAATGTAGTCCACTTTAACTTTGAAAATTTTCATTTAATAGACGGTTTTTACACGTGGTATATTACTATGAAGACCAAGTGACCAACCATTCCTAAAATGATTTATCATACATTTATTAGCGGCTAAAGATAAATCCATAAACAATCCGATGAAACTAATGAAATTTACATCATCGGGTCAGAAAAAGCTATACTTCGACTGTGACCAGATCTTTGTCATTTCAGAAAGATCTGTTTTGTGAAAGATCTGTTTTGTGGCTGGAATTAGAGGTGTAAATTGGGTCGTGTCAGTACAAGTATATCCCATCACCACACGCTAAAAATTGAGCCAAGCTAGTCAGCTTGTGATTTAGTCCAGCACGACACATGATGGTTTCATGTGCTGGTTGAGCTAGACTAATTGACACAGTAACACAATACGATACATGGCACAGATAAGCACGTGGAACAACACGACACAACACGCTAAGAAAGTACGCAACAACATGCATACAACAATACAGAATACTGTATAATACAACAAACTTTGTGTATATATCACAAAAGAGTGTTTATTTTAGATAATTTTTGACATTTTATCTTCGTTATGGTGAGTTATTTATATAACAATAGATATAATATCTAAGTGTCTGCAAAATATTTACTTTGAAAAATATAAATAAATGCGTCATGCACAATACAACATGACACAACATCATTACAATCCCTCAAGCACGGCCCAACACGAAACGTCTTAATCTCTGAAAGGACACAGCATGACACATAACATGGTGGGCTCACACTTTAACGGGCTGTGCCATCCCATTTTACACATATATCTCTAATTATGTTATCGTGACTTAAAAATATTGATAATGATTTATTTTATGAGAATGATGTAATTGCTAAAGAAGCCAACGAGTTTTTTTTTTTTTTTTTTTTCGGAACAATATCCTATGAGACCTGGTTTGAATAATCTAGCTAGTGATGCCTACTACTTTTACTACTCAATGTATGGGGCTGGAAAGGAAATTTTCCGAATAAGAAATGAAGAAGATGATATAGCATTTTGGATCAAATAAATCACCAGGCCTAGACGGTTTCTCGGTGAAATTCTATAAAACTTCTTGGGAAATCATTAAAGATGATATTTTGGCAGTGGTTACGGAATTTGAATCTACAAGCTAGCTTGATTGGAGGCTCAATTGTACCAACCTAAATCTAATTCCAAAATGCAGTGGTGTTGTCTCTTTCAATAATTATAGGCCCATTAGCCTAATTGGTAGCGTGTACAAGATAATCTCAAAATATTTTTCAGAGACGTTGAAATTGGTTTTTCCTTCGATTTTTTTTTCTTCCTATGGGTGTTTGTGCATAGAGGAAAATCATTGATGGTATCCTAATTGCAGTGAAGCTTATTGACTCAAGACAAAAGGAGGGAAGGTCTGGTCTAATCTGCAAAGTCGATTTTGAAAAATATTTCGACAACATTAATTAGAACTGTGTTGATCTAACTCTTGCTAAGTTTGGTTTTAATATTTGAAGAATCTGGATTACATGGTGCATTTCCTATGCTAGGTTTGCAGCACTTGTAAATGGTGAAGCAACCAAGATGTTCAAAAGTCAGAAGGGTATAAGACAAGGTGACCAAATTTCACATTTTCTTTTTATTTTGCTAGATAAAGTGTTATCTTTAATGATAAAGAAAGAGGATGCGTCAGGTCTATTATATGATTTCAAAGTTGCACAACATGAAACTATGATATAAAGTTCACAAATAATATGATTGTTCTCCTTGATGATTCTGAAAAACAAGTGGCTAATTAATCGCAGGAATATTTTGATTACTTTTGAGATTATTTTGGGGCTTAAAGTAAATTTTAGGAAGAGTGCAGTTGTAGGGATCAATGTTTATCATATTGGTCAAGAAAGATGAAGTGTTATCTTTAATTATCAAGAAAGCGGATGCGTCAGGTATCTTATATGTTTTCAAAGTTATGCAACATGAAACTGTGATAAGCAGTTCGCGGATGATCTGATTGTTTTTCTTGATGATTCTAAAGGAGGAAGCCTCTTTATAATAAACAATGTTCCAACAAGTTTGCAGGTGTATTATTTTGCTATATTTTAGATGCCGACTTCTGTGATTATAGAGTTGGAAAGACTAATGAAGAATTTTCTTTGGGGCTATACTAGCACTAAAAACATACAAAGTTGGGTATCGTGATCTAAATCGAATCTTCCAAAGAATAAAGGGGAATCGATATTAAGAAGCTGAAATTGGTGAATCATACTCTGTATTGTTAATGGATTTTGATATATGATAACGAAAATAGGGATGTTTGGAGGCAAATTATTCACAAAAGATTTAGAGGTAATCTTGAATCCATCCTTCCAAACACTTTCTCTAAATTAGTGGGTTTTAGTTTAAGGGATCGAATCCTAAAAGGTATAGATCATGTTAAGAATCACACAAATTTCATTACCAAGATTGGGAACAACATTCTCTTTTGGAAATATCCTTTGGAGTGGTAATCAAGCTTTATCAGTTGAGAGTTCCCTTTCTTTTAAACTGTCTAAGAAAAGAGATGCAATTGTAGCTCAAATTATTAATGAAAAATGGAGTTTGGGATATGGACTTTAGAAGAAATTTCAAAGGGGAAGAAGATGGAGAGGTAACACAATTACTCCAGGTCATTGGTGAGCCATTTCTGTCTACTGATAACGATCAATGGCAATGGAAACATAATGATTTTTCTGTTGCAAATTGTTATTCAACCCTAGATTTAGGTAGTTATCCACCTTTACCTCACAAACAAATTTGAAATGCTGGAGTTCCTTTAAATCTTTCATTTTTGGTGTGGACACTTTGTCTTAAAGGTGCACTAGCTTTGGATTTTGTACACAAAACTGGTAAAGTTTAGAATCCAGATTGCTTGTTTTGTGCAGCATCTGTAGAATCTAGTGATCACTTGTTTTTACATTGTAAAGAGACAACCAAGCTATGGAGTTATTTTATTGATAGGTTTGGATTGAAGTGATCTTTCTCATAGGATGTGAAATCGACTGTTTCAGAATGGGAAAATAAAAAAATGAGGAAGATGATCAAAAAAAAATTGGGGATTACTTCCTTTCGTTATCTGGTGGATTATTAGGAACGACAAGAATATTATAATAAGTTATATGATGCTAAATAAAGGAACTTAAAGTAGTGGATTGTGTATGTTAACCACACTTTATATAATTGGGCGTTATAAACTAAGTTGTTTGAAGGATTTTCACTTTCTACTTTTGTATGCAAATATAATGGGTATGAGAGTTTCTCTTAATTTGAAATTGACTTTTCGTCAAAAGAAATAAAATAAACAAAACTTGGCGCATGACATAAGCGTATGTGTATTAAATGTATTCGGCCGTGTGCCAAACTATTCCTCGGTCTCATGATCCAAAATCAATATTTCCACACTAGCTACATTTAATAGTGATGCAAATTGTATAACCATGAAATCTCAATTTGAGGGATAAACCATGACGAACCAACAATTTAAGATGTTTAGAATAAAGATTATTGGATAAATTGTTTTAAAGTGTATCCTCTCAAAAAGAAGGAGAGTCTAGTTGAAGGAGTGCAAAACCCACGATAAGATAAAGGGATAACAGATTATACGAAATATAGTTTTCCTTTTATTATTTTTTTTCTTCTCATTTTGGTTCATACGGTAAGTTGTTTGGTTTTTCATTCTATTTTTCATTTTAGTTTAATATGACAAACTGTTTGTCATTTTTTAAATTATTTTAGTTTATTGTGGCAACGGTAAACTGTTTGTTGTCTTTTGTTTTTCACTTCAGTTTCATACAACAAATATTTTTCATTTTAGTTTCATACACCAATTATTTGTTGTTTTTTTTTTTTTTAATTTCATGCGCTTAACAGTATGTTGTGTAGTAAATATTTTCATTAATTCAATCAGCTAAAAGAGAGTTTGATTGAGTTTTGGGTAAAGAGAGTGAAAACGCGGGGGTATCAAAATACACCACCATTTTTTTTTTAGTAAATTTGTATGGACAAACTCAACAAAACTCTGACAGTTAAACTCAATCAAGGAATAACATCTAGAGTTATCTCTCTCTCTCTCTCTCTTGCGATTAGAACGTTTACAGAAATAAATCTGTGAACCTAATCACAAAGAGATAACTTGGACGGTACCAAAGACCAATTAATATCCAAGAATCGATCAAGTTGTATTCAACTAACTAGGTCGGATGTATCTACTATTATTGATCAACGCACAACATGTGATATTTCAATTATAAAGGTAAACAATATAATGCGGAAAAAAAAACACAGACACCAGAAGTTGTGTTAACAGGGAAACCGCAAATGCAAAAAAAACCCCGGGACCTAGTCCAGATTGAACACCAAACTGTATTAAGCCGCTACAGACACTAGCCTACTACCAATTAACTTCTGATTGAAATGTATTTAATCCCTAAAAGGTATCCCACCGATTAAGTACAGTCGCGCTCCATGCGCCTCTTGAATCTTAACAGGACTCTGCGCAATTGATTTCCTTAGCTGACGTCACACCAACTAAGAGTTGCTTCAACTCAATTGAAGACTTTAAACCAAATCTTCCTCACACAGATTATGCATATATATGATTTACTTTTACAATCAAATAGTATGATCAAAGGTGTGGAAATCGATTGCAATAGACAAAGTCTACTAACCTCAAAATCCGGACTTATGCAACCTGAAGTGCAACCCAAATTATTATTCATCTCAAAAGTATAAAACCTGTGACATTACAAAGTTTGAGATGAAGAGCACTTTGTGATTTATATATATCTTGTTCAAGTGATAAATCAACAATCAAACAAGATCAAGATACACGAGTTATCAAGGAAATATAAATGGACCTGGATTCACAAATCCCGATGAAGACTTTGTAGTCGCTAAACCATAAAAAGTTTAGGAAGAGGACTACTCTAGGTACAACTAGGATACACCAAAAAGTATTGTTGGTATTCAAAGATCCAAGTTGCTTGAAGTTCCCATTTTATATACATTCAAAGCATAGGTTGCTTTAGTTTTAAGCTCAGATAGCTTTGGAAACAAGCAAACAATATCCATCATTAGATGAATCTTTGAATCTGATTCACATAAAACAGATATACCCTCTAGTAAGGTAGAACCGTAACCGAACCGTGTACAAAGACTATGTTCATCATGGTTAGCCGTAACTAGACAGTTTGAACTTAAAAGCTTAATCTTCATTTCCATGAACACGTAAGACATTAACACTGAGTCACAATAATGTGATCAGATAAATCTAATGTTTTTAGATAATTAATAAAATGATAATTATCTCGTAGAAATTATATAAACACACTTGAGAATATAATCGTCATGGATAGTAGGTGTACCCGTTCGAGAATTGGTTCAGTCATAGTATGCGTACCGGTTTGTAAAAATTTAAACAAACCGAGTTCCGGAGTTAATATACTTTTTAAGTTTGCATACGTATTTGGAAACCTTAAGACTGTTGCCAGTTCCGGAGCTTACAGAACTAAATCGGTTTGTGTACCAGTTTGGAAATACAGCCGAGTTCAGGAACACGAAACTGTTTCAGTTTGTGTACCAGTTTGGAAACAACCCTGGTTTCATAACCATGGTTCAAAAATGGTTTGCATACAAGTATGCATACCGATTCTGTTCACGAGTTAAAACGATTTTCATATGATATACGTAAGAATATGCATACCACAAATCTGTAAGTCGATTTATAGATATTCCTCTACGTGTACAAGTACATGTAATACAGGTTCAGACATATAAAAGTTTTCCCAGTTTGTAAGACTGATACCACTGTCTTGTATCTGGATCTATAGTAGTTCTATATTTCTCTCAAAATCGATTCGAAACAAACCCGAATAAAATCAATGACACATATCACTGTTCCATGTTATTTTCGAAAGATAAACTTGAATCATGATTTTGATTCCGAACAATAAATTTTCCTTAACCAAAATTCATCAAGTATGAACAAATGTTCATTAAGCTTAGTCATTATATTCCGAGAATTAATTATCAAGATAAACTTGATTCGAAATTGTTGTCTTTGCATAATAGTCTAATTAGTTATGCGACATCGTCCCAAATGATAAAAGTGAACATAACTTTAGATATAGGTGGTTCAGTCTTCACTTACCTTTTGTTGATGAATTTCTCCAAAATATTTGGTTGATCTTTGCCTTCAAACGGTAGAATTCAATGATGACAGCCGTGATCCACTATTTATCGACTACATTGCTATCCTAGTCCGAGACTTAACTAATTGTAGACTAGATATCAGGATATAGTGTTGAAAACTAAATTTGACAACAAGCTTGAGATAGAAACACTTGTGAGTTTGATTTATCAATGCTCTAATAAGGAGTTTCTCCATCCCCATATTATACCATATAAAATGTTTTCCCCCATTGTCCTTGCTCTTAAAAACAAAAATTGCACATTGAAGTATTTTGTAATTCAATTTCCTTTAGTTGTGAGTCCATTTTCAGAAATAGGTTTTATTAGTTGGAATATACACAAGTGATCTAAATATATGCTCTGAAATAGAAGATGCCATATCAATATAATTGCAGAGAAACTATGATCTCTAGTGTCACTTCAACATCCAATATTTATCAGATGAATTGCTTCAAAAAAATATTTGCTAGGATATTAATAAACTTCAGGGAGATTTCTATTGGAAACTAGATCCTGAAAAACCCAAAGGCATATACTTCATTGCTTGGAGTTATTTTTGCAAACCTATAGAGCTAGGAGGTCTTGGCTTCATAAACATGGAATTTTTCAACAGTGCTATGACCACCAAAATAGCTTGGAGACTGGTCACTGAACCCGACTCACTATGAAATTTGATCATTTTAGTGATTGTGAGGTGATTAGAATGAACATCGAACCAAAACAACAACAACAACTGATTCTTGGTTATGGAAAGGCATTATTAAAGGGGGGGATTCAGAAATATTACAGATGGATTATAGAAAATGGTCAACACATAAAGATGTGGGAGGACAAATGGATTCAAGATAAGGAGGATATCATTGCTAAACCTAAACATTGTCCTAATGATATTAATTATGTAAACCAGCTGATCAACACTAATGGCGAATGGGATATGGTTCAAATTACTCGATGGTTTAATGAAGAAGACCAGCTCAGTATCCAGAACACCATCATCAATTATCAGGAAGATGATAGAATCATATGGGGTCTAACAAAAAATGGTTCATACACTGTGAAATATTTATATGACATAAAGATAAAGGATAAGTACAAAAATGACACTCTCAATCCTGCCTGGAAATAGATTTGGAAGTTGGACAACTTTTGGCTAAAGTTCCTATTATAAAAATTAAGAAGCACCTATGCTCCTATATTAGAGTAATGCATAATCAAAACCACATTATGAACAACTTATTTTACAAGAGTTGTGATCAGGAAACCTTGGACAAAATTACAAATGACCATATGGTAAAATTTGGTATTACCATCAGCTTGAGTTCCATGATCTACAACAACATGAAAGGGCAAGCTAATCTTAACTCTTAAACTAACTATGATTTCATTGCCATGCTCGTACATGACTATGTGTGGGAGCTAGAAGATTCAAATATTACATTTCAGAAGACAACATAGGCAAAAGAGTTGCAGAGAGCTAATATAGACTCCAAGATAAAGATGAGACAACTCTGAAGGAGATTGGACATGAATATAAATTTGAGGTCTAAGGAAGATTCAACCTAGGGTACCATCAAATGAAGGATGAAAATTTTGAAGCAGTTTCTTTTATACAGGGAAATCTGATCAAAATCAATAAAGATCAGTACGCTACAACGGCCAAGTTAGCTAGTTTTCATTTCTGCACTAGTCAAACAATTTTAATTGGAAAGATCGGAACTTAACAAAACTATTACATTATCTATAAGTTCTGTTAATGAGATTGTGCATGATTTCAACCCAAGACTGATGTATGATGCATGAAGTCAGAACTAGAAGATATAAAGATAAAAGAGAATTATATTATTGAATGGGATGATTACATTGAGAACCCATAGGGTATATATAGCGATACCATAACTTGGTATGCAAGAATAATGTTTGTAAATAAATTCATACTAAATATATCAAATACTAAATATAACCTTAAATATTAAAAATTTCCATATAATTTATTATTACCAATCCTATACTCTAACACCCTCCCTCAATCTCATGGGGATTGCAAATCACATGATATTGGCCTTGAAAGTTGTTGATGAAGTGCGGTGCCAATAAATGCCCGAAAAGTATAAGAAGAAGCATGTCGCCATTAAAACGAATACCGATTAGGAGAACCGCCAAAGGAGCGAAAATAACAGAACCATTGATGGAGCATATAAGAACCATCGATAATAGAAAAGATATAATACCCTGCAAAATTGGGATTAGAAAAGTTGAAGAAGAATGGATATGATGGGTGTTGGTTAGGATTAAGTGGCTTTAGAAAAGTTGACGAAGAATGGATATGATGGGTGTTGGTTTGGATTAAGTGGTTGTTGGGCTCGGGGGCTTGGAAAGTGAGGTTTTGACGGGACGTGGATTTGGTTGACTTTTTTTTTTAAAAGTGTAAAGGAAAACAAAAAGAATTGGACAGAGTAGAAGAGATCAAAATAGGTGGTAGAAGGAATTAAAGATGGAAAAGAAAGAAATTAGTATTGATGATTTGATGAGTTGAAATAGGGTCCTGGACGAACAGTAGGGAAAAGAAAAAGAAAAGATGTGGAATGGTTTTGTCTATTTGCTATTTGCTGGAGTGAAAATAAGACAAAAAAAAAAGAGTTAAGGGGAAAAGGTTATTGGATCAATTAATTAACTAATAAGAAACAAACGGTGATAAGAGGAAGGGATGAAATGGAGGTACTGTACGAAGTTGAAGCTTCAAACTGTAGGGAGATGGGAAAACTGACGGATGAGATTAATTAATTGATTGATAAGAGCAGTGGGGTACAGAACGTGGAGAAAGATCAAGAAAGAAGGTGGTTGGACAGTTGAGGGGAAAAAGACGGTGGAAGGGAATAATTAACTAGTGATTGACAAGAGAGGAAGTAGTCGAAGTTGGTGATGGAAAAGATTGGAGTTGGAGGTGGCGGAAAGGTGTGGAGGATGCTGTTAATGGATGTAAAGGTGGAGATCAACGAATTGGTGAGATACGGGTATAAGAGAAAGGATCAGAAGTAGAATAAAGCACGGACGTCACTTTTTTTTTTTTAGAAACCTAAAAAATAAAATAAAAACCTAATAAGAAAAATTAATCATATTGCAGCGGAGGAAAGATCCGGCGGACGGTAACATTTGAGACTACCGCCACCGGTTAGAAAAGAAAACGAGATGGGAAACAGGTCCGGATCGAACCCGCTGATACCAAGTCAGAACTAGAAGATATAAAGATAAAAGAGAATTATATTATTGAATGGGATGGTTACATTGAGAACCCATAGGGTATATATAGCGATACCATAACTTGGTATGCAAGAAATGTTTGTAAATATATCAAATACTAAATATAACCTTAAATATTAAAACTTTCCATATAATTTATTATTAGGATAAGTCCTATGGGAGAGTTTGGAGTGCTAGATTGGCCAAAAAGTGTTGCAAATCATGAAATAATTGTGAGAAAAAAGTTAACACTAAATCTGGCTATTTCTCTCTCCTAGCATTTGCTCGCAGTGGCACTATCGGCGAGATTGAAACGCCGAATAGAGCGGCGCTCAAAAAGTAGCAAAATATAAATATACTTACCACTGTCAAATTCATCGCCCGAAAGTCATACGGACAAGGAACTACTAGAACTAGCACTTGAAATTCTACGCCGGCTTCACTAGAAAATGGTAAAGTGAATTCTATTTCCAGCAGTTGTGATGGGGGCTCATTCTGTGTGTGATAGGTATATGTCTGTGACATCATGTCAGGAGGAGGGTGACTTGGAAACAAACTGCGAGGAACAGCTGAGCTACCCACTGCTATCTCATCCATATTCTGTGCATGGTATGACTCAGTGACATAAGGTCCAACACTCTTCTTCGCCCACCAAGTGTTATATTGATCCTCACTGACTGTATAATAGTCATTGACCTCTACTACAATATCATCTACATCAATTGTTTCCAAATTTGGAGGATTTGCCGGGACTACAACCTCACCTGTAATCTGCCTCGGGAATCTCTCCTCCAAGTAACAACTAACTCTTGTGCGCTTTTCAAAGTTAAAAAAAAAAAGAACTCTCTTTTTGGATACCTCTAGTGCATACCCAAATTGGTCTCCATGACAGATCCGAGCTCTCGCCCATGGCCTCCAAATACATGATTCCCTTGTTCTAGTATCAATCTGTATTCTTGCACTTTTGACCGAGTGTTTCATAGTATCCTTTTGTCCTTCTCGATGTCCTATCTTCCTTAATGCAATCCTAGTCTTCTTGAAGAGACAAATCTTTGGCAAAACATCATAATGACCAGAAGGTGTCTGACAAAGCAAGGGTTGAATGTTGCAAAAGTAATAATAGTACCAATACTCAAGTACCACAACCATGCCAAATAAATTTGTACCCCTGGTTGACCAATCGTCGAGATATCTGTAGGTGTTACCTAACGAAGCTAGAACCCAATCATACTCCCCAACACCATTCAAGTCATCCAATAACAAAACCCAATGTTTATCTACTTTTCATGAAGAAGATGCTAGAAGAAAATGACCAAAACACCACATAAAGAATGCTCGTGTCAATGTCACTGCACATTCAATATTATTCAGGTCTTTTCTACTTTCCATGTAGTTTTTCAAGACAATTAAGGACAATGTATTAGTCTTGGAGTCCCATGTACCATGATTTTTGATCTCCGAAAAATACAAATCATCCAAAGCAGGATATGTTAGATTACTACCCAAATGCGGCATAACTACTGGTCGTTTACTAGGGTCACCAGTGGTAATTCCCGTTTGTCCGGAAACCGAGGTTACGTTCATCTCGAACCGGCATGTTTTCATAGAAAATTCCACGAAACATCCTACTTTAGATAACTTAACTCGAATCCATCTCTTACATCTTTAGATTAGCATGACCGAATAATACTAGAACGAATATATGATCAATACGATAATAGACAACCACACATGACACAAAGATAACGTGGTTAACCTTTGCAGGCTACATCCATGGCCAAAACCACCCCGAGAATCTTCATTATCATAACAAGCTATTACATCCCACACATCATATAATCAACTAGTTATATAACCCACTAGCGCTAAACGTTAGAAACAACAAGACATATTACGAAGAGTTTACCTCTTCCTTTGTTCTTCTTCATCCATAAACCTCCACCGCCATGGTTGTTATGACTTTAGACAAGAACACAAAGAACATCATGAATTCTAGCTTCTCCCACATGAACCCTAGAAACCCTAGATTTCTCCCATACCCGTTCTCACTACAAGTCTCTCTTCTCACATAGATTTTACCCCATCACCAACCATCGTAGGACACAACGGTTGTGACCCAATCACTCTCATAAAGAGAGGATTCTCCAAGAGAATTAACCAAGAGAATGAATTCTACTAACAATATAAGCCCTCTTATATAGTAGACAAATCCTTGCTCCCCAAGTCTTAGAACTACTAAAAATAGACTCACACCTTAATTAGGAAACCCTAAACTTGAAAATACTCTTCCAAACCGTCATACAAGTTTCCTAATCCTAGTAAACCTTGTAGACACTTTAATCCCGAAATAGGCTTTTAGCCACGGTTTTTACAGCATTAGATCACTATTTCAGCTTGAAAAACTGTCACCTAAAGTCTAATTTCAGCCATATAGTTTTATATTCGGAACAAAACCTCAACAATCACCACCTTTTGTGATGTGAAAAAAACCTTTGTCTTCGCTCCAAAAAAGCATGAATGTTTACCACCTAATACAAGTTCATCCTCGCGGACATCATCACTAACACGAATCAAAATTGTCTTGTCCTTTGAGCTTGAACCACCACCTAAGCCGAATTCCTTCTTTGCACTTGCACCACCGGAATAACTATCCGTCAATATTCTAGCCTCATCACAAACAACTTCTTTAAATAATTTATACAAGTTTCTGCATGACTTGTATCAAACTACTTCGTCGCCATGACCACTCATTATTCCACCTTCGTAGAATACTTCTTCTTCGACAAATGTCTAACACTTGACATTATTTGATCTGAGCCATCAAATAATTCCAGACGGACTTAACCAACTCCAAGAACCAACAATCTCGAGTCATCCTCCATGTAGATAAAACATGCTACAATCTTCATATGTTGTGTATGAACGATCGTTACTTAGCACCACCATGATTCAAAACATTCTCCTGACAATATTTGCATACGCCAGTTGAACCCACGAACGATCTTCTCTTGTAAAGAAAACACCTTCAACACGAATCATAGTCACATCAATCAAAGTTGTCGAATCTTTCTTGATATCGTCCCATTCTTTGTTCAGTCTTGATTTACTCATCATCTTCATGATCTATATCATTCTTCTACGAACCAAGACTTTCCTTTCTTTGAAGTCTCTTGTTCAAATTACCAAATCACTGCCATCTTTATCTACGCTCACCGCACCAATTGTCGGGAAACCGAGGTTACGTTCATCTCGAACCGGCATGTTTCCATAGAAAATTCCACGAAACATCCTACTTTAGATAACTTAACTCGAACCCATCTCTTACATCTTTAGATTAGCATGACCGGATAATAATAGAACGAATATATGATCAATACGATAATAGACAACCACACATGACACAAAGATAATGTGGTTCACCTTAGCATGCTACATCCACGGCCAAAACTACCCCGAGAATCTTCATTATCATAACAAGCTATTACATCCCACACATCATATAATCAACTAGTTATATAACCCACTAGCGCTAAACGTTAGAAACAACAAGACATATTACGAAGAGTTTACCTCTTCCTTTGTTATTCTTCATCCATAAACCTCCATCTCCATGGTTGTTATGACTTTAGACAAGAACACAAAGAACATCATGAATTCTAGATTCTCCCACATGAACCCTAGAAACCCTAGATTTCTCCCATACCCGTTCTCACTACAAGTCTCTCTTCTCACATAGATTTTACCCCATCACCAACCATCGTAGGAAACAACGGTTGTGACCCAATCACTCTCATAAAGAGAGGATTCTCCAAGAGAATTAACCAAGAGAATGAATTCTACTAACAATATAAGCCCTCTTATATAGTAGACAAATTCTTGCTCCCCAAGTCTTAGAACTCCTAAAAATAGACTCACACCTTAATTAGGAAACCCTAAACTTGAAAATACTCTTCCAAACCGTCATACAGGTTTCCTAATCCTAGTAAACCTTGTAGACACTTTAATCCCGAAATAGGCTTTTAGCCACGGTTTTGACAGCATTAGATCACTATTTCAGCTTCAAAAACTGTCACCTAAAGTCTAATTTCAGCCATATAGTTTTGTATTCGGAACAAAACCTCAACACCGTTAACATGTACCAATCTAAGGGAAGGAGGCCAATCTCAAACTCCCGAAAATGAAAGCTCCTGGTACTTATCCACCATCTCTCGGCTATGGCTTCAACTAAGGCTCTATCCCCATTGGCGAAATCAAACTCAAAAACAGAGGAAAAGCCACAATTATCACAAAATTGTTTTGCTATCGGATTATTTTTCACTACAATTTGATAATACTTCTCGATTTCCTTGAAACTACCTCTAAAGATTACAATGCGAGACTCTTTCATAACATCTTGACAAACATGTCTATCACAATTTTTTGACGAAACTATACCCAACCGGTCTAGCAATTCATCCATACTCGTAACTACAATCAATAAATATGAAAAAAATATCATTATCATTCATTTTCATCCATACTAATTATCATTAATAATTCATTTTAATCATACTAATTATCATTATCATTCATCTCATACAACTAAAATATCATTATCATTCATTTTCATCCATACTCAATTCATAACTAATCAAATTCATTTTCATTTTCATCCATCCATACACAATTCATAACTAATCAAATTCATTTTCATCCATACACAATTCATAACTAATCAAATTCATCCATACACAATTCACACACAATTCATAACTAATCAAATTCATAACTAATAAAATTATCATACAAATTCATTTTCATCATACAACTAATCAAGGTATCATACAAATTCATTTTCATATACAACTAATCAAATTATCATACAAATTATAATTCATTTTCATCAAAAAAAATCAAAATTTCATTTCTATTCATCACACAAAATCAAATTTAATCCCTAAAAAAAAAAATCACAAATAATCAAATTAAATCATACACATATCATCATCTAAATACCAAATATCAATCATCAATTTGAATTAAATCGCATCAAAAAACAAAAATCCTAAAACTTAAATTTCTTACCTCGGATTATTTCATGGATGGAATTGCACCAAACCACTTCCAATCGACCACAAATTCGATGAAGCACAAACCCACAGGAGGAATTAGAAAACAAAGTTATAGAAATGAAGATCTCTCGAATTAGTTTAACGGGAGAAAAAAAAAATTGGGGAAGAACTGAATGGAGGAGAGGCCGAGTTCTCCTGGATGTATCGATTTTCTTCAACGCCGAACAGAGCGGCGCGTCAACTTAGTTGACTACGGTCCAACGCCGCTTGGCTCGGCGTGAGATTAAACGCCGAATTGGTAGGCGTTTGACGCCGCTTGATTCGGCTTTTCTCTGCTAGATTGGCATCCAATAGGGGTTAGGAGGTTGTTCAATATAACGTGGATGGCCAATCTAGCAACTAAATATTTCTCCCATAGGACTAAGCCTTACAAATCTTATATTTTAACACAGGAGACAGCTTTGCAGGTCTACTATAAAACACCCTGCCGTTGAATGCTCGTTTTCTTTAAAAATAACAAAAATTCTTAACGAACAATGAAATGAACCGAGCACAAAAAAACCCGCCAAAAAGCTCTCACAAGCACCCTACCCCTGCTAGCATCCGCGGGGTCCACGGGACCCACAAGAAAAACTGTGAGTGCTTTTCAGAATTCGGTTTTGCCTTAGTTTATTTTGTTGTGTGTTAAGAATCATCCTAAAAATAAATAAATCAATATAATGGTCCTATACTCAAAATACGGGGACCCGACAATAAGCATATTACATGTAAGCATAGTACAGCCTACTTTTAGATTAAGTGTCAGTAACAACTGTTTCAACGGTCGTTTTAAAACGGTTTAACATCCCTAATCAATGATCTTAATTGGCATTTTGCATCCTTAATCAATATTGGGACAGTTAGTTAGCCTGATTTAATTAGGGCCGCCCGCATTAAATGTGGGCCATCAAATTTTATTTGCACCCCAAAATTATTATGGCCTATTAATCCAATTATGAAAATACTATTTTACCCTTAGAACTAAAAATTAAAAATTAGTTATCCTTAATTAGAAACCTTAATTAAGCTTCTCTTCTTCTTCATCTTCCTCTCTTCCCTGTTCTCTTCTCCACCACCACCATTAACGAGTATTTTGTAGAATTTTTTTTCTTCAACTAGAAAGCTATGGCTCCAATTAGAATGTATGTGAACTTAAACCCACCTTATATTCGATTTTTTTGTTGTGTTTTGATAATGAAAATGAGTTTGGTAACTGAAAAGTAGCAGTTACAGAGTTAGGGTCGTTAGTCTGTAAATAAAAATCCCTAACGACTTTTGATATGCATGCGGATTCTATGAAAAATCATTAGGGTATTAGGTTGAAGATGACGACCCTGTTTTGACGCCCCTTTGTTATTGGTTAACGACTCTAAGGGAACATTATACATAGAATTTGGATTCGAGAGTCGTCTGGGTATTAAACGAATCAACTAACGACTCTAGGTGAACATTATAAACAGTCGTCATTGTTTAACACACCACCTTGACGATTTTTCATCACCATTAAAAGTTGCAGGTTAGAATCGTCGCCATGTGTGTCAACAGACTGACGACTCTTTAGGGACGTTGGCGTATACAACACCCGACTATAACGACCCTCACTCTGAGTAGTTCCATAGTGACCATGAATCGACCACTTGGAACACCATTCAGACAATTTGAAGAGTATATCAAGTTAACCTGATTGTTTTGAGCTCCGGGTTCTTCATTTTGAGGATTGGTTCATTTATTTTGAGTAGTCGGATCTTCATTTTCACAAACCCTAGTTTTTCCTCTCAAAACTCAAAAAAACTCAAAACTAAAATTTCCCCAAATTTTAATCCCAAAACCTGATTTTTATCTAAACAAAATTATCACACTAATCAACTTAATTAAATCTTAATACTAATCACTTAGGGGCATTTTAGCCATTTAGAAAGTTTTTTTATAAGGGGTGACCCAAATTGCTATAGAGAGACCTGTTTTGTCCATTTAATGTGGAAGGCCCTCAATTAAATCAGGTTAGTTAGGAGTAAAGTCTAGTCTATATCGTAAGAACGGTTTTTCAAATTGTTTTAACGTAGTAGACCCATGGACTGTGCCATACCTAATGATACAGCCCACTAGTTTATTGCGAATAATGTTCCCGATTGAATGCTCAGCTGTTTATGGCTGGCTTTATGCCCCCACAAGAAGCTCACTACCGCTTACAAAGTATTCGCAACATAAACGTGTCAGTTTGCTCTCCGAGAGCAAGGTTGTTAGGTTAAGTTTGGTTTGGTTTTAAACCAACTTGTAATAATCTCTCTGGCGTGGATTTTATTTGTTGCCTTTGTGGAAGACACCATTGTGCGCTTTTATGTATAAAACAAGAACCCTATTATTGGGGCTCTAGGAGGGAGAGGTTTTGGGGGCTATTCTAGGGTCATGAAATAACAAATCCAATAGCTCCTTATCCTTTTATTTTCTAGTGCCTAGTATACCCTTGATTGAATTAGTGTTAATTAGGATGATTAAGTAATCTAATTATGATTAGTGTATGAATTAGGATTAATCATTGCACTAATTTTATGAAAATCAAAAACTTTTTTTCATCAATTTTTTTTTTGATTAAGTAGGAGAATTCTGAGGATTTTTTTTTTTTTTACATTTTTGAAAATCAACCATCTAATATGGTAAAGCATATCCTTAAATTATCCAGGATAACCTTATATGTAGAGGATTTTGTTGATCCAAATCGGAAAACATCAATTAAAAATATGGGTTCTTTGCAGTTTCGGCTGGGAAAACACCAAATCCCAGCCGCAAAAGACACTTATTCGGCTGAGATAATTTGTCGACCCAACCGTAAAACGCAAAACGGTTGGGAAATGATAGTGTTCCATGACGTATTTTTTATTTACGGCAGGGAAATAAAGAACTCCTAGCCGAAATCATTTTTTTGTTTATTTTTGTTTTTAGAACCAGTTAAGGCTGGGTTTTCCCAGCCGTAACTGGTTCTGGAAAAAAAAAAAAAAAACTTATTTCGGTTGGAAAACCAAGCCGAAACATATACTTTCGGATGGGAATATAAGAACTCCCAGCCGTAAACACATTCAGAAACTTTTTTTTTAACCCGAAATTTATAGAATCATATTTTTTAACCATTTAAAAGTAAAAATAAATGGTGGATTTTCTTAGTTTTTGTTTCTCTATCATCTCTATATACGCAATGGAGAAAATGAAGAAGAAGAGAGAAAGAAAAGTAATAGATTTTTATTTTATTTTAGGATCATCATCTTCATCACGATGCAATGAAGAATAACGATGTGATGGAGAAGAAATAGAAGAGAGAAAGAAAAAGATTTAAGTTTTTTAATGATCACGATTTCATCATGATAAAATTATGATCATCATGATGAAACGAATGAGAAGAAGAAGAAGAGAAGATTAATGTTTTTTTTTATAATAATATAATCTTAGGAAAGGGTATATTTAACATTTCCTATTGATTTGGTTTCCCCTATAACATTAAGTCTCCACTTAGTAAAGTAGCCCCCAAAAACTCTCCCCTCATGCCCCAATAATAGAGTTCTAAAACAAAATAGGAAAAGTATTGGTTTCATTATCTTTTTTACACTGGGTATCACACTGTTACCGGCCATGAAATCACAATTAATCCACTATTTTCCTTTTCTATATCCTGGCGAATTTAGGGGCCAACGAAACGGATTTAGGGGCCATAGTAAAAGACAAAAAAAGTCACCCAAACGTAAAAAGAGGTCATCCCTTAACCGATTAAGCCGTATTGGCGAAACTACCCTTACACATTCGGAAGTTAAGGGCCAAAATTATCTTCCGAATGTAGTGGTTCAATCCTCGACGTGCCAAGGCTCGATGATGGTTCAGTGGTGGTTCCATGGTGGTCAGTGCATATGGTTTGGAGTTTTTGGCCACTTTACATTCGGAGGTTATATCCTTAACTTATCTTCCGAATGTAAAAATTCCAAAAAAAAAAAATTATGAGTTTTTTCGAAAATCAGAATTTTGGGTCACTTTACATTCGGGAGTAAGAGTTTTCACTTATCTTCCGATTGGCCAAAAATTCTGAATTTCGAAAAACACTAATCTTTGGAGATTTTGTAATTGTTACATTCGGAAGATAAGTAAAAGCTTATCCTCCCGAATGTGTATTGTCTAACCTTCTACAATGGCCCTTGGAACCGCCTAGAGCCATGGCGTGGTTGGTTTTGAGCCTATCATATTCGAAGGATAAGTCATTTGCATAAACCTCCGAATATACGATGGCCCAAAAATCCGAATTTGGGAAAAAAGAAGATTTTTCTCGTTTTGAACGTGCAATAATCGGAAGATATTTCATAAACCTAGACCTCCGAATATGTATTGGCTAACCTTCTACAATGTCCCTTGGAACCGCCTAGAGCCATGGCGTGGTTGGTTTTGAGCCTGTCATATTCGGAGGATAAGTCATTTGCATAAACCTTTGAATATACGATGGCCCAAAAATCCGAATTTGGGAAAAATGAAGATTTTTCTCGTTTTGAACGTGCAATAATCGGAAGATATTTCATAAACCTAGACCTCCGAATGTGTGTTGGATAACCTTATACAATGGCCCTTGGAACCGCCTAGATCCATGGCGTGGTTGGTTTTGAACCTATCATATTCGGAGGATAAGTCATTTGAATAAACCTCCGAATATACGATGGCCCCAAAATTAGAATTTGGGAAAAATGAAGTTTTTTCTGGTTTTGAACGTGCAATAATCGGAAGATATTTCATAAACCTAGACCTCCGAATGTGTGTTGGCTAACCTTCAAAATGGTTTTTTTGAACGTGCTCGAAAATTGGGTTATTGTGCCGGAAGTGGAATGATTAGAACAAAAAAAAAAGGTTTTGAAGATCAAAACCAGAAAATATCACTAAACTGATTCAAATGAGAGTAACGCAATATTTCTTTTGGGTGTCGATACGACAAGATATTTGGTAGTAAACAAGTAATAAAGCAAATTGCAATGTAAAGATACAATAAATAGATTGTAAACAACTGATTGAGAAGCACTAGGGTGATTGAATCCACCTCCTAATCCTATACTAAGGGTCATTTGATTAAAAAGCTAACTGATTAATCCTATTTCAATTAAGCACATCAAGAACATAACTTGAATATGCTTAAAAAACAATGAAATTTAGGAAAACAAATTGAAACAGATAAAATTCGGTATGGTGTAGGATCTCTAGCAAGGTCTGTTTTGGGAGAAGAGTTCGAATCCTATTTATAAGACGAAATACCCGACACAGCGTGCACCTCCCATCAGTCACATTTGCTGGATGCTTCACTTTCGGCGCATGTGATGCTGGGTACATTTTATATTGCACGTTCTCCATTGCGAGCTCCAACAGCCGTCTCATACTCCCATGTTCTCGAGTTCATTATCGTCGAACAACTCCATTCACTTCCTTGGTTCACGATCCGTGCATGTGATGGGATATATATTGTTTTTTCTTTCTTTTTCTTTTGGTCTCTACAACCGCATGTGATGGGTGTTTCATGCTCACGTTCTCCTTATTTTCTTCTTGCTTTCTTCTTTCTTTCTTCTTCTCTCTTCTCGAACAACATACTCTTATTTTCTTTCTATTTATTTTCTTTTGCTTTCCAGCTTGGGCTCGTCGACCAACCCATCTCTTCACGTATCGAGTTCTCTGTCTGCCATCATTGCCGATGTCTCCCATGCGCATGTGCCTTCTCCATCTCGAGCTCTTGTCATTGCTATCTCCGACATCATCATCGTCAACAGCAGCCACGATCTTGACCATCACAAATTCCGTTCTCCATCATCACCATGACAGCAGTCAACATCTCGAGCTCCAAGCTCGAGTTCCATCAAAGTTTGGCAACAAGCTAGGCTCCACCCGTATCTATGACCAGCAGATGACAATCACTACAACAACAAACTCCATCGAGCTCGTATTCACCATTGCTGCTCTTAACATCACCAAGCAGCTCGAGCTCCCCTGATAGTGGCACCAATATGCTCCCGAATACACTACATTTTGAAGATAATTTTGGTCCTTAACTTCCGAATGTGTAAGGGTAGTTTCGCCAATACGTCTTAATCGGTTAAGGGATGACCCCTTTTTACGTTTGGGTGACCTTTTTTGTCTTTTAGTATGGCCCCTAAATCCATTTCGTTGGCCCCTAAATTCGCCAGGTTCTATATATAGTCGATCAGCCATGGTGGATTTGATATCAACTGTGCTCTAGTCTTCCATACAATTTTGTGCAAACTTTAGGAAACAATCATCAACTGTAGATGGATGGTCATGGTGTCTCAGGTCTAGCCGGGAAACTTGTAGTTGAATTGGAGGTCGATTGTGATGCTGATAAATTTTATAAAATCGCGAAGAACCATGAAGATGTCCCAACGGTAGTTCCTCATCTTTTCACTGCCGTCAAAGTTACCGAAGGAGATGGACTTGTTTCTGGCTGTATCAAGGAATGGAACTATATTCTTGGTATACACATACACATAATTCCAATAATTTATTGGCATAAACCCAACACTTGTATAATCTTTTGTTTTTCATTTTTGATCAGCAAAGTGTGCTAGTATAATTGTTCTCTATATGGATCGTATTATCATCACTTAGTAGTTTTACCTAAATATGTTTATTTTTTGTGCACGCAGAAGGTAAGGCGATGAGCTGTAAGGAGGAAACAACACACTACGACGAAATAAGGACTTTACATCACCGTGTATTTGGAGGAGACATGATGAATGGTTACAAGAAGTTTGATGGAATAATTGAAGTCAATCCAAAGCCTAATGGACATGGTGTTGGTAGGTCGGTCAAGGACTAGATTAGTAAATCTAGTTGGTTAAGGAAACCAAGTACTTGTGTCCTAAGTATAGCAGCTTAAGAGGTTTGTCTCTTAGAGATAAGTTAGGAAACCCTATACTTTTAGGAAAGTAATCCTTGTTAAGGAATGTGTCCAGTCCTATTGATGTGTATAAATATCCATAGAGAGAACTAGATAAAACACACCAGAACTAAGTAAGAGTTCTCTTCTTCTCGTCTAAATCTTTGTATATTCCAACCTATACGGTGATATATAAAATTGCTTATTCCTTCCCGAGGATTCAACCTCGTTAAATACTTGTTCTTCTTGTGTGTGTGATTGTGTTCTTGGAAATATTGGAGTACCATTGTAGTAGTGCAACCTAACTCTTCCGCAGGCTTTGGCGCAACAATTGGTATCAGAGCAAGGTTACGCTCTTGGATACGGGAACTCAGATTGCAGTTGAAGTAATGGTATTTTTCTGAAGATTGCTTGAGGTAATACTAATCTCAAAGGTTCTGTTTTTTATTTATATTTGGTTGTTTAAGAACAATGGTTGACGGGGGAAAACCAGTTGATCCGAACGATTCTGATAGAGAACATTCGGAGTCCACAAATAAAGATAAAGAAACAAAAGAAGAAATACTTCATTCACATAGATCACAATTCAAGGTAAAAAAGTTTACAAGAACCAATAACTTTGGTTTATGGAGAACGGACGTAATGGATGCTCTTGTTCATCTTGACCTAGAAGAAGATCTAGAAGTTCAGCCAGTGGAGATGTCTGAAAAGAAGTGGAACAAGATGAATAAATTATGTCTCGCTTCGATACGAGGGTGTTTATCAACTGTAGTAATAGTTAATTATCAGCACGAGACTTCATCTAAGGATCTCTGGGGAAAACTAGAGAAGGAATACCTTGTGAAGAATGTGGAAAATAGGATACATCTTAAAAGGAATTCGTATCGCTATAACATGAAGAGAGGTGCAACGCTAACCGAGCACCTAGATTCATATAATAAACTTCTTGCTGAGTTGGTTAACTACGATGAAAAGATCAACGACAAGGAACAAGATTTGTGTCTGATAAACTCTCTTCCTGAAAAGTATGAACCCATGATTAAAGCATTAATGAACGACAAGGACAAGATGACATACGCCGAGGTTATTACAGCGTTTCGTAGTGAGGATTTCAGGAAGATGGATCGTGAAGACCTTGCAAGTGAAGCTAATAATGACTTGCTTCTTGCAAGAGATCGTTCAACAGACAGGAGAAAGAAGAATGGTGGTTATGGTAAAGGTAGAGGACATTCTAAGAGTATAACGTGACTGCATAAAGATGAGTGTGCTTGGTGCCATGACTTTGGTCATTGGGCTACGGATTGTACCAAGCGTAAGGCAAGAGAAGGAGATAATAATACTGAGGTGAACATTGCTAAAGGTAATGAAGAATCAGATGATGCTTCTGATTTCTCGTTAACTATGACACCATCAGTTTGTACTATTACAGATGGTACATGGGTATTAGATACTGGAGCAACGTATCATATATGTCCATATCGATACTGGTTCTCAAGTTTTGAAGTGCTTGATGGAGAAGTACGTGTGGGAAACAATCATACCTGCAGGTTGATTGGGATTGGTAGTGTTCGTATCAAGATGCATGATGGTATGGTTAGAGAGATGAAGGAGGTAAGATTTGTACCTGCCATAAAGAAGAATTTGATTTCGCTCGGAACTTTGGAAGCTAAGGGCTATAAGTTAGCCGCTAAAAATGGTGTTCTAAAAGTAATCTCTGGATCTATGGTAATCATGAAGGGCATACGTCATCATAACTTATATTACTTGATTGGGAGTACAACAACAGGGGATGTGTCTATTTATGAACACATCTAAAGTGTAGCTACCGAGAAGACGAAGTTATGGCACATGAGACTTGCACATCCAGGTGAGAAGTCGTTGCATAGGTTGATTCAACAAGACTTGTTGAAAGGTGCTATCGCCTGCAAGTTAGCATTTTGTGAGCATTTTTTTAAGGGCAAGAAAACAAGAACAAGATTTGGCACATCTATCCACAATACTAGTGGAGTTCTTGACTATGTTCACTCAGATGTTTGGGGTCCTTCCAAAAATGCATCATTGGGAGGTAAACATTGGTTTGTGTCGTTCATTGATGATTATTCTAGGCGCGTATGGGTGTACACCATGAGGCATAAGGATGAAGTCCTAGAAGTCTTTGTGAGGTGGAAAAAGGTAACTGAGACTCAAACTGGCAGAAAGATCAAGGTACTACGTTCGGAAAATGGTGGAGAGTACAAAAGTGATCCATTCTTGCAAGTATGTCAGGATGAGGGAATACAGAGGCACTTCACAGTTAAGAAGACACCGCAACAAAATGGGGTAGCTGAACGCATGAATCGTACTTTGCTGGAGAAGGTACGATGTATGTTATCTAATGCTGGATTAGGTAAAGCGTTTTGGGATGAGGCATTTACATGTGCGTACGTGCTTCCTCATTAATAGGTTGCCATCAGCTGTATTAGAAGGTAAAACTCCTATGGAGAAGTGGTTTGGTAAACCAGCTTATGATTATGACTCAATTCATATCTTTGGTTATCCTGCATGGTATCATGTTAGTGAAAACAAGCTTGATAACCGTGTCGTTAAAGGAATCTTTTTGGGTATGAAGAATGGAGTAAAAGGGTTCAAGATTTGGAATCCAGTTGAGAAGAAGATAGTCATGAGTAGAGATGTCACATTTGATGAGATGTCTATGGTAAATTATTGGGGTTCTCGGCAGGTAGAGGACAAAATCACCAGTACTAGTGAGCCTTTGCATCAGGTGGATATTGATGCAACTTCACTAATTCCATCTAAGTCTGTATCTGTTCAGAATACTTCTTAATACATTGAGTCTACAAGAGAGGTAACTACTGAAGTTCCAAATGATAGTAACATTGTTGAGGAAGAGGAACAAGAGTCAGTAGAATATACAAAAGCTACGGTCACGGAGACCATATAAACCAGCAAACCAAGAAGATCAACCAGGAAGCCTGGTTGTATGAATGATTACATTGCTTATGCATTACCAGTTATAGAAGATGGTACTCCTACTTTCTATTTAGAAGCTGTACGTAGTGCAGAGTGTAAAAAATTGGAAGGTGAAATGCAAGACAAGATGGAGTCTCTCTATAAGAATGGCACATGGATTCTTATAAAACTTCCGACCGGTAATAAGGCCATTGGGTGCAAATGGGTATATGCTAAGAAAGAAGGATCTCAGGTGAATCAAGTACGCTACAAGGCAAGGTTAGTTGCAAAAGGTTATGCCCAAAGAGAAGGGATTGACTACAATGAGGTGTTCTCTCCGGTGGTAAAACACTCATCAATCCGAATTTTGTTGGCCTTGGTAGCACAATATGATTTAGACCTAGTTCAACTAGATGTCAAGACGGCGTTCTTACATGGTGATCTATAAGAGGAGATCTATATGACTCAGCCGAGTGGGTTCAAGGTTGCTGGAAAAGAAGATTGTGTATGTAAACTAAAGAGATCGTTGTACGGGCTGAAGCAGTCTCCAAGACAATGGTACAAATGATTTGATAAGTTTATGATAGGCCAAACATACACAAGAAGTCACTATTACCATTATGTATACTTTAAGAAGCTACGTGATGGATCTTTCATATATTTTCTCTTGTATGTCGATGATATGCTGATTGCATCGAATAACAAGAAAGAAATCGATAATTTGAAGTACAAGTTGTCATCTGAGTTTGAGATGAAAGATCTGGGAGAAGCTAAGAAGATTCTTAGTATGGAGATTCAACATAACAGAGACAAGGGTAAGGTTTGTTTGTCTCAGAAGGAATATTTGAAGAAAGTGTTACAGAAGTTTGGTGTCTACGAAGGAACTAAATCTGTAAGTACTCCCCTTGGTGATCATTTTAAGTTGGATGCTCATATGTCTCCCACTACTGAAGAAGAGAAGAAGTATATGGCTCAAGTCCCATATGTTGAGGCTGTTGGTAGCTTGATGTATATGATGGTATGTACAAGGACGGACATTTCACATGAAGTTAGTATGGTTAGCCGTTATATGCATTGTCCTGGTAAGGGACATTGGCATGATGTGAAATGGATTTTAGGGTATATTTATGGTACAATTGATTTTGGCTTTGAGTTTGTGAAGGATAAAAGTAACAATCAGTTGTGTGTTGGGTATGTGGATTCTGACTATGCTGGTGATTTGGACAAGAGACGTTCAACTACAGGGTATGTATTTACCATAGCAGGAGCACCAGTAAGTTGGAGATCAATCTTGCAGTCTACTGTGGCGATTTCAACTACGGAGGCGGAGTATATGGCAGTGACTGAGGCATTTAAGGAGGCTATATGGTTACAAGGTTTTCTAGATGACTTAGGAGTTGTGCAAGACCAACTTCCTGTGCATTGTGATAGTCTAAGCGCAATTTATTTGGCTAAGAATCAAGTGCATCATGCTAGAACTAAACATATAGACGTACGATTTCACTTTGTGAGAGAAATTCTTGAAGAAGAAGACATTTTACTTGTGAAGATCGATACCAAAGACAATCCAGCTGATATGTTGACTAAAGAAGTTTCTGGGATCAAGTTTCGACATTGTTTGAAATTGATCCACATCCTTCCGGTTTTGTGAAAGGCCCTTTTTTGGGGTAGATGTTCTTAGGAACCTGGTGGAGGTCTTCTAGCAAGACCATTTGAGAGAACTACGATCAGGTTTGATTCCTATTGAGGATACGTAGGCAGCCAGTGATGGTTCAATCGACGGTGGAAGATGGAGGTGATTTTATCTATTGATCGTCTCATGCATGAATGCATGATCCGAGGTGGAGAATTGTTGGTAGGTTGGTCAAGGACTAGATTAGGAAATCTAGTTGGTTAAGGAAACCAAGTACTTGTGTCCTAAGTATAGCAGCTTAAGAGGTTTGTCTCTTAGAGCTAAGTTAGGAAACCCTATACTTTTAGGAAAGTAATCCTTGTTAAGGAATGTGTCCAGTCCTATTGATGTGTATAAATATCCATAGAGATAACTAGAGAAAACACACCAGAACTAAGTAAGAGTTATATTCTTCTCGTCTAAAGCTTTGTATATTCCAACCTATACGGTGATATATAAAATTGCTTATTCCTTACCGAGGATTCAACCTCGTTAAATACTTGTTCTTCTTGTGTGTGTGATTGTGTTCTTGGAAATATTGGAGTACCATTTTAGTAGTGCAACCTAAC